>JAFBJQ010000611.1:86763-260969 GCA_016785345.1 Trinectes maculatus
GTCTTATAGTCTACTGTTTGACCTGTCTTTCTGACAGTCTTGCCAGAGATACAGGACTGTCTTATAGTCTACTGTGTGACATTTCAAGCACATGCTCTAGCTTTTGGATTGGCCAGAGGTTTGCAGAGCTAAAAATACCTTTCCCTGGAAACGTGGTCATGTAAAAAAAAAAAAAAAAAATTGCATGCATTATCCATCAAAATTATATTAATATTTTAATCTCATATTGTCATGATCCGCTCCTGGGTTTCATTCCTTCTGCCAGTTCTGCAGTACTTTTCCACTCACCTGCCGGCCACTCCCACCTCATCAGTCCAACCACTTTCACCTGTGCTCTCTCCCCTGATTATCTGCCTGCCACTCCCTCCTCATCAGTCCAACCACCTTCACCTGTGTTCCCTCACCAGATTTAAACCCACACTTTCCCCTCACTCTTTGCCAGATTGTCTTCAGCAGCATGCTAAGCTCTCGCGCACTTATTTCCGGATTGCTTCCCTGGTTTCGACTCTGCCCGTCCCTGACCCGTCCTCGTCGTCTCTGCCCAGGTAACCCGACCAGCCTTCTGTCCCTGACTCCTCTGCCTGCTCGCCCCTTGCCTGTTTCTGTTCTGCTGGATTTCCTCCCTGGAGCTTTGGATCAGCTTGTGAACTTTTGCCTGTGTGTTGGCTGTGGATTTTTGCAAACTCGGTTGTTCAATAAACTGTTAAACTGTTCCTACTCTGGTGTCAGTCTGTGCTGTTCTTGGGTCCAACCTCACACCCATTACAAAATGAGATGACAGGATGTTCTTGTCCTTTTACCAAATTGGATAGGTTTAGATTCTGCTCCACACTGTACAAACTAAATCGCCCACAGACCAAAAAAAAACTAAAAAAACACTAATTCAATTAATCGGATGCGGTTGCTTTTCGTTATTAAAATCAGCTTGTAATTTGAAAGTGCCTGTGCGTGCACCCTATGGAAACTGGACAAGGTGGGTGATGCGAGGAGAAGCCCGGCACTTCACCGGGAGCTGTTCAAAGACAATCTGAGCACAAAGTATCTAAAAAGCGTTACTTCAGAGGAGGACTACAGACGGCTGCTCGCCATTCATCTCATCCCTCTTTCATCCATCCCTCCATTACCTGCTTCCACAGGCGTTCACACAAAAGCCTGCAGCCGGTCAAAACAGTGTGTTGACTGCATCTATTACTGGAGCAGCCCTATGGCAACCTCAGGTTACACACACACACACACACACACACCTGTAGTGACACATGTGGGTGTGTATTAGTGCTTTGGTCGTATTTACTAATGGATTAAATGTGTGAATTTTAATGTCAAGTCTTAGTGAGTATAATCCCTGAAAATGCCAGATTGTGTTTTTGTCAAGCAAAGCACATTCATTTTTTAAAAAAATACACAACAGGCCTGTTATTATTTTAGCTGCTTTCATCAATACTTTCAGCCACAAAAAAAAAAGCACCACAATTAGATCAGCTGATGAACACGGTGAAGACCAGAACGGAGCTAAACGAGCTAACAACATCGGAGCTGGAGACAGATTTTAAATATGCTGTGTAGGAACAACAGCCAATAAAAACTCAGATTTAAAAAGTGTGAAGGAGAAGGAAACCAATCGGGCAGCATCAAGAATTTGAAGCTGCTTTCAAAGTTTTTTTTTTAAATGTTAACAGTGGGGAAGCTGTTTCATCCTGCAGGACTCATATGATGTAATATTCAAAGAGAGCATGCATTTCTCAAACGCAGGGGATTTTTGTTAATGAAACAATACCTATAATTGATTTATCTATACAGTAGATTTTCCATTCATTCTCAGTGTCATTTCCTCACTGGACGCAGTGCATATAGTTACTGGAGGAAAGTTATCATATGAAAAGAGGTGTCTATTGGAAGGCAGTTGGAGAAATGATGTATTCTGGGTGGTAACTGGGAGTTAAGACGTAAGAAATAGCGTCAGTGCAGCTCCTAAAATATTTATCATTGAATTTATTCCTCTTTCTATCTTCCCCATGTGCCCTGACAACTCAGCTTTAACTGCAAGACAGAACCTCACCACAAGACTGCACAATGCGTCTGAATGTACCGACAATCAAACAGATATTTATCGCTGCCCCACCACCCCACTATGCTTCACCAATGCATTTACTCAACTTTTTTAATGTCGACTGATGAAATATTAAAAATAAGGATATGATAAGGATAAAAAGGCCTTTTTTCACCATGTTTTTTTAATGGCAAACCCAAACGGGCTCAAAGTGGATGTCACCTTCAAAGCTTCAAACTCGGATCAAATATTAATTTCATCTGCATTTCATGAACCCATGAGGGTTTTTAGTGGGGAATGTGGTTCCTGTTTGCTGATTATTTGAAGGCTCGATCATGCAGCTGCCTTTAATTGCAGATGCGATTCAGTGTGCAGGTGGCTTCCACACGAGCACACGATTCCCTCTCATCTCACACCATGATTGCAGGAGAGGTTTTTTTCCCCTCTTCTTCAGCATCGTACGTGTATCTCAAAGTGGCATCCCTGAAATAAAGTGGGTTATGGATGTGGAGTGGAAACGTCAAGTCGAACGCTGCCTCAAATTATAGAGAATTAAACACAGTATCAACTAAACAAAGATTCACACAACACAGACCTAATTTATTCCTCAATCATCTTCAGGATTTTACCTCTTTATAACATAGGGTTGTGTTCAGACCTGTCAGTGATCCATTGCTGCATTTAATTGATTGATTGATTGATTGATTGATTGATTGAACTTTTAACTCGTCACCCTGAAGATTCGCAGACTCATATGGGTAAAACAAGGCATTACGTATGTTCATTCGCCGAGAAAGGGTTTATGGGTTAAAATGTTTATTTTTATCAGCCTTCCATTTAAATATGTGGATAGGAGTGATATAATTGCGTAAGAGTGACGTATGAGTGCATATGGATGGGAACTCTCATTACTACCAGAGCTGCCTTCGAGTAGCCTTCAACAGGTTCAGCGTAAAGACCTCGAGATCCACTTCTGTCCACAGACATTCATCTTCTTTTACCCAGTTTCTATGACATACATATGTATACGAGATGAAAGTTTTGAGTGTGAAACCAATTCAACGTGAGCCGAAGGGGGTCTGTGGGTTTAGAGAGTAACGAGCGAGCGCGCACCGCTGGCGATGACCCTCAGAGGGCGAGTTTTACTTCATCAGAGACCTAATCTGCTTTTGATCAGCTGCTACCATCCTGAAGGAAATTCCCCTCACAGGAGCTCGCCCTCACCCCACGCCAACCCAGATGGTCTTTAAGCTCCGCGAGTGCCAATCTCCTCGTCTTGTAATTAGCGGCATTTAATAACCAAAGGAACACGGAGCAACCAACACCATCCATAAATGGTACAGGCTTACGTGCGATGGCACCAGCTGCCGTCGTGCAGAGGAGGGCAGGAGGGCTTTCTGATGATGCAAACCGCTTCCGAGTGAATATTGGACAAGCCAAAAAAAAAAAAAACATCCAAGTGTGGTATCTGCCACGTCAAGAGGAAATCCAATAATGTTTTTCCCCTGTGCATGGGGGAAAGGGGAGGAAATGAGAAGCGCCTGTCATTGCAGCGTTCCCCAGTGAAGATGAAAATCACACAGAGCTGTCAAGAAATAACACTGTCCGGAAAACCACATCCACAGGAGGCAGTCGGTTATCTACAGCTACCGGGTTCGTGAAATGTATGAATTATATGTATTCACAGTCTCTTGGTTTATCGTCAGACAATATCTTCTTACATACTGGAGGTCAAGAATTGAATGTACAGTTTGCAGGAACACACGGCGTTCAGTACAACGCATTTCTTTTAAATAACGACATGGAAGGTTCTTGACATAATCAAGTTTTCACATTATAAAATGGCACAAGTCCATTTTTTTTCTGCCCCGGCAGCAGCACGTCGCAATCAAACCCGAGCAACAAAAGATTATTAGACGTTCATTACTGAAGTAGACGCAAACACAACTGCAAATGCATCCATTATCTGCTCATTTCCACTCCACACGTATTGATATGAGAAGACAATAAAATGTCATTCGGAATATGTTTGACATGTTCCGTGCAGCGACATGTTCCTGCAGGTTTTGCCCTCGTCAGATTTCTACCTTTTATGCTGCTAAATGCTCCGCCGCATTCGCCTGCCAGTCAATAACTGTGTTTCTGGTGGGGGAAAAAAAATAAAATAAACAGAAACTCTAAAAACAGCTGCCTGCTGGGAAACAAAATGACACGATGAGCGCTGAAAGTGAGACGAACCATCGAAATGACAGACCGTCAAACCTTTAGCTGAAACCTTTGTAATCAACTGAGCCTTATTTCTCAACTAAGCTGGCAGCTGTGACAATTGAACCTTTTGTCGTCGTCATTTTTTAAAAAAAAAAGGTTTGCACAATCAAAAGGATTAAAAAGAAAAACCGCTGCATATTAATTCATTGACCTACAATGGCCAAGAAGTGCTGTTGAAAGTTGAACGGAGTGATTGACAATTCAAATGGGATCATTTAGCATCTGGCGTCTTCATATATTTCCTCTTTACTGACTAAACACATTAGTGGATGTTAAACCAAGTGTATCTGCTAATGGTCAAACATTGGAGAGCTGAGTGATTGCGCCTTCAAAAAGTCTATTTCGAGCATTTAAGAGCTTCTTCATGCCCAGAAACCTCAACGATTCGATAAGAGCGTAACAGGAGTTCAGAGTTTTCACCGCCACTCGCTTGTGCTCAGCTCCAGGTGAATGGCTCCCATGCCGCCGCCGCCTTGTGCCTGACCTCAAACAGCGGCGTGCCAGCTGCTATGTGCTCTGTGCATAGCTGGGGACCCGGTGTGCTTCCCCATGACAAACAGCTATTAAATCTAAATTAACACTGTTTTGTATGATCAAATAAAACAGCCGAGATCACAGGCTGAATGCGTTAGCGCGCGTCTCCGAGGAATTCAACCGCGGCGGTGCTTGTTGAGCAGGATGTCTGGGGACACTATGCACAGCACGCTGTTGCAGTGTATGACTGTATGCATAAGTATTTAGCATTCCCTGAAGTGAACAGCCGAGTTTGTTGGAATCGTTGAAGGCATCAGCCTCTTTTGGCAGAAGAAAACGTGTCAGCATTGATGTAACCAAAAAAAATGTTTTTAACACTAAAATGCTAGGTAATGGTTTGCTGGCTCTTTGTCCACCCTGGCAGAGCGAGGCAAAAGCAGAGAGAAAGACTGGTCAACAGCATCCATAAGCTCTATTTTTAGCCTGATGCTGAATCTCAACAAAGCAGGTAGGCCTTATAACTAGTGGTATTACATGGACCTCAAATGTGGAAAAAAAAAACCTTCAGACTGATCCAATTTCATCAAACATGTGGAATAGAGCCTTCACACTGCCCCTTGGAGTGATCCATGGAGTCTTAAGGAGGGCAAGCCTGAAGGGATCAGGTAGTGTGGGTGGGTGGGTGATGGGTTGACCTGGGGGGGGTGATTAACCAAAGCAAACGTTCTTAAGGAGATTTGGCTGCACAATACTAAGGCAGGAAGTGGAGCCCTGGAGGATGGAACTAAAGACCTGACGCTCGGAATTCTTGTACCAGCTCGTTAAATTGTGGGTCTCATTAAAAAGTGCTTAACCCCTCAAAAGACGGAGATGTTCACGTATGCGGATGGAGAATATGATTAAAAATCGCCTCACTAAATATAATATACAGCAACAACAGACCAGTCTATAGCAGTGTTTGGAGCTATATGTTAATGCCGTATTGCCAACATGCTAATCAGTCACCTTTCAGGTATTTGGCCTGGTTTTCGAATAAATGAAAACGCTGACAATGCAGCTGTGCCCAGTGGGAAATGCAGCAATTAACTATTCATCCTAAAAGAGGAGCGAAATGTGTAGTTCTATACAAGACAAAGGTTAGACCACCACAGTCACGGCAATGACGGATCCCTTAATATTTCTATTACCGTTTATGTCTGATTTAATTAAGGATCGACTCGTTCGTTGGCACAGCGCGAATAACTCCCACCTCCTTATTACCGCACTCAAACCAGGCTATTTTTAATATTTATATGAATAGTGAGTAGCTGTAGCTGTTAATACGTGACCAAAAAAAAAAAATCACAGTTAGGCATAAATACTCCACAGAAGTGGCTGTTTTATTTGAACAATAAAGAATAAATCACACCTACTGTATGTTATCAACTTATATAATAACGCAGATTTTTTTTCTGCTATGTCATTAAGGGGGGAGGTTGGAATTTGAATGAAGGCGTGTGGAATTCCCTGCAGCCCTCACCTAATTGAAAATGACAGCGATAAGATCTGCGTTCGCGAGTGAAAGTCGTGAAATTAAAATGTCGCGCGGCTTTGAGCGACGATTGTTTCCATAAGAACCGCTCCGGCGCCCAACTTATACCGCCAATCGAGGTCAAGCGATGTTTAATGGAAAGAGATGCTCTGCCGTGGCGAGATATGACTGTACACATGCTGCACGTTGCCATCAATCTGCCACCAGCCCGCTGTGGCTTCACACGACTTGTTCAGGCTCAGGAGCAGCTCCCTTTAGCGAGTGAGTTTTGACGGCGAGGCTAAATGCAACATGATCAAGAGTCGCTGGGAGAAGACGACGTGCGGTTGCAGCTGCGGAGAACGCATTCAGATCAACTCATTTGCATCGTGAGGCTGTCGGCTATAAATAGGGCCATTTGCTAGATGGAGTACGAGCAACTCATGGCAACTTTGGAGGCGGCACCTGGCTTTTTATGTTCGACGACTATGATCTGAAAGGATAGACAGGCATGCAAACCCAGACCCAGCTAAAATATAACAATAATAATAATAATAATAATAATAATAACAATAATAATCTGCTTCTCTTCACTATTCGTGTGACAAATTGGGCCTTTTATTGATCGGCTAATGAGAAGCTAACATGCTAATTTATGTCCAGATCCTCAATGTATGTTCTGGAGAAAAATCCCATTTTTTTATAAACATCAATTTAACACAGTGTTTTTTTTTTTAAAAAAAGGATCAAATTTGATGCAGCAGAACAAAAAATATTCAACTCATTCTCCTTTCCCCTTAAACCCTGAAGCCGCCATTACCCACAATGTAACAAGGCTGCCAATGGCTTAGTCAGGTGTGTTATGTTTGTGCGGGGGCTAATGTAGCTGCCAGCTCCGAGTCTCAAGCAAAGCCGAGGAGCGCTGACACTGACTCATAGTGACATGCAGTAATTCCCTCACTCAAATCAGTATACGCATACAACAGCTGGCCTGAGGTCCGGGGACCAGCAGATACAGAAAATGGGGATCTCACTGAGAGTTTAATAGGTTCATGCAGGTCCTGATCTCCGCCTGACATATTTTATTCATATCACTGCAGAGACTTTACACTCGGCCTCGTATCCAGCAAGGCTGTCGCTCAAAATGCAAAGAAGTAATACTCTACAAGCCAAACCTCACTGAATAAAATCCACACTCTTTTGTGACGGGTTTTTATCGGGACTGAGAGAAATGCTGATCTGATATTTTATCAATCCCTGTAGAGAAAATTCTCCGTCTGCGGAAAAGGTCAAGGCACAAAGGTCAAAGCAGGGAGAGATTGAATGGTTTGCTCAAGGGCTCGTCAGCATGATGTGACCAACACTGGGAAACGAACCCAGGACCTCCAGCTGGAGAAAACTCCTCCTCGTCATGACTCCCTTCTCTGATGCTACTGCTGCATTATCATCCCAGTTTTACCACCTCCTCCAAACGTGTCACACTAAAACTCGGCGACTTCGTCACGAGGCAAAAATGATTTCGAAATTGTGTAAAACCAAACCCAACAACAACACAACCTCATGAAGCCGCTGCAATTTTTCTTCTCTCAGAAGAACCCCACAATGCAAACAGGTGGCAACGCCTCATCTGCCGCAGAATCCTCAGTATGAGCAACAATACATCCTTTATGCTACATAAATATCCCAACTTCACAGGCCTGGGCGATGGCGGCCAACTCAACAATCACATAGCACACATCCAATTTACCCAACAAACCTGACCTGCTGTCATTAACAATACACTCCACTTTGTTGTCACCCCCCTGTCACCTCCTCAGCTGTCACCTTGTGCAGGCTGTTTACTTCCTGATTGGCTGTTTGCTGCTGGGCGGTGAGGGGGGGGGGGACAGAGATGGCTACTGTGCCAATAGATGAGGTCACCTGGCAGGTGATTTCACTGAGCTGCTTCCAGAAACCAGTGTCACCGCAGGTGGTGTGGACATGATGGACACACACTGGTGGGGACACACACTGGTGGACACACTTTGTGTGTCTGAGGCCTCTGGCTCCGTCTCGAGGTCACAATCACCTCACCTGTCGATACTGGACCACAGCTTCTCCCGGAGCGTTTGACCCCGCGCAGAGGCGGGATGTGACCCGGACAGATGTGAGGGCAGACCGGGACTGGAATCGTCCAACGGTCCCCCTTTCTTTGCCCCTCGCGCACATTCCCACAGATCGCCTCCATCTGCGCATCACGCGCGCCAAACGTTCAGCGGACGCGACACGCGCCGCTCTCTACCTGTTAGCGCGAGACCGCGCACGCGCCCCGGCGTCCTCTTACCTTTTCCTCGCGCCTCCTTTGACATAGTGTCCCTCTCCCGTGTGTCTCTGCCTCTGCGGTCCAGCTCTGTGCGCGCGCGCGCGCGTGAAGCCGTCGCGTTGTTCTGCGCAGCGGCGGCGTTTTATGGAGAGTTGATGGAGCAGATCGCCGGATCTCCCTGCGTCCCTCTGGCGCCTGGCAGACCGAGGCGGAGTGCGGCGGGCGCGGGGAGCTGCGGCTGCGGTGTCCGCCTCCTGTCACCGCGGAGACGGGAGAAATCAGGGGAGTCTCCAGCTGCGCTCTCCTGCACCTGTGTCAGGTCCCGCCCCTGCCGCCCGCAGACACACTTTACTGGGATCTCACATGTCACACGCGCCCACCCGGCTCCCGTCCCCGTCCCTGTCTCTCTGACACCAGCCGGAGTTCCTCCAAACACGCGCCGCTCTGCGCCTCGAACGCCTCCAGCGGTGCGCGCGCGTCCGCGGCTGCGCCTCCTCAGAGGAGGGACCCTCTCATCTCCTCTCCCATTCCCCGCCACCGCCTGCTGAGTCTGCACAAACCCACTCAGGAGCAAGTCCAAAACACACACCCATGAATAATCACGTGTGTGTGTCACTGCATGGCACGACCCCATTCACTTATCATAGTTTGACCACTTCCAGCTGGTCCAATCAGAGCAGGGCCTTAGGATGTTGCTGGGATGTACACAGGAAGTCAAAACAGGAAAAACCAACAAAAAATGAGCCTGTGTTGTGTGTTTGCCAGTGTAAGGGTGCGATTGTTGAATATCCATTGGATGTTGTGGAGCAGAGGGATCGCAACACTACAGCACAACCATTATGCAGCAGCTGGAAAAATATTACACTCATTATTCAGTGTGAAGCCGTTAAAGGTTGTTGTGTCATAGTTCCCCACTTGCAGGTGTATTTGTCTCATGTAGAGGATGTATGTATGTATGAGGTATTAAAGGAGACTGAAATGCAGCAGAAGCATTAGTTTCCACATAAATATTGCATGAGCCAAAGCGGATGAGTCACGGTAATGGGGCAAAAGTAGGCTCGGTTGTATACGTTTCCCTGCACACACTGTGGTTTGTTGCATATATGGATAAACGCTATGAAGTAGGTGAGTGTACAGATCGGTTAAAGACAGTGAATCAGTGTAGCCTGAGGATGAACCGCCCCTGTCAACCATCCATCAGTGACGCAGCATGTGCCACATTGGGTCAGTGACCCAGGCGGAAAAGGAAATCTCCTTGGCTTTAACAAAACATGTCTCAAAATCAAAACCAATTCTTCTGCAAAAGCATGGAGTCATTTCTTTTTTTTTTCTTTCCTTCTCTTTGGCTTTCCAAGGATTAAAAAAACCAAATGAAGCATATGAATCATGTTCCCTCTGGTGAAATCCTGTAAATCCAGTGGTGAGATCGGGTTCTAATCTGACAGATGCTTTACCTAATGGCTGCCTCTAACTCTTCCTTAAGCTCATCTTGACCCCCGCTGCTGCGAAACATGGTCCTGAATTGCAGTAAATTGGGTTTTCTCGTTGTACACTTGAGGCGCACGTTGGTGCACGGATCGGTCACGACCCCCGCGGCGTTTCCTCCTCTCTTCCCCATATGTGACCACACATAAGGTCACGCGGTCCCGCCTGGATGGCCTGGTGGTGGTGACATTCGCCAGCCCGGTTCACACAAATTAATATTGATGGAGGCAAATGCCTGCAGGCCAACCATCGCTTTGGAATCTGAGACGCTGCATTACCGAACCGCTACCAGGAATACACGCGGCCAATTTGTATTTATCATCAAATCCAAAGACAATAAACTTCTGGCACAGATCACTAAGATGAAATCCCACCAAGAAAAACGAATAGGCATAAGCCTCGAGGCCAGGGAGCGGGTAAGACAGATAGCACTGATTACACCAAATGGCTGTGCTGACTGGACCCAAGTGAGGGGAAGAAAAGAAAAGCCAAAGTGAGTTAAGTGAATTTCCTTAATATGAAGGATTCCACCTCTCGGCTTTGAGGATACATCTCAAATGGAAAAGCACTTCCCCGCAGGTGCGGACTGATGTGACACATTCCGCTGTGCGATAAGTCATATTGTATTGAAAGACCTCTCCAGATCATCGTGGATGATGTAGAGTGCAAATATCTGGGAAGCGTTGAATCAGCGGAAGCCTTCGACGCTGGTAAAACAAAGTGCTCGCGCTCACGGAGCCTCACTCCAGCGTAAAGACGTTTATGATGGTGGAGAGCCGCTGTGGGGCTGTAGGAAACAGAGGGCGGAATCAGTTTCAGCATGGTAAGGCTTTCAGGGAGCCATATACAAAAGTCGACGGTCGGCAAACTAACTTCAGCCCCTCAAGTGCAGATTAGGTTTTTTTCCGCTGTATGTGAGAAAATGATTTAATGATTCATGGGTGGCGAAAGAAACCATTGTAAACACACCAGACGATACAAAAACAAAAGGCTATGTGTTTCATGTACAGGGGGTCCTCGAGTTACGACCGCCGCGAGTTACGTCGTTTTCGTGGTTACGACACATCTCCCGTGAACTTCCTTGTTTCGGCTTATGCGGTTTGCCCCACGTAAATACGTACAGACTTCACACGGGAACTAGTTGGTGAGCGCTCTCTCTGGCTCTCAGCGCGCCTGCCGCCTCTCCAACACCTCCACAGCACAGCTAGGCTACTCTGCCTTGTGTTTACTTATGTGAAATGGATGGCTGGGGTGGGGTCAGCCGTGGGGGGGGGGGGGGGGGGGGGGGGGGGGGGGGGGGAGATGATTATAAATATGAGAAAAGGCACAACGTGTGCTATGGTGTCTATGGTGTCGAACCATCCTTTGACATTGTTCACATCCAAGGCGTTGCATGCTGTCTTCTGCAATCCTTTCCACGGCAATGCAAATTGCAAATTGCAAATTTGCGTTGAAGAAATATTATTTTTGCATAAATATTTATTATGTTGAAGGTGAAGTTTCTTCCTTTATATTAATCCCCTGGACCCTTATTTTCATAATACTTACGTGTCATAAATTTTAAAAAAAAACTTTGTAGCTTTGAACATCAAGTCGAAGCCTTAAATTGAAAAAGTGTGCTGATGGTGACACCAAACACTGATCCACTCCATTGTCACAGCTGTTATATTCAATTAAACAATTATAGCCATTAACTGTAAAATGCTAATTACATGTTCATGCAAAGTAATAATTCATACCTGTGTGATGCAAAACACTTGAAAGTAAGTATTGGACTCTGACTTCACAGTGGGCCATTTTATTGGCCTTTGATTATATTTGTACTAGTTGTCAGTAAATAAATAAGCAGCGGGGTCTCTTCTCTGCAGGCAGTTGCTTGATCTCATGAGCTCACAGTTCAGTGTGATGCTTGTCGGGGAAGCAGGAAGCTGAATGGACTGAGTGATGCAGTCGTGAGTAAAAAGGTCGCGTCGCTCCTGCTGAACTGAGCCATTGATGTCAGAGTCGACGCTCGGCTCCATCGTACACAGTGACAAAACAATGAAGATATACGCTCTGCATCAGACTCGTAGCATCTGCATCGAGGCAGGCAGATGATTTTCTCTCTCGACTTGTCAGTGTGAGTTTAGTTGCGTCTTCTCAAACAATAACCTCATAACCAGCAGCTGCCATCAAAGCACCACTGGCCTTCAGTCAACGGTACGAACATAATGTCCCCCGAGAAAAGCAAACACAATCGGTACGTTGTCAGAATGCAACTCTGACAAATCGACCTTGATGTACTGTATATGACCAGTTAAAAAAAAAAAAAATCCCTCGGTGTGTTATGACTATGTTGCAGTTGTCATCGTCAGCGTTTTGAATGAGTTCAGATAATGAGTCAGTGCTGGCTGGCGGCAAGGTCAAACGTCTCTGACCATTATAAATTCTAATGATGTGCAACACAGTGCTAATTCTGGTCTTTTCACAGTGATGTGTTAATATGTCGATGCATGGTTACAGCTTTGTCCCTGAAAAATCTATACAAGCATTTGCATTACCGCACTGTTCATCCACACACATGCGTTTAAAAGTCAATAACATAGCAGGTAGAACTGAACCAGAGCAAGTTATCTCATCTTGTATGTTATTATGACAGAAACATTTAATGTGTTTACTGTTTATTCAGGATTCATCTGGACAGCACCGGCTGCATATTTAAAAAATGGGCCATATTGTGATTGACTGAGGAAAAGCTTATCATTTCAAAGTGGTGCTAACCCAACATAAAAATAAAAATAGATGCGATTTCAACATATATCGACTCTTGTCTCACCGACAACTTTTTTTGTGTTTGCACCCTTTATTTTGATCTTATGGCAAAAACGGGAAAATGAGGTCACAACAGTTTTAAGACACGATCATATTCTAAATCAGGAGACAATATGCAATTCATTTATTTCCATATTCCAGTGTGAGAACAGAGTGAGTAATCCTCAGGGAGATTTAAACCAAATGCAAGGGGAGGGCCGTAATCTTATAATCCTCTGTAATGTTGTGACAGTCTAAAGCTTATCGCAACTAAACTAACTTTCCCAGAGGAATTCAATAACAGATACAGATGGACCCTAAAGCATCATGTGGCTAATGTGCAATTCAGCAGTCTCATCTGCTGCAGCGTTGTTGTAAAATATTTACAGTCCCAATTAAATAAGCTCATACAATGTCACAGTTTCATTTCAAAATAAAATATCTGCAAGTGAAAGATACAAAACTATAACAAAATACTGAATAATCTTAGTCCAAAAAAAAAACCAACTCAGACCTGGTTTGCAAATTCAGATTTACAACTAAAATAATATCCATGATGTAACATGCTATTGGCTCTCCAAAGCTGCAGCTGGACCAGGATGTGGCTGGACAGGCTGCAGAAACTCCGAGGTGAAGACGGCCTCGGCGTACTCCTCCACCACGTCCTGAAACTCTGCCGCCACGTCGGCCAGGGCCTCCGACAGTAACTCCTCTGCCAGGCTGTGAGATAACAAGGAAACTGAGTGAGATCCTCAACGTCATCTAGTGTAACACTGGGCTGCTAATTACCACCTCATGATAGATAAAGGTTTCTGCCCTGTGGCAGATTATCACCAACCAGCATTTTACCAGTTCCAAAATTCAAAAAAACACATATCTGACGATGGCTGATAATGTGCCAGTGACACATGTAGTCAGATCCCTTTGGTAAGACTGTGCCATGTTTTTACAGCTCTGGATTCAAGAAATAACGATTAACTGGGATTTTCACAATCCCATGCAAATCTGACGGACCCCATCTTTTAGAAGTTCAGAACTGATATATCATGCACATGAGTCGAGATGAGAGGGAGTCTTCTGTACTCTGCATTGCATTAATTTAATATTCTGTTAGGTATGCAAATGTGTGAGCGCGAGAGAACAGTGGTGAACGCCAGAGACACAACATGCAAACCATGAACCCTGCAGTGTTAAGCATGCTGCAGCTTCTTCATACTGCTGATGTGCAGGAGACTTTTAAATAAAACTTCAACACTTGATTTCTGATATTGTCTTTACCTGTCTGCAACGGCCCAGGGACTGAAGCTGCCGACGGTCTCGTGGGCTACAACGCGCAGGTAGGAGTCGTAGTCTTCCCGGTATCGCCTGATGTTTCTCAGCGTGTTTCCTGGCACAGAGATAACGGTCCCGCTGGCTCTCTCCGCTGGACCCGGGAACACGGTGCTGTTTCTGGGCTGCTGCTCCTGGGGTCTTTCTTCTGTCAGGCTGTCCTCGGACAAAAACCTGAGTGCCGAAGAAAACAAGAGGACACTCATGTTAATAAGGGAACTGGTATCCTGCTACTACATTATTTTTCATTAGCATCACCGCGCCGCACTTTGTGAACCATGTAAATGAGAAAAGACAAAGTTTATTATTATTGACGTCTGACCAGAAATACTATCTGTTCCTGACATGACGCTGGGAAATGTGAGTTTTGCAGAGGTGTCAGAGCGCGGACATGTTCTCCTGTCTCCTGTTTACCCTTTGCTCAGACTGAGAAGGGGCTCAGATGGGCACTGCCACAGTTTGGGGTGATAATCCTCTCTGCTAGGACATATCAGCCTGGCTCCTGCGACTGCACTCTCTGAGCTATATTTAGTGTTGCAGCAGTTCCCAAAGTGCCTCTCTTTTGTGCATCTTGGCCTCGGATGAACTTGTTTCTGTTTGGACTGTGGGGGCAGCAAACTGTGGGGTGGCCATAAAAATCAAAGTACCAGCACAGGCACCTCTGCTTCCAGTGCGAAATGGGTTGATTTACCATCAGACGGGCATCTAAGGGCCACTGTCACAACAGCAACAATAGAGCGACCATGAAGAGAGGCCATCTTTCCTTTTCTGTCAAAAACCTTTCATTCTTGACATTTTTTTCTACAAAAGGCCGTCTCCAGAGGCAGGACTAGTGTTGCATATTTAACTATGACAAACGCATGAGAATCATAAAAACGCTCAAGTCTTTTCTGCTACTAGCGTGAACATCGGAGTAAATCTCTGTGTTCTTGGACACAAATTGGATGGATGAATCGCTAAAGAAAACACTCTGTTCCCATCACATTAATCTACCTACAAATTGGCCCGCAAACAAACTCAACCAGATTAGCAGCATTCGCTCTCTCTCAGCAGCAAATCAGTTTGGTTTTTTTCCCCCCTACATTTATCTCCAAACGCTCACAGGAGTCTTGGAGGGCCTTTGGGAAGAGGGGGAGAGACCTGGGGGAGGAATTGAACGGCATTGAACGCCATTTTCAGTTTCAGGTCATGAATGGATGCAGATGGTAAAAGCCAAGCAGCCATTTACTGAGGATCACAGTTTTTTGCTTGTTATTAAGTAACTGGCCTTAGAACCACAAACAAAGGGGGGACTGTGGAGTCAGATGAAAAAAAAATAATACATGAGAGGGTTAGAGAATTGCTGAGTGGGCTTTCATCTTCTATCATTGATTGGCTTGACCTGATGGAGCTGTGGTGGGCATGTCAACATGTGCCATGAGGGGTAGTGGGGGGCGGGGGGGGGGGGGGGGGGGGGGCCCTGGGGGGGGGGGGGGGGGGGGGGGGGGGGGGGCTCTGTGTCTGGCCTCCTCGCCATCGGTCCATAAATCTTATCTGCTGCTCTGCTGAGAGATGGAATCTGCCCGTCCATTGTGTCTGAGGTTGTCTGACTGCGCTCACACGAGCACAGAGAGTCGCGGTCTGTTTTGGAAACTGTCTTCAAGAGGGCGTAGAGAGGTGTCTGGTGACAGATGATGTTGATGACAATGTAGGCCCTCACATTTGATAAGCAGGACACAAAAGGAAATGCAGCTAGCCTCAGCAGAGAGTAAAAAATAGCCCGTGTAGCTGTGCACAATAAAATGAGAGCTCCTTCATTTATAGGCACACTGTTTGTGTGTCTGTGTGTCACAGACAGGCGTTGCATGCATGCCTCTGTTTTCCTGTTGACAACAGAGGCTGGTGTGCGTCTCTCTCTGGGCTGGGAAATGTAGGTTACAAACAGCTAATCAGTGCTGCAGCGACACGCAGGACACGCTCGAGCATCGCGCTGCGCCGCCAGCCAATTAAACCTCACCGTTCTGTCACACTGAACACTGACAGAGGAATAACACAGGCTCATCACAATGCAAAAACAAGCTACGTGTTTAAGACCTTCTATTTAAGTTCTCTATAGTGCACGCATGCTACATACATACCTTTTGTTTTGTTCTACAACTCACAATTCCTTTGCCCCAAAAGACAGCTCTATATGAAACAATGTAACCTAAAAAAAATGCAATTTCTCTTTCTATCACACACCAGATAAATCCCTATGCCCAACTTTATCACTTCTTATGAGACCAGGCACTGTGGAGAAAGAGCCATTACCCATCAGCAACTGCCCTGACAACAGGTGTCTACTGGCATCTTGTTGCCGAGCAGAGTAAACAAAATGTCTCAGATTCATTCATCACGATAAGTCTAACCTTCACGAGCATAATTGTTCTTACTTAAGAGCCTTTCATCAGCAAACACTTTTACTTGTATCAAAAACATCCCATGGCCACTTATCTATTAAAATTGTCAGCAGAATTTGTTTTTCAGACATTAGCACAACATCTCTAAGAAACTGGCCTGTATCTTCTGGGCTGGTTGGGTCTTTATTTAGAATAGATATAGAAAGTGCATGAGAATAAGTGGTTATTATTTTTCGTAATGAGAATAAGCACATTTACTGTACTTCAAGCAACCTTATGGTGTCAAAATGCAATGTAAATGCATGTTTTGCATACATCTCCATCATTGATACAAAGCTGTATTCCTGTTGTGAGTGGGGCATTATAGTACTCTTCTCAATCTCACTCTGTTTGCTGTGATCGAAATGCCAAGGAGCATCTGGTGAAAAATAGGTTCCGTGACGGCATGATGTGTGAGTCAGCAGAAAGCAAATCTTCCCACTCACCATGCTGCTCAGTTTGTCTGTCAACATCGGTGAAGGAAACAGTTTGTCAACACAAACTACAAGTCACAACTCTATGGCCGTAAATCGCAGGTAAACCCAACCAGACCTCAACTAGACAAAAAGCAGATGAATGCTGAAACACTGAGCTCATTGATTAATTATGTCATTTTAAAATCTAATTTATAATGTTATAAAACCATAAAAACTGGTGAATGCTTATGTGCAGACGTTTCTCTTTCATATACTATATTAAATTTGTAGAATTTCTTTTCTTATGTGCAATACGTAATAATTGTTAAGGGCTCCACACATTCAATCTTGTGTGTTTCATATCTGTAATTAATTAAGGTAAAAGGGGAAAAGATCGGTTTCGATCTTTGATTGATCCATGTAAAAAAAAACCTCATTAAATCCACTGTCCTCTGAAAAGTTAGCGAAGGCAACATGAAAATACACATTAGGTCGAGGTGCCAATTCTAATGAAAGGGACAGTCATTTGCACTGATGGTAAAAGTGATGCAGCACCGTCTTGTCCTACACAGAATTATTAGGTGCCAAAACAAATGAGTAGGCAGTTCTTGAATGACTTTACTCTCGTTAAGTCGACGGAACTCTAAAATACTGCTGACGAACGAAAATGTAATGAAAAAACAGAACTGAATCAGAAGCACGCCAAGTCTGACTGATTTTAATTTGTTAAAAAGGAACATCCTGCTGTCTTATCCATGTCAATAACTTTAAGTCCTTCCCCTCTCTTTTCTGTTCCATCCAGGTTTCTCATTAATTCAAGAAGTAAAGCAGCTGCAGCCAAAGCCCAGGGCAGCAGAGAGTCTCTCTGTGGAGTCTGCTGCCAGAGTCAGGAATAGACTCTGCCCTGGGTATAGTAGCCACCGAGTGAGTTTTGTGGGATGAATAATGCCTCCCTGTGGGATGGCGATTATAGGACAACAACACATCATGCAGGCAAAATGGGAAAAAAAAAAAGAAAAAACAGTAACAGTGCGTCATTGGATAAACATCAACCACTTAACGTTTCATCAAGCCTCGAGGCCTACTTAGACCAATATTACATGACTTCCTGTGGATGATGTTGCTGTTGTTTTCAGATTTACAGCACATATATATTAATGTCATAAAAGGCCACAGCTTCCATCTGTATATTTTGGGATGGAAGTCTTAAAGATATTCTGGGAACACACGTTCCCCTGCTCCTTGTTTTAAGATGAATAAAACAGCAACAGAGAGCCTGCAGCTAAAGATGACACAGAAACAATTTGAGTGTCAAAAAAGGGTAAAGGGCATCGTGACTCACCCTGTCTCCATAGGTTTTTCTAGGACAATCTCAGCTGCAGAGATTTGCTTTAGCACTGGCCTGGTAAACCTAATTGGCTGAGGAGAGGCTGCCCTGGAGCCGGAAGCATGGCACTGGGGTCCTGGGAAGAGCAGAGGAAGAAGGGGAGAAAGGGACAGTGACGTGTGTCCAGAAGGACGGGGAGGAGGAGGAGGAGACAGACGGATAAACAGATGGGGGAAAAAAACAAAACAAGAAGAGCATACAATCAGAATGACAAGTATTCCTCCTGCTCCTCTCACTTGTAGCACTGTCTCCATCTACAGGAGACATAGGGTAAATCGCGTCTGTAAATACAGGTACAGAGGATAAACAGGATTGTTTGTGTTATCACCGTTTAGTTTATTTACCCGTTGCTCCTGTTTGGTCCCAGCAAGGAAGATCCGAGTAGCTGATAGATGCAAAGCGTCTTCTCACTTCCTCCTGATCTCTCTACACACACACACACACACACACACATACAAATTATTATTAACGTATTTCCCATAGCCAAACATCAACATCAGCAGGCAACACCAGACCAGAGTTGTCAGAACAGCTCACTATTAATAACAAACTGATTGCTGACCTTTAGGGTTCCACAGTGACCTTTTGTTAGTGGGGCCTCACTGTCAGGCAGCTCTCACCTGAATCTCCTCCATACGAAGTAGCATACTCTCCAGGGTGGGAGCCGGCGGCCTACACTGGCCAGAGCCCTTCGACTGATCATCTGTCTCAGCTGTCCACGCCGTACGTGCCGCGTCCTCACACAGACCCTCCAGCAGGTCCTCACTCAGACGCTCCGCTGCCTTTGGAGGACCACAGGCATATAAAGCAGAACAAACATAATGAGCTAAATAAGCTTACTGTTCAGCTTGATTGTAAAACCCTCCGACTCCTGTTGTTTTATGTTGCTCGTGTTCGCCACTTCAAATTTTATGCAGTATCTCGGCCAACTGTCCTTTCTCTGATGAATTACTGGTACCAGCAGGGCAACTCACCCTCTCTGCAGCCTGCACAGACAGCTTATTTCTCAGCGAGGAGCCGATTCTGCTCCTGGACTCCCCAATCTGCTGAATAAAAACAAATGCAATATGAAGCAATTATCCTTCATGGTGACTTGGTCCATAAACATTCTGGCAAAGCAGAGGGTATATTAAGCTCTTTTTTTTTTTTTTTTTTTTTTTTTTTACCTATATTTATCTGATACTGTTTCTTCCTACCTGTGCTTCATCCAGGAGTGGCTGAATTCTCTCTCTCGCTTTCTGCTCGGCTCTCTCAGCCCACTGAGTTGGCGACATCGCTCTCGACCTGTACATCAAAGAACACAGCTACATTGCAAGCTGCCACCTAGACGTTCTGAGGCTGATAAATTGAACATCAATCAACTAAAGGTGATATTTTATTCCTGGAAAATGTTAAAAAGCTATAGTAAGAAATTTATGGTACACTTAATGTACTGGATTTTAAGTGACGTGCGATAACTTAAATTAAAATTTAAGACATATTTTTAATTCTGACCCTTAAGAAAATTTGGGTAAATTTATCTAGTTGTTTAAAATCAAAACACAGTCTAACAGAATTCACAGCAGTAAGCGCAGCAGTATTCATCATCATCACATCTATGCAGTGGCAAACAAGGTCAAACCTTTCAAACAAGATCACTGCCATGTATGAAAAAAACCTGTGAACGCAGCATTGGGTTGATCTTGGCTTTCTTCAATGTGGACACCAGTGGGATTATTCATAAAGCCTGACATGCTACTTAACAGTGACCTCAGCCGAGATCAGTTCAGCACATGATGACTCCAAAGAGATTATTTCAATGAGAGCAATCAAAAGTATGACATGTAAGAAACAGTCAGCTGATTGTGATGGGGTCTGTTTTGCAATACCCATCGGTTATCACAAATGACAGGTTTTGTTCAATGGAACATGGGATTATGAGAAATAAGGCAGTAAAATTAACGAGTCTAAACAACCCACTGTGTGCAAATGATTAAAATGTTTTTTGCATCAGTGGAATACTATTTAATTCTGTTTTAGCACTATACCTTAATGTCTGAATGCGCTCTGCCTCTTCTTTACTGAGCTGCTGGAGCTCTTTCAACCTCTGCAATGTCATCTTATCCAACCAGGCTATCCTGCACCAAGCCAGTAACCATCAAATGAAGCAAAATACAAGCTTAATTGAGCGTTTCACACAAATAACGTCTCTAAATCCTCATCTCTAAAATCAAGCTGCTTGCCAGTGATTAATTGGAAAGAACAATTGCAGTAATTAAGTTTTGATTAAACAGAGATGTATGTGGAATACTCAATGAGGTGGTTTTAATCACGGAAAGCAGGCCAACTGTTCATCACTCAAAAAGAGGAATGGCCTCAATTTACCAGGTACATAGAATAATTCATCGCAAAGAATTAACTTTGAATTATATTCAGAGTATGCGCGGCAGGTCTCAGCTGGTGGGGTCTTTGGCAGAAATTGGAACATAACATTATTTAATTCTGAAAAAATATGAGCAGAGGAGAAAAAAAGCTGGTAACATCAGGAGACGGGCTTCACCTTAGTGCTTCATTCTGAGCTTGATTCTTCCAATCTGAACTCAGGACCGGCTCTGTTCCTGAACCACCAGCTGCGTGTGGCTTTGGGGAGCTCACTGATGTCTTCTCAGGAGAGAAGAGACACCGAGGCTCTGCTCTCCCCCTTTGAGGGGATCCGCTGAAAAAATAGCAGAGGGATAAAACAACAACAACAACAAAGGCACATGAAAAGTAGACACTTCAGTAACACAGAGGAGTCAGAAGAGATGGGCAAGATAAATATAAAAAAAGTCTGTTTTGTTTTTTACTTTTACCCACATTTAGCACATTAATGTAGTGAACATTTCATGTGCAGAAAGCTACAAACAGTTACCTAGAGATGAGAGTGACACTACAGTATAACCACAGTTATGTAATAACTTTAATCATCCGGAGTGAAGTGAGAATTACTGGGAGTAAAAGCACTGGTGAACAATAATAGGTGATGACTTTTGAAACTGAATGCGTCATTAGTGGTATGAGGAGATGAAAAGACTCACCGTTTTGGAGGAGGCGAGTGAGGGGATGCAGGTATCCAGGGGAAAGAGTGCGTTTTTTGAGGGAGCTGTTTCACTCTGAGCTGAGAGGAGACAGTCGGCTGCTGGAAGCCTGGGTCTTGCATCTGTTTGCACTATGAAAAGTAAATATATATTATGATCATGTGCTTTTCAAACTAGGCACATGTGCCTTCTCAGAGTATTTTAACAGAACCCAAATCAAACTGGTGCAAATATATTATGGGACATGAGTTGTGAGTTTTAACATATTCAACTGAGTGAGGAACTTTGTAGAAGTCAAGACAACACCTTGATTGTGGCGTTCAACTTTCTTCTCTCAGTGTGTCGTCCTTTTTTGTAGGTGGGGTTTGGCTGGGGTCGACCCTGCAGCTCTCTGAGCCAACTCAGCTGGGCGAGGCTCTCCAGGCCGGACCTCAGCACGTCTCTTCTGTTCATGGGCGCGTGGGAAGTTGCTTTTGGTTTGTGCGAGGACATTCTCCTTCCTGTGGACACACATGAGAGGTTAAACTATGGAATCGTTTTGATCCTGACAGACTGAATCGTACTTGGAAGTTTAGATGTAATTTATGTTTTCCTCCCCTATGAAGCACAAGGACGCTGGCTGAGGTATTAAACACAACATGACAACACCAATTAAGCCAATTAGCTTAACATCAACTTAAGTCCCAGCTGTCAGCCGGATAAGTGGCACTGGGATTCAAGGAATACAAAAAAGATGTTTGCTTCCAGGGTGTTTGTGTCTTCCACAGGATGCCTCTCAGCCCAATCAGAGCCAGCAGGAGTAAACTGCTCATAAGACTTAGCAGCAGGGGAGTGAAGACCAGAGATCCACACTTCAGTTCCTGTTTTTCAATCACATCCTTATGGGTCCATCAGAGATTTCAGGCTGTGTGCAGCCATTTAAGCACAGCAGGAGGCCCCGAACACAACAGCACAGAAGCCCTGAGGTGACTTGAATACACAGGAGAGCAGTTTGTCCAGAATCTCCATACAATTTTTAGTTTTCAGCAAACTGCCCATTGCCTTCAACAAACATTTATCAAGAAAATACGTATAATACTCAATTAATAAAGTCAGACGTAATTGTTGTTGTTTAGGGTTAAAAATCAGAAACATATATCCGAAAACATGCTGCCTATTCCACACAAAAGAAACCCCATACTGTGAGCACCTCTGATGGGATTTGTGGGTTTCCAAGTGCCTCGAACGTTTGAGGATCTGGGATCCTTGAAGACACGAGCAGGTGACAGGCTGTGAAGTGGAAGAGCCCTGTGTGAGAGGCGTGTTTGGGCCTGCACGTTTTCAAGTATCTCTTGTTTACGAAGAGCAGAATCCAAGATCTAAGAAAAACAGAATGACAAGATATAAAAAAAAATTGTGCTCTCTGCCAAAAATGTATCCGCATCAAAAGAAAGGTAAAATATCAATTAATTCAACAAAGTAAATTAAGAAAAATACAAAGAGAAAAGTACTTTCTGACGTTAAGTACTTTCTGACGTTAAGTACTTTATGACCTAATCACCTCTAGTTTCTGCAGGATGTTGATTGCCATCTCAGGCACATCTGAACCCTGGTCCACTTTGACCTTTGCTGAACACATGGAGAGCCTGCGAATCAGCTGGCCCAGCTCTTTGTAGTGAGGAGGAATCGTGCGAAGAGATGGCTCAGAAAGCTGGTGGATAACATCTTGTAAGGCCCTGAGTGTCCCACGATGGGTGGCAGCAAGCTTGTTTACTGCAGTGGACTGGCAGAGAACAGATAGTACATCAGTTTACATCACATACAGGTATCAATATCTTAGAAATTTTTGTTAAATCAAAATAAAAATCTCATTTCTAACAAAATTAAATGTTTTGAAATGTGGGTAAAATCTCTGTGATAAAAACTGTTTGAACACAATTGTTATGACTTTTTATTAATTTGAGGGGGAAATAAATTTTCTTTTTTTTTTGTTTAGCTTCTGTCATTAACGCATATACACTCACTGGCCACTTTATTAGGTACACCTTGCTAGTACCGTGTTGGACCCCCTTTTGCCTTCAGAACTGCCTTAATCTTACTTAATCTTAATCTTACTGTTTATTATGTTTATTATCATCATCTCATTCACTGCATCTTCTGTTTTTATTATGTTATTATTATCATCTAATTTCACTGCACCTTACTGTTTTATTATCAGTCCATTGCACCTGACTGTTATTTGCACTATTGGTTATTTATCACCATCCAAATTACTTCTTTATATTGTTTTTTTTTCTTTTTATATCTGATATTGTTAATAACTTTTTATTTTATTTTATTTTATTTTATTTTATTTTATTCTTTATATTGCTTGTAAGATTGTTTCCATGCCCTGCTGTTGCTGCACTGTAATTTCCCAATTTGGGATCAATAAAGTATATCTATCTATCTATCTATCTAATCCTCCGTGGCATAGATTCAACAAGGTACTGGAAACATTCCTCAGAGAGTTTGGTCCATATTGACATGATAGCATCACACATTGCTAGTGCAGAATTAGTAAAAATAACAATTGCATACCTGTTTGTTGGCCCACATTTTCTGGCTTTTTTGTTTCTCCATATCATCTTGTATCTCTTTTACCTTTCAATGACAATTTCATAGAGCAGTGTTAAAGTTCGTAAAGATGTCAAATATATTTTTGCCCATGATTCAAATACCTGTTGCTGGAGAACATAGATTTTTCGTGCTGTAAGAGCTGCCTGCTTCTGTCTGCGTCTCTCCAACTTCTCTTCCTCTTCGGGATCAAGCTGCTCCTCCATTTTATTCCCTGTTTTTAAGATTCCAAGATTCATTATTATATCTTTGCAAGGCCATTTCAAAGAACAATTTGAAAACCAAGCTGACTAATGTACTGTATATTCCCAAGTTGTGTTAATTTTCAGAAATCTACGCTATTTTTTAAACAAGCAGATTTTGTAGTTTACCTCTGTTGGCTAGCTCTTCCACTTTCTGAATATACACTTCCAGTTCATTGTGCAACTTGTGGATTTCCTGGCTCAAAGAAGCGTCTTTGCCTGCTTCTAGCTGCCTGTGGCCAGGTTCTCTGGTTGGAGGCGAATGGCCAGTCCAGGGCTTTTCACAAACCAAACGCTTCTGGGATGTTTGCTTTGCACGACGGACCTTTTTCTCTTTTGGACTGGAGGCCTTTAACTTCATTTTACTTGGAGTGGCAGCGAGCTCCTACACATTAGGAGTTCATTTGATCAGTGACCAAAAAAAGCAGTTGAGTGTGACATGAAAATGGAAATGTAAGATATGAATTACCCGAAGCAACTCTTCATCGCTTGTTTCAAGCAGAGAGGCCTCTGGAGGAGGTTTGACGGGAGACCTTTCCGGTGACTCAAGATGCCTTCGTCTCAGATCTCGCTTTGCGAGCTCCACGGCAGCCTGCAGCCTCTCCTCGGAGAGCGCGGTGAAGGTGATGGAGCTCCTGGTGCTGTCCGCTTTCTCATGCTCCTCTGGCAGCGGCAGCAACTTCTCAATCACAATGGGGCCTGGAGGGTGGATGCGGGTGGCAAGGTTGCTGGCACTTGCAGGGACGGCCTCATTGAACAATAGCTATGTAATTGTGTGAGAAGTGAACAGTCGTGTATGTGATATAGACAGTTAACGTAATATTCACAATACTTCTGGAAGACAAGGATATGGCCCACAGTTAATCTGCTACATTAAATGTCCATTAATATGCTGATTGTGTTTATGTGTCTAGTGTTAATGCCTTTTAAGTATAAACTATTTACAGAGATGTTGGTTTTTGCTCTAAGAACACCTATGGTAGTAGTTTATGGTACTATAGCCTTTTATAACCTTTATTGTGAGACTGTTGCATCAGACTGAATGACATTGAACTGGTTTATTTACTGGTAACTGGGGGAACATTTGTAGCCATAAAGAACCATAAGAACTTGTTGCACTGTTGTTTACCTTGGTGGTTAAACCGCTGTGGTTTCGGGTTGATCCAGAAACAACCCATTCTCTCCCACGGCTTTGTAGATCTGTGGGGAACGTGGGAGCAGGCTGCAAGAACAGTGCAGGCATGACGAGAAAAACAAACACTAACTTCTCTCAGATTCACGAATCACCTGCAAAATGTATGTTGCTAGTAGGAACTAGCATAAATAAGCTAGCTGAGCTTTTGCATTGATGTTTGCTAGTCAAGTTAATTTGTGATGTGACGTATTGCGTCGAGGCCTCGGAGCGTGCGTCGAGAAATTCAAAAAGTCCTTTATGAATCGCGTATCAAGGCTTGCTTCATTAATAGTTAAGGGCGAGTGACGTCACCGAATACACAGAAGCCTCGCTGTTTCAAAAAAAAACGCGGTTCGAGTGCTGGCTCATGTATGAACATACTGATAAAATACGATATATTTTCATTCTAGCTTGACAATAGTTTGAACCACCACCATGACAACAACGGAACGTAAACAGGCGGAAGTAGTTTATAAGTTGCGTTCAAGTCCTCTCGTTAAAACCGACATTACGCCAAAGCAAGATTTCTGGGGTATCTGACGCCAACATAATTTTCCACTTGGTAAAAACACTTAATACATGTCAAAAATTGTGGGAGAAATGGCTCCAAATTAATCTCCTACGAGAACAAGACAAGTAGATGCGAAATAACCTCCTGTAGGATATTTTATTTTCTTTTTTTTAATTTTCTGCCACCGTTACGTGAACGCAGCAGGTACGGATCCCCAAAATGCCAAAAATAGTTTAAACGGCAATTTTAATAAATGTTCTTATTTATCGTAATCACTTGTATTCATATGACTATTTACCAGTTAAGCACACTAATACCACCTTGATAAAAATACTTAAATCAACACTGTATGTAACACCCTACTCTACCAAAATATGCAAGAATATACAGTACAGTAAATATAAAAATTAAAGATAATCATTATACAATCCTCTCACGGTTCCTGCCTTATTATTTATATTATGTTTTAATAATGCAGCTTATTAATCACTGTGTCATGTTCATTGAAAAAAATCAATTGCTCAAACAACTACAACTTAAACAATAATTTAAAACGTTCAAAAAAGATTAAGGTACACTGTCACTTTAAGAACCTTTGCACAGCCCGGAAATGGTCACGCCGAGTTTAGAGTATTTCTACCAGGTCCAACGTTTTACTTCACATCTGTCAGCACTTGTTGGTGCTGCAGTAATAAACCCTTAAATCAGTGCATTTTAGTATTAACTCGGTCTAAACCATGGCCCATTACGAAGAAGTGAATGTTCATGGGTATGATGAATTCTGTCAAGCTGTGTCCGAAAGAAAGGGAAAAGATATTTTTGCTTATTTCTCTGGTGATAAAGACGCCGAAGGCAAAAGCTGGTGTCCAGACTGTGTAAAAGGTAAATCGGTTATTTTTGTATTACACATAATAGTGCTATCAGATGCTTGCATTTTCATTTTGAGTAGATTTGTTTGACGTGTTCGGTCATGTGACCAGATTTTACAAACTTACGTTTATGTTGTAGTAAAAAGAGCACAATTTGCATTTAAGGATATTGATGCTGTTTCATTTCATAACGTGTATATGGTTTAATTATGGTATAATTCCTGGTTTCTAACTGTTTGGTCTGCTCTCTTTCAGCTGAGCCCATAGTCAGAGGAGAGATGAGTCATCTTCCAGAGGGCTCTGTCTTTATCTACTGCCAAGTTGGAGAAAGAGCTTAGTCAGCATTTTACTCTTTGTTATTATAACACCGTATTGCAAACCGTTTGTCACAGAGATGATATTTGCTGTTATAAAACAGGAGTCAACAAAAAACCCAAAATATTGATCATAAGCAATAGTAAATAGAAATGTGTTATCTATACTGTATTTGTAAACCACTTAGTAACTTAACAAATAACAAACACGAATGAAGTAACATTCTTTGGGACTGGCGCAAAAAAACAAAACAAAATCAACCCAGAAACTAATCAGTCAACTAAAACAGGATTAGTGGTGGATAAATTATTAGTTGAATTGAAGTTTGTGTTGCAAATTTGTTAAATATTTCCTTTTTCTATTTTTTCTTTAAAAACAATTTTTAAAATAGCTGTTAGAAATGTGCTTTGATCACATCCTGCCTTACATCTCTCATATGTGTTGCATATATCAGCTGCTTAATCGTCTCTTTCATGCTTCAGTTGGAAGAATCCAAATAATGAATTCAAGAAGAACCTGAAGCTGAGTGGAGTTCCCACCCTGCTGAGATATGGCACCGTAAGAATAACCACAGTTGGAATGCGCTTGTTCCTTTAACATACAATTAGCTAAATGTTAAACATTTTAAGAAGATCCTTATAAATTAGCTAGATAATATGGTTGAATTTATTAAAAGACTCACTTGTCATACTGTGTTTCATATGGATATCAATCCTTTAATATTGGTGGAGGGTTGTTTGGTTCACCAGTATTGAGAGCCAATCATATAATCTCTTTGTTTCAGCCTCAGAAGCTGGTGGAGGAGGAATGTTTCAAAGCAGAGCTGGTGAAGATGATGTTCACTGAGGACTGAGGGATCCTGTACAGCTCACGTTGCTGCTAATGCATTTAAGACTTTTTTTTTTATTGTTAATCAGTTATCACCATTCAAGTTTCAGCACTACTGCATGACTTATTGATTGCCATCACTGAATGCATCTCCTGCTGCAATCTGATACAATTCAGTAACTGTAAAACATCCAGCATCATTTATAATACACAGCTATTGACTGTATACTGGAAAAAAAACAGAGTGGATGTTATTTTGGACATTTGTCTTTGTATGATCTGTGTGCAGTTAGTCAGGTATTCTGCTCAATTATGAGAATATCTTGGGATTTTTATTTGGTTTGTTTTGTTATTTTTTGCCCTGGACTTGAGAATTCGAAATTAAATATTTGTGGCAGAGGAAATCTGTATGTGATGTATTTTATAGTGGCCTTGATAGTAAGTTAAAACCTGTAGTACGACATTTGAAAATTTACTTAATTTGATTCAATGTCTGATTAATGTATAGGGCATTGCTCATGATATTTTTTTATACCGGTAGTATGGTTAAAAAATCCAATGTAGAATATAAAGGAAATATTTACGTTAATTCCACGTACTTTAATGAGAGATAAATACAACACTTGAGTAAATGTATTTAACAATACTGCAAGTGGGTTTGCCAGAAACCCTCACTGTGCTGAGCGTTTGTCAAGGCTCGTGTATTTGTCTCTTGTGAACACTAGGTGGCAGCAAAATCATAAGAACTGAGCGTGGCCTCTTCACCTTACCTCATCTTCCTGAAATTTGCAGAATATTAATTAAAGTCGTCAATTAAGCTTATCGATACATTCCAAGCATACCACAACACCGGATAAATAGTTGAGACCAAACTTACAAACAGTTTTTAGTGTAAAGTTTAGATTTTTTCTAGTGGATATAAAACACGCATTTTGACCTACTTATTTTAAAATGAGTTGTACATCGCTGTTATTAACAGGTCAATATATCTATAATAGTTATATATGTGTGTATATAGGGTATTGATGATGTATTGTTTCTATAGGATGTGTGTAATCAGG
Organism: Trinectes maculatus; assembly: GCA_016785345.1. Classification (NCBI taxonomy): domain Eukaryota; kingdom Metazoa; phylum Chordata; class Actinopteri; order Pleuronectiformes; family Achiridae; genus Trinectes; species Trinectes maculatus. The sequence continues at coordinate 115,840 of JAFBJQ010000611.1, forward strand.
TGTCATGATGAAAGCGTCGCCTGCGCTTTAAGGAGAAAGAGCGCAACCGCTGTTGCAGTCAGGGCCATTTAAGCGGAGCGCATTCCTGCACAGCGCTCACACCGGAGCACGAGCACACGCAGCCCGCAGCGCGTCGCAGCCGCAGCCGCAGCCGCGCGGAGATCACGGAAACCCACGGATCCGAGGTGGCGGAAGTGCCGGGTGTCGCCCGAACGTAGCGGTTACACGCGCAGCAGCAGCAGCAGCAGCAGCCTCGCGCCGAGGGCAACGTCGTGTGTCGGAGCACCGCGCGCTGCGATGTCGGAGTTCCTGGTGAGTCTGCTCGGGGAGCGGCTCGTCAACAGCGAGAAAGCCGAGGTGGACGTGCAGTCGCTGGGCGCCAGGCTCTCCCTGGTCGGGCTCTTCTTCGGATGCAGCCTGAACGCGCCGTGCAAGCAGTTCAACGGCAGCCTGTGCGAGTTCTACAGCCGCTTCAGGAAGACGTCCGAACACAAGGAGAAACTGGAAGTCGTCTTCATCTCGTCGGACCAGGACCAGAAACACTGGCAGGACTTTTTGCAGGAGATGCCATGGCCCGCGTTACCGTTCAAAGACCGGCACAAAAAGGTAAGCTGGACCGGAACCCGTGGTTCTGGAGGGCAGTGTGGACCTCCTGTAGGCCCCTGTCCGCTCCGACCCTGCCTGTGCACAGGTGTACACACACACACACACATACACGGTTTAACAACAATGTGGGTCATGACCTGTTTGGACTTATCTTTTAGTAATCAAGGCAACGAGTCAGTGGCAACACCTGTGTTTTCATATGATGCAAACGTTTGACAACAAACAATTAATACGAATCAAATGAGAAAATTGATTTTTTTTTTAAAAGTCATGTTTCCTGTTAATAACATTTGCAGCCATCATAGGAAGCATTTGACCTTTGACTTTCAGTTTATTATGATCATCTCAATATGGCAGGCCCCGTGCCCCGAAGCTATAAGAGGAAACTGAAAGAAATAACTTCCTCTTTTTTTTTTGTTCATTCACTTTCCACTGGTGAATAGTTTATGATGGGGGATTAGTGGAACAACACAGGGCAGTGATATTATTATATATTGCATCCAGCCAGTTGTCCACACTGCTGCATGTGTATTCAGCCCTACACAGAAATAGTTTGCCACCACCTCATCTACAGCGTTGCCTCGTTTCCTGATGATGTCAACACAACAGTATTTAAAGGATTTAGACTCCCATCCTTTTATTTTAGTCTAATTTACATAAATCCTGAGGGCATGAGTAGTGCTTTTCAGAAAGTATTATCAAAACTGAATTTAATTGCTTGCTTTTTATTGGAAACAGAACATTATGGTTGTGTTATTTTTAAAATGTACACTTGACTGCTGTCGGATAGATCTGTGAAGAATATCTGAGATAATATATTACAGATAAATGTAGCTGTTTTGTCCAAAGCTAAATCTACCACACGTAAATACAGTGTGGATAAATTATTATTCTTATTTAATGTTATGCTAAGTAAATATTTGTGGTTTCAGTGAAGCAAGCTACCGTATATAAGGAAAGGGATACAAATATATTTTCCTGTGTTTGTGTGTACGTGTACATGCATGTGTGTGCATGCACTTCAGGATGTTACTGGGCCCTTCCTGCATCCTTGTGGCAACACTGGTCTTTTTTTTTTTCTAAATTTAAAGGGTGTTGCAGATTCCATATTTAGACACTAAGCTAAACAGATTTTTGATTACAAATAAAAAATATTGGCTGCATAAGGATCAGGAGGATTTCAATCCTTTGCTTTTTAAAGACAAGGTCTTTTTATCCTTTAAAACAATAATTCTTAGAAAACATATATATATATGCTGAAAAAACACTTTAGAGCTAATTAAAAGATGTTAAACTTGGTCGTGTTGTACGAGAAGCCGCAGGGGCCGTTCATCTTTAACGCATCAGTCGTCTCGCCTCGCTCAGCCACTCCAGCTGTCCTGTGTGTAGGTGAGGCGTGACTCGGATTGCATCATTGCCTTGTAAATTCTCTCAGATTGCCAATGATGATTTCTGCTGCACTCCATAATGAAGTCCAGGCATGAATAAAGGCTGCGGGATGACAGGGGAGAGTGGGGGTTGGCTTGTTGTTGTTGTCTGGAGCGGAGCACACCCATCGCCACAGTGCAGCATCGTGGTCATTGTGTGTGTGTGTGTGTGTGTGTGTGCTCTCACCGCATGTGGAAAATATCTGCTGCATAAACGTAACCATTGTCTAACACTGGTAACGTTGGTTGGTAGTCTGTTGTCTGTTTTGGCCTTGTGAGACGCGGAGCGACACGGCTGGGTATCTATTCTTTGCAGAGGCCTGCAGTTTTGCCTCGGTCTGGGGCTTCGTCCAACCTTCGTCCTGTTCTCTCCCACTATTAGAACACGATTCCTGCTTCAGTTAACGGCGGCAGTGCAGCGACTTGTGGTTGATGAATGGGAGCGAGAGCAGAGGGGCTGCAGAGCATGCTGGTCTCCCTCATCAACCGCTAATTAATTCATGACTTATGCGCGTTGGCATTTCCATTTAGTGCAGCAGTACAGCAACATACGCTGTGACCTGTGAACCCAGTCACACTGCAGACGTTCTCCCTGCCTAATGGCTGGCGCTTATCTCCGGATGCCTGGACATATAAATAAAGTCTCCCGCCTTCATTTTTAACCAATATTTTCCACATCACAGTTTTAGTGATTCCCCTCAGCCGCCCCGGACATTGTAGTTTTAATTAGTTGCCTATTGTTTGGGGATTTATGCGTCTTAGTGTAACACAGGGTAGTCGACTCAGGACAATAACGCGCACATTTTATTTATTTATTTGTTGTCGTTGTTGTTGTTGTTGTTGTTTTTTTCATTGTGATTAGTTGTGTCCAAATCCAAACATGAGGATTGCATTTTGCAGGCCAGGCAGTGTGACGTTGGCTGTTGCTAAAATTGGCTCGGAGTAAGCGAGGAAAGGGAGAGTGCTCATTATGTGCCACAACGCCAGCATGTGAGCGTTGCATTAATTCAGGAGGCTTTCTGTGTGCTAACCTATTGGGTGAGCGGCGTTGACCCAGTGGAGAGCTGTGCCAGTGTTGTGGAGACCCAGTGTCCCTCTCTCTCCTCTCCTCTCCCCTTCTCGCTGGATCTTTTTTCACTCAGCGCCGGCGCAGCTCATCATCTGGTGAAGGATGCAATTTTTCTTCAATCGCGTCTTTCAGAGCCTCGCCGCCCACCTCAGGTCTCCGACTGTACCTCCCCCTCCCCTCTGCACCAACGTGTCTGTGTCTCTCGCTGGAGGTTCGGGTGGGTGATCCAGGCCTTCCCATTGCAGGAAATGCTTGTTTATTTATTCAAGAAGGCATCGTATTCTTGATTAAATACAGAGAAAGGAAAATCTGCTAATGTGAACTCAGTCAGAGCCAATATTTATTTCATCCGTCCTCGGGAATAATTTTAAAAAAAGAGGGTGAAAAATGTAACGCATTTCTCTGGTGGTTTTACACCCGAATAAAAAAGTATAATTGCCCTTTTATGTCTCCGTGCCAGCGGATTTGACATAGATATTTCCTGTGCATGTCTGACATGTCTGAAAAATAGTTACTTCAGTTTGCCAGCTATTTTCCTTGCATCCATTATACTGTTTTATTTTAATGTATGGGTAACTGTCAGTCGTCTCTTTTTTCCCCCCACTTGATGTCAGTCTGCGAACCAAACAAACCCAGAGGTCAGAACATCTTTTTTTTTTTCTTAACAGTGGACTGAATATCCTCCATCATGTGTCACCAGGGACCCACGCAGAGCTCATTTTCAGTTTCAGTAGACGTCTGCTTGTTGTTCGGGGACGGCCAGCTGTCTGGCTGTCTTGGCTCGCTGGCACTGCCTTACATGGAGCTGCGTAGCAGGGGTGTGTGTGTGCTCCATGCAAATCAATTAAAACCTTGGCCAAAGCAACTTTAAAACCTAACTTGACCAAAGGGGGGGAGCTGAGATGCTGCCAGAGGAGTCTGGTCCTGTACGAGGATCACACCGCATGTGTCCACGTGTTCCTGGTTGGCGATGTTGCTCTGTAGCCGCCCCCCCACCCCACCCCAGAGGCAGGATGCCCACTCACTCGGCCCTCAGCCAAAACATAAGGGGGGGGAAGGAGCTTCAGAGAGTGTCTGAGGACGCCTTTCATCAGCGTGTCACTGATCTGCTGAAAACTGCAGGGCGCCCTGCCCTTCCTGCAGCTCAGCCCTCCTCACCCCCCGCCACAGCAGAAGTGGCTCCAATCAGGGCAGTGTCACCTGCAGGTGCGAATCGCCCGCCCTTCATCCGGTCGGTGTCGCATTTAGATTTAGTGGGACGGTGCCTTTTCGAGGTTTTTTTTTTTGTGCCTCTTTTGTTGTGTGCGCCCGCGCAGTGTGGGCTAATGACAGTGGCCGATTGTGACATTTTTGAGGCTTGTGTGATGTGGGAAATGTGTAATTGTGAGCTTGGGAGTTAATTGTAGGATTCGGAGAGGGGAGGACGCCTGACTCTGATCCAGCTCCTGGGAACAGACAGTATCCACACTATTAATGCCATATCAGAAAGAAATACACATCCGGCAATTCAAATCCCATTATATTGTATGTAAAACCAACAATCGCATGTTGTACATTGTACCAACAGGACTACAGTTTATATGGCTATTCTAAGTTTCTCAGTCATACCTATTTGGATATTTATTAACCAGTGTTATCAGGTTATGGCTCTCAGTGTTTTGTTCTTATGATTGTGTGACTTCATCGTTGCTTGTTTTTTTTTTTTAATACCTGGGTAAATATTTGCAGTGTCGGCAAAAGCGTTATCATAAGTTTCCTGTTCACGAACTGATAAGAAAATACCTGCTACGTGTAGTTTTCTACTTTAATGCAACTGTATATGGCTTTTGTAACTGATACGCCTCACTTCACACCATTGGCTCCCGTGTTGCGCCTCCGTTTTGGTAAACTGACCTTGGAGAAGCCGTTACCTTGACTCTCCGGCTCTGTGTGTGTGCATTCCTGGCTGCCGTACTGTAGTTGAATGCGACTCCATTGTCGCGCAGCTGTGAGGCCTTGTTGCCGTGCGCCATGTTTGACAAGAGCTTATATGCGAAGAATGCGCGCAGACACCTGCTCTACTGGTGCTGTGCGGGGGCCAGAGGGCATGGAAACAGTGTGGGTTTTACTTGGCATCGCCAACTGTTATATCTCACACCACCGAGCTTGTGTTACTGTTTTCTTTCACTGCCCGTTGTGTCCCCCTTTTACTGGGAGATCTGTTATATTACAAGTGGAGACAATAGAGATCTCATCAGAGGTGAAGCTCAGGGGCTTAAGTTACCCAAGTGAAAGTTGGGGAAACAGTCGCACCGGTTGTCTCGCAAAATTTAATCTGTTTTCACTTCCGATACCGAGCCGTTCGGCGACAACACACAATAGCTGTAAGGCCGCGACCTCCGTCGGCCATACACGACCCGCTGAAACGATACTCTGGGATTGACTTTTCCCTCTTTTGTCCCGTGCCGTCCAGCTGGATCGCTCACGGACCCTGTGCGGTTCTTAGTCAGGACTTTCCGAAGCGGAGTGACGTTAAAGATAATAGACATGGGTAATGTGTTCACCGCAGTGTCTCCGGTAGCTCTCGATGGGAACAACAGATGATTCATCCATTTGTAAGCGTTATCCCAAACCAGCTCAATTGTCACATACTTAGCAGGCAAGGCATCCAAACCAATGCATCATAAAGTCAAGCATGCAGTTGCTGAAATTAATTTTAGTTTCTACTAATGACAGGAAAGAAGCTTAGAGCAAGGATTTCTTTCCCCCCGTGGAAACAAGCAGATGGTTGTTATTTAAATTCATAAATCCACCATCATGTGGTGTTCTTTTTCTTTTTTCCACCGGGTTGCCGCTGTATCAGGGTGTGTTCCTCCTTTTCCCTTCAAGGACGGGTTGTTGTGCCTGGACCCTCCCCCAGTCAGTCCTCCGGTCTCTAATTGCCCCACACCGCAGCTCCGCAGCCCTCCCCAACATAATAACAGCATAACCGCCCCAGGGGCATCCTGCCATCCAGGGCTGCCTTTCGTCTTCCTTTTGTTATCTCTCCTAGATTGAATGTTGGCTTTTTGTGATTGTACGGTTTCCCCCCCCTCATCATCACGACTGATTATATTTCTTAAGACCCGTGAAGAACGACATAATGATGGATACATGCTTTGGCCTGTCTTCATTCACAGCAAATTTGTGTTTTTATCCCTTGACACTTGATGAAACCTTTTTTTGGGGGGGTGGGGGGTGGTATCCGCCTTTATCACTATGTGTCAGTGCTGATTTGATGTAAATTTATTCATAGCATGAAGATTTCTGGCGAGATTTCCTGTTGGACAGTAACCTTTCCTCTTCATGACCACCATCCATGTTCTGCTCCCGGGATGGAGGCACTGTTGTGTATATCCGAGCAATAAACCCCCTCTCAGTGTGGTGGTGTTTTCATCCAAGTGTTGGTGCTCCTGCAGCTCCTGCTCCTGTCTGAAAAGAAGCTTGCCATACAAAGAGACCCACTGTCCCAGCATGTAGCATGGCACGCTGGCACCAGCCCTGCTGTCCTGCCGACGGTCTATCTGCTGTATCTCTGACACTCATGCACTCTGACAAAATGAGGAAAAACGTATTTATTTCTCTGCGTGCCCAACCTTTTTCTGTTTGTAAGTTAAAGTGATGTACAATTTGTAAAAAAAAGATGATAAATAAACATCAGAATTACAAATTGTGTATAATAGTAATGTTTTGATAAACACATAAAATGTGTAAACATTTTGAGCTCAAATTGGACAGTTGAATTATGATTGATTATGATGTAAAACGTAAGTGGTTGATATTGTTAGCTCAAAGCCTTGGACAAACAGAATTTAACATTTAGCCAGAAACCTATAGATAATATTTTTGTGGCGTTACTTTCATGTCAGTTGAAATAAAGCCATGGTTGGTGGTGTAGCTGAAGGGGTTCTTCAGGGATCTTGGTGCATGTCAGATAAAACCACAGTTGCATAGTGACAGTGGCGCTTTGATGTAAGTTCTCTGCATATAAAGACAGGGAAGACAAAAGGAAACGGGGAGTTCCTCTCGCAGGCTATGCAGATGAAGCTCTGCTGACAGAGCTACTGATGAAATATGCACAGTAATAGACGATACTTCCAGTTCCAGTTCACCACATCTCAATGGCGTCAATGCAACAGTCACAAAATCCAGAAATATGACTTTTGTATTTACTAAATCTTTTTAAAAGTTTCCTCTGGTGACCTCAGATAATTCACACCACCTATGCCTCAGTTATAGATGTTTCATGTTGTATGTCACCTAAGGTCAGATGCCACTGCAGCCACCTTCCTGGAGGAATCGCTCCCACAATGTTGAATCAGCCCTTTCCCTCAGTTAATGGTGTAGCATGGTAACAAGTTTAGAGTTTGCAGGAAGAATGAAGTAAATAAAAGCATCTTCAAACAAACTTTTTGTCGAAGCTCAGCAAGACTCCATAAGAACTCTATAAGAACTCCATGAGGGTGTGCAGCTAATTTAAATGCTGCCTTTGCAAAGTTGGCATATTGTGTTAAGAGAAATATAGTGGAGCCTGGCTGCAGAAGATCTTTTGGCCTGTAGTTTGCTCATTATTTTTATAATAACCGGGGAATCATTTCCCGGTGCGCTCGCCTCAGATTGCACACAAACATCCTTTAAATGTGGATCATTTTAAGGTGTTTCCGTCATGGTTATTCATCCTAGTCTTACACATTATCTGCAGGCAGGTCCACTGAGGTTACGCCGCCTGTATCGACAGCCCTTCAGCATCACGCCCCACATAATTGCACATTATACCTACTGGGACAAATGGTAATGCCGATATTCCCTGCTGGTATCTGCCATGCCTTGTGTGCACACGCCCACGTCACGTGATTCTTAAGAATACGTTTGTGTGCTATTACTGAAGGTCACTGGTGGGGAAGCTAATCTGGGAAACAAGTAGCGGTGCTGCATTGTTACAAGTAAATGAATCCGTGGTGTTGTATCATGGGGTATAATGTATTAACAATATTGACATGGTCTTCGGCTGGCTGCAAAATATTTACTGGCGCTGAAAGGCCGTGGCAGAGTACAATGGGGTTTTTAATTGGTTGCACAGGTGAAGAGGATCTAACTTGCTTGTGCCGGCTGCAGTATGTAGATGGGAATTTCAGTGTTCATTTTTGAAGCGACTATATTTGTTTGTATTTATGCAACGGATAAATATGAATGGTGGTATCATTCTTTTTTTGGTAGTAGCTACTACAAGCCAAACAGTCATATTTCTTACCACCCAGTAATACTGTATAACATTTATTTCTCCACCAACCCTTGAGGGAAGTATCTTTAGCTTTTAATTGCTGTTTTTGTGTGGAACATCAAGATAATTGTCTATGCATATCTGTTATCGGGGATATGCATGTATAGTTTTAAGATAAGCATCAAAAAAATACCTTTGAGGCTGTGCAACAACACCAACGCGAGACAAAACCTCCTTTCTTATAGCTGCTGAAGAGAACAATGTGAATGTTGCAATCCTGTTCGCTTTGGCTCCGAGGAAAGTAAACAAGCCCAGAAAATGACCTCGCTGCTGAGAAACACATGTTGTCTGGTAGAATATACAATAGCAACCGGTCAGTTGATGCACTGATCGTATCCCATCTGAAGGTATTGCCGATGCTGTTGGCTGACAGGAGGAGAGATAGGAGTGAAGGGTCATGAAGGCAGAGAAACGCTAAGCATAACAGAAGGCGAGGGCTTCACAGGAGGTACTCAGGGAATGGAGTCAGGACGTAGCCTTGGATTCCTGCTACAAGTAGGGCCTCATGTGTTTTCTGTTGTCTGAGGCGTGCTTGCCCTTTCGTCTCTTCAGCAGTCACATCCTGTTTTGAAATAAGCTCCTTGACGTCTTTCTGCAAAAGCCCAATCACGTGCATTCCTCGCATATTCGGACCCCTGTACTTGCAATAAGGAACGTATTAACCAGTGGCGGCTCGCACAGCTCATCGGACATCAGCGGACCCCCTGCTGAGGCCGCACTATGGCTAATCTCCGCCTCTGTGTTGGGGGCTAATCGCTGTTTTGATTTGTCTTTTTTTACCCAATCCCACAGCCATGTTTAATAAAAGGGTTTATCAGCTTAAGCCTGTTGCAGGGAGCATGAGAGGTCTCATCTTTTCACTGAAGAGAGGGAGCCGGCCTCGGACACGAGTGCCGGGGCAATTAGAGACGCCGGGGGCCTCAAAGAGAGATTACTGGCACACAGAGTTGTAGTCGGCTTCTTTCTTGTCCAGCACATTGTTCACTTGCTGTTGAGACGCATGATGATTACGGACTTCAAAACCGTTGCTCACTGAATTACAGAGTAATATCGACAGTCAGTTCAACGTCCTACTGAAGTAGTAGCCACATTTGCAAGAAAGTCACTCTGCAGCCATCCCAACAACATGCTGTGCACTTATTTTTGTGTCCTATCTAAATGAATCAACGAGACAGAAAATATCTATGTATGGAATAACCAACCAGATCTATTGACAGATGCTTAGAGTTTGGTGTATTTGACCCAAGGTAAGGGTGATACTTATCCACCACTATGGATTGTGGTTCAGATTGCAGAAGTGCAGTAACAGTTTGGCTTGATATGTTTCCTTTTTGCTGTCACAGAGGTTTGCATTCATAAATATAAGAAGAAGAAGAAATCTTATGCAATAACTTTCATCTGACATCACGAGTGCGGCCTCATACTTCCACTTTTATGAGCACCTTTCCAAAATCGCTATATGATACCAGAACCCAATGTCTGCTTTGTTCCCTAAAAATTTAAAGGTTCCAAACTACTTCCCCAAAGATGCCTGTTAAAACAAAGAAAAACTGTTTTGTGCAGTCACACTTTTTTTTTTCTTACGTTCTAGCCAGAGCACTAAACAGTCTGTTTTTGCAGATATCATAAATCTGAACGGGACGTGAGGCTGAACTATTTTATGGCTTCTCTCTCTGAGGGAAACTAACTTGCAGAAAATGTGTGAAATTAAAAGGGAGACCGTTTTCGCTGATGCGCCTTGTGGCCTTTGAGGTGTTAAATTGCGTCAGGAGACCTTGCGAGGTGTAGGGAGTGGGTAAACACAGACGTAGTGCTTAACCCCCCCTCTGGTCTGCAGCTCACCACTATGTCACTCGCCACCTGCTAATTTGACAGCGCTGGCGGTTTTGGAAGCAGCAGGTGTGCTCTTTAAGTACAAAGGTGGCAGGTTCTGCTTGGACAACCTTGGTCTGTGCTGTGCTCAGTGAACCCAGTCGTCCTAAAGGTGGCACACAGACTATGGCGAGATTAATAAGCGAAGCCGTGTCAATGGCCGACTGTTTCCATGCACACAACTCCCCAAAGAAACTCACAAAGCTGATGAACTCAGGCGGAGAGAAAGACCAGATGACTGTTTTATGTCAGGAATTTCAATGGTCGTCTTTTCCCTTTTGCATCCAGCTTAAACGCATGGTGCACAACAAGACCCAGAGGAATGTACTATATATTTTAAACGACAGCAATGGGGGGAAGTCAAACTAAACAATTATTGTTGCAAATCAAAATATGAGTGTAGGCTTTTGTGGTGTGAATGCAACTAATTTTAAAGACCCAGGTGAGACCAAAACCAAAGGACGGGCTTAGATTCTGTGGGGGGGGGGTTCCCCCCTCTGAGTGAAAAGTTCACTGTAGCTGAAAACCTTACATGTGGAATCATTTGGAGACTTCGCTGTGTGGCCGAACCCCTTGAGAAACAAAGGCATCTTCATCACTCCTTCGCTTCCTATCTCCGCTTTGTTGCTCCAGGTGTTCGCTCTCCGACCGGTCCGGAATAACCACAGATAGAAACCCTCTCCATAGACATGTACAAAAAGGAAAAAAAAACTTTTGCAACTTTTTGCAAGGCTATTGAAATTCCCACAGGTGCTTTACAAAGCTCTGCTTTTTCTCAGATCCACTTACTTAAGCGAGTGTCAGCAGTCCTTCTACCTTTTGTTTTGTTTTGTGGTGAGAGAAAAACTGTGGGTAGCGACCTGTCAGTGCGGATAGAGATACAATCATAATGAATACTATAATTATCCCGTCTAATTACTAGCCTCAGATTGTAATCACGAAATATCAAGACAGGTTTTGTCATCACTTTTTCTAACAAGCTATATTTGGTCGACATTCCCTTTTTAAAGTATTTGCCCTTCCCCACAAAGTAAAACCAGAGGATTTGGCAGTTTGAGGAACCAAACAATGTACTGTATAATGCACTGAGAGTAAACTAGTGGCTGTTGTTTGGAAGAGGGGAACTCTATCTGGTTGTACAATTTCTTGTTTTCCGGGCCTCTCTTTTTTTTTTCTTTTTTTAAAACATTTTTCCTAGATCCATTCTCCGGAACTGAAAGCAGAGCCAAGTGAAATATCTGACGTGGCCTCAAAGCCCGGAATGATTCTGCGAAAGGCAGAGCGGTCTATGTTAAGTATATGGATCGAGATAACAGATTGTGTCCTTTTTGCGGACTTTTGGTTGCCAGTTTTGAGAAAGGAGCAAGACCTCACGTTGCTGTTAAATATTAGGTAATAAAACTGTTTCAAGATGTCTTCATGAAATTAAACTTCGGTGCGCTACTGGAGGTAGCTGGAAAAATTCAAGTATCTCTATAAAACACACACTTGCATGTGCTTCCAGTTGTTTGCTCTCATTTTTACCGAAAACCTTCCAGCTCTATTATTTCCTATTTACATCCCCCTAAGGAAAGAGGTGTTTTTACACACTTGCTGTAACCAATCGATTGCCCTTGTTCTGTGAGAGTCTTGAGTTGTTTTTGCCTCAAAAGCTAAACCTGCCATTCTACAGTCATGTTTTAACTGGGCTGCCCTCATCACCATGCATCCTGTTTATTTTTCTAAGCAGAAAGACGGCAACAGGAGAAAGGAAATAGTCCCCACTCGGTTATCTGCAACATATCTTTGATCTTCAAATTAGAGCCATTACGTGTCATAATGTTCCATGTACAATCCCTCAGATTTCCATGCTTTTGATGTCCGTTCCGACTCTTGCTTTGATACCGACATGCCGCGATCGCGAACATAACTTATTGGTATTTGTGCAGCGTTTGTGCCACATAAAAACACTCACCGCTGCGTCTCATTACGCAAACACACAGATAACACCTCTTTTTTTTTTCTCTCCCAGTCACAGCTTGTTTATGTAGGTGCCAGAGGATAAACACGAAGCCGGTGGTTTTCGGGGTTTGGTGGTTTGGTGGTGCAGGTGATGGTTTGTGCACTAAGTTCACAGATTGTGGGGCAAGAGATGAGAGCGAGGTTTCAACCGCGATCCTGCTTGCTTTTGTGTTTGCCACTGGTGAAGTGTGAGCAGCTGTAGGAGGATCAAGAACAAGGGCTGGAATAATTACTGCAGAATACAAGCTTAGTGTTACACCATGCAACTGCAGCTGTTTCCTTTGCCGTTGAAAGAATTTCAAAGGAACGTAATGCAGCTCCAAGTTTTTTTTGTTTTTGGTTTTTTTTTCCCAATAAATTATTATTATAATTTGTATCATGTGCAGATGTAACTGCCTTGCAGGGATTCATTAGTCTGTGGTGCCATTTTGAAAAGTAAATACTGTCAAAGTTTAATGGAGAGTGTGGGAACGGACACTTTATGTGTGGACAGGGCCACTGAGGAGATTTATTATCGACCTGAGGGTCTTGGACATACCCCTGTGCACTCACACCATCGCACTATGCTGTTTACTACAGACTCCACCCTCTTCCCACCATTACAAAAGAGAGTAGGATGAGAAAACTGGGTCAGGTTTCCTCCTGTTGGTGCCGTGTATGTGTTTTCTTCTTCAAGATGATCCTCGGCATCATACGAGGCGCACAGGTGGAAAAACTCATTAAGAGTTAAGTTTCAAATCCAAGTCATGGTTTAGTATAATCTCTCCACCACGTAAATAATAAAGACGTCAACAATCACGTTGAACCTGAGCAGAAAACTGTCCCCGCGGAGTATTTATCTGAAAATGTATCGACTATTACAGTTTAAAAAGGTTTCATCATGAGTGGTGTGGATGGACGATGATCCGATTTGATCTGACAGTGGTCTGGCAGCGTTGACTTTCGTCGTCATAGTTTCACTCGGATTCCGCTGAAGCCCTTTTTATTGCACCGAAGTATGCTGCATCCTCTTTTTCCAGCTGACCCCACCCACCTCCAACTAGTGAGAACACATCCGAAAATATGCTGAATAACCAAAACCTTCAGAACTTGGCTGGAAGATGGGTACTAAAGCCCCATCGATCATCTTCAGAAGCTGATGGAGGATCTGCGTTTCCAGGGCCTCTCTCTGTGTAATAACAGAGTTCTCTTTTGTCACAAATTTGTAGTACTTTAATAGTACTACGTACCACTCAGGGCCCAAACTTAAGGTCTTTTTTTTATATATATATAATTGCATTTACAGACATAGTGGGTTTTTGCCTCCCAGCAACATCCTTCTGCCCGGCTATTTCCCCGATGAGCAGCACTCTGTCATCTCCGCCTGCCAAATGTGGCCCTTGAAACATGGAAACGCTCCAATAGGCAACCGCTTTGGACAAAATGCTAAACAGGCAGTTCACTCAAATACTGCAGCGCTCCCATGATGTGTGTTTTTTTTATGCTCAGCACATTTTGTGGACTGTCGGTCACTGTGAACTCGTACGTGGAGATGTGGACATGGAGTTTCTGTGTTGTTGTGCAGTTTCCTCTCATTCATCAGGGGGGGGCAGACTTTCGGGTTCATTTAAAGAGTGTGTGCCACTCTTCCCGCACACTTTCTCAGGCTTTAACAATAGCCCCCTCCTCACTGGCCCCTCATAATCCTCTTCAGCCCCCCCCTTACTCCCCTCCCAGTCATTTCCTCTGGCTCAGGCTCCATCCGTACGCCGGGCCGGCCAACCCGCTGTGTCGTCGACGTCAAGCGGTCACGCCATAAGCAGCTGCAAATTTGAATATTAACAAATAAAGCGGCTTAATTGGAAGTTAAGTTCTTAAATCCTTTGATATTTCACTAATGATGATGACGGTGTTGAATGATGCTGTGTGAAGGCGCTATTTTTGTCCACATATTAATTTGATTGAGCACATTGAACAGCTGTTACTCCACCTTTTCTCTTTTTTTTTTTTTTTCCTTCTTGGTGTCCTACGGCAACAAGATGGCCAATCACCACAGGTTCCACCTCAGGATGCAGCGTGTTGTTCATGCATTGTTAATCATCTGCTTTGATATTGCTCTCTGTTCAGTAACGCCGCATCAGAGGGAAGCCAAGAAGAAGGAGAAAAAAAACAAAACGACGGCAGTCAATGAAGGTCTGCGTTCTCGCCCTCTTCGTGGAGCATTTCGTCACGTTCCTGTCGTCTCTTTGTCGAGAGACGTTCTGACATGGATATTTATTGGCAAGGACATGAAGTCAAATATCTCGGTGTAGTTGAAGCGTGTGTCCTTTCTTTATTCATTCAAAGAAGCCGATCTCAGCCGTGGCCCTCCCCCTGTTTTCCTTTTTTTGAGTAGATTATTTCAGCTCGATTAAAAACGTAATTATTCAGCCATTTATCCCTTTTTAAGCATTAAACAGCTTTTTTTTTTTTCTCTTCAATTGAATGCCAAGTGACAGTGGTAATTGCAGATCAAGGCCAGGCTCTGGGGAGCTGGTCGGCTGTCGGTGTTGTGGATGTGTGTGTCTGTGTGTGTGTGTGTGGGGGGGTTTAATGCTTTGGCGGCACTGATGTGCAGCTCGTCGGTGGGAACTAAGGCAGAGCTCGCCTGTGAAGTCAGCCACAGCTCTGCCCCGTGCCAACCTCACAAGAGCTACTCCTTTCATTTCAGCCGCCGCCGATTGATTCCTGCCCTCCGCCCTGGGCCGTGACAAACGCCGCCGTCACTCGAGCGAGTCGAGTGAGGGCGAGCGCTGGAGGAGGGCCCCGAAAGGTAGTGACGCTCCACAAATCCACTTCAGATGAACAACTCCAGCACGCTGATACATGAGGCTAATGGGTTCTTATCAGTATACTCACTAGCAGCCTCGTTTGGTGAAGCGATTAATTAATATCACCCTGCTTATTGGGGTGGAGTGACAAAACATTAAGTGCTTAAAACAGAAATGTCTTGGTGAATGTGAGTGTGTGTGTGTGTGTGTTTGGATATCGTGGAGGAATGTAAACCCTGCTCCTTCTCACCACCGGAGCAGTATCTCATCAGCTCCCACAATGCAGCTTAATGTATGCTAAGCCGCCTCTCGACAGGGCTCGTTAAGCTTCAATACTTCGCTCCTGGTCCAGAGATTTATTTCAATATTAGCCATTACTGGTGATAAAGTCCCTGCTCAGCCAACTGCTCGCTCCCTTTGTGACTCCAGTATCCTTAAAGTAGCCGTGTTCTCCAGCTGTGGAGCGGTGGTGGAGACCATCAGTCCAGCGTTGTCTCAGTTACAGATCAGTCCATAAATTGACATGGGATGGCGGCAATGCTGTTTAACCGTAACGTGCAGGGCGGATGGTTATAACGTCTCATTTGATGTCTCAGCAGAGGTAAACATATGGCTGTATATAAAATCCTTTCATGTCTAACCATGAACTAATCAAGTGCAGTGATGTTGCATTAGTCGCATCCATCATCTGCTCAGCAAGACAACAGTGACAGGAATTCTTCTGGACCACATTGTTTATTTTGTCGTCTATGATTCAGAGCAAAGCTTCACATAAAACCAAACAAACAAAAAAAAACCAGTAGCCGTTTGGTTTCTGCTTTTTATAGTGTTTTTTTAATTTCTCTGGACAGTCGTCGCCCGTGGACTGAACTATCATGAGTACAATGAAAGGGGTCTTTGACCAGGATATCTTAATCTTTCTCACTCCTCTAAATCGAGGCTCTGTGCTGTTCATCTCGGCCTAATGGATCACAAGGCTGCAGCAATTAAGCAGCTGTTTGGAATTAATCGAATCAACCCCCGGCTGCCTTTTCCCTTTTCTCTTTTCTCTTTTCTCGTCAGGATTTCCCAGAGAAAGCAGAGCAGGGGACACAGATGTTTTCCTGTATTTAATGCTTTTGGATTCTCCCAGTCAGCAAATAAATAGGATGGGGATGTGACTGATCCGTGTCTGTTACACGTCTTTCTTTTCTTTTCACCGGAGTGGCTGTGCTAAGAGGATCACGTCAGACTGTCAACTACGGCTGGATGGAGGACGGATGGTGTCAAAACAGATAAAACTAAAAAAAAATCATCCCCAGCCTGCAGATCTGTGTTGCTAAGGGACCAGACTGTTTGGCTTTTAATGGGCAATCTTGGGCTATTGCGTCATCAATCATTAAGATCTGAAGACAGGGGACCACTACATGGTGGAAGCAGGGCATGAGATGTACTTGTTATGGAGACATAAGAAAAAAAAACGGACGCAGCGTGAAAGGCTTGGAGTCATTACGAGCCAAGCGTTCATTTTTGGAGGAGCAATTAGTGGTTATTGGATTTCTGTGGACCATTATGGAATGGACTGTGTAGAGGAAGAAAAAAAAATCAATTATAAAAGCAGCACGGCACAATGTCCCTGTTGTGTTCCTGTTCGCCGATAACTCCACACAGGCTGAAGTGCTTTATTTGTTTGTTTGTTTGCTATTATTGCTGTATGATGTATGAAAATTGCTGACTGGACGTCCTTTTGGAAACAGGAAGGCGATTCAGGATGTCTGTGAGCTCATTAAAAATGAGGGGGAAAATGGTGGCATTGTCAGGTCTGTCATGTCACAACGGAGGAATGAGTTGGGGGGGGGGGCTGGCTGGTCCATTTGCTGCTCACTTGGCTGGACCACCCAGACTGATGTGGTAGGCTACACACACAAGTGAACATTGTATTATCCTGGGAAAAAGATCACGTAGTCGAACGGCTATTCAGATTCACGTTCTCTTGTCAGAGACAATACGACTAATCAAAAAAAAGAAAATGAGTAGAGTGTTAAGAGACCTGACACTCTAATACGATGATGTTGCTAAAGCTGCAAAAATGTCCATGTTCTTGTCGCAACACGATGTTTCGTAACGAGCTTAATTGAAAATCACTCACCAGTGTGGTGGAGACTTTGGTACATGAAAGGAAACCTCAGAACTATAAACACCAAAGATAAATACCAAAGACTCATCCGCTTTTGTTCTTGCCTTTTCTCGGGCCAAAATGTCAACATTGCTCATATACATCTCTCACATTCCCACATTGGATGTTCACGCCTCGCCTTTACTGACCTTTGACCCTTCAGTAGGACCACTGAGGCAGTGAGTTATCTCCCATTCCCTTTCAGTGGGCCAATTCTTTGCAGGATGGGAGCCAATGTAAAACCACAGAGATGCCAGTGGGTAAAACAGGGTGCCAGATGTTTGTTGAAACTGAATATAATGTTTAATAAATAGTACAAATCATTTAGTTTACACAACATCAGCTAACAAATAAGCCAATAAATATCTATTGGTTTGGCCCCAGTTGATTCCCTGAATTTGGCCTGGCAGCGAACATGTAAAGTCGTAAATAATGTTTTTGCCACTAAACACATAAACACATATATTGGAGACTATAATGTTTAACTTTAAGTTTGAGGGGGCCACTTTTTAAGTCACACCCACTTTTCTGTTCAACACAAAAGCTAACAATCTACTGTTTATTTATTTATTTATGTACAAAACTAATTTGTTTGTTTTTGTATAGTGTATTTATGATAGTCTACGCGGGGGTCTACATTAGGGTGCACATTACAGCTATTAGGACGATGCAGTAAAAACCACGTCAGGACCTTGGTGTGTCATAGTCTTGTCCCCCTGGGAGCTGTGGATTGAATTCACGCTGTTTTTAAAGAGTGCCGTTATGGTATGGCTGTAAATGGAATTTGCAAGGAATGTGTCAGGTCCATAAAGCCCGGGGTGAGCAGGCGGGCGGCGCAGTGCTGTGCGGTCCGCTCCTGGTAGGCTATCTGTCAGAAATTGTAAATATTATTTGAGCAGACCGGTTTGGAGCCCGGTCACTGCAGCGACTGCCAAGATCCTGACCAGTTGTTGTGTTGTCTCAACAGACGTGATCCAGCATGTAAACAGAGGGCGAAAACAGTAACTAACGTATATCTATAAGGAAACTGGCCCCATGTTTGTATCTCGCATCTCTCAGCTGGTTGTACTTTTTTACTTTGATCCATCACGACCGGTCAGTTCTGAACAGTTTGTTCTCTTGCTGCAGTGATCTCATCAACATGTTGCATGTTGATGAGATCATAGCTCGTTGTCAGCTCTCGCCGTGACGTGCTCCATCCGCTATGAGCAAACCCACATTCAGCACTGAGGCTTAGCTGGTAGTTTGTCGGGGGGAACGCAACCACTTACAAACAGTGTGCTCCGTAGGCCGCCGCATATACCATGTGTTTGGAAGACCACAGTTTCCTGGTCGGTATTTGGCAGCGCACGGAGCCAGAATATGAGCTCCGTGGGTTTTTGATCCGAAGCCCGTAAGCCTAGAGACAACAAAATGACTGCAGGCGAATACGGAATACATTAACATCAATCCAGATGAGCGAGGTATAGTGACGTGTAATTAGACTGAGATTGAGAGCGACACCACAGGTTACACCTCTAGATATCGCCCAGGGCCAGAGAAAGAGCCTAAGCCTTAAAAAGCAGCTTCACTGTGATGATCCCTGCACTCGCCCATTGTGTCGACTGTACCGCTGCCCCCACGCCGCCATGTTCCACCAGCCCATGGCACAATGCGCGCTGGTCATCTGTGTATACGGATGTCGGTTTCGCTTCGGTCGGGCAGGATGTGTGTGTGTATTCCAGGAAGCACTTTGTCCAGTTCCTGCTCGTATGCATTACACCGAGTGCCACTCACAGGCCGCAGGGAGCAGGCAGAAATCTGTAGGTTCCTCGCAATCCTGTTAATGTGGAACAGCATTTAATTAGATCCGCTCCACGTCGAGCAGCTGCATCTGTGTCCGCCACGCAACAACACTCTGCATGTCACAAAAATGCCGAGGTTAAGGCGCCGATCGCCCTGAAGGGAGCCGTGACAAGTGGGCTACTGCGACCACACACTGACTGAAGGCAAAGAAGATATTCAAGGGCAACTCTGTCATTGTCCTGCAGGTGAAAGTCATTTTAAAATCCCTGTAACGTGTCATGTTGCAGCTGATAGTTACCGTAGTAACTGTCATTGTTAGTTTTCTCTCAGAAACAACCTAAAACTTTAAGATATTCAATTTAGCATTATGTAAAATAAAAAAAATTAACATACACATTATTACTTATTACAATATTACCATTGACTTGTAAGTGTGAAAAGGAGTCGCCACATAATAGAAAGCTGCCTCAGGTAGATACGCTTTCACATCAACCACTGAGGTTTGGCTCAGTTTAGTTATTGTTGTTGTTATTTCACTTCAACCCGAGATGACTTATTGTCTCATTAGTGTGTGCGACATAACCGCGTTCCATTCGCTGTCAATCACAACACAAACAGAGGGGGGGGGAGTGGGGGGATGTCTGCCGGGAAACCGCTCCACTCAAAAACACATTGCCACATAAACATGGACTGATCCAGTCTGCATACAAGCCGCGAAGCTGCCTTTTTAAAAATGGCGAAATATCAAGAAGCAAACATTTTGCTACAAGTTTGTTTCTGTTTTCTTGTCTTTCATAGGTGTCTTTGCATAGGTGTCTTTCATAGGTGTCTTTCATAGGTGTCTTTCATAGGTGTCTGGCGACTTCGTGTCCAGGGAAAACTAAGCCGTCTCTGATCATGTATTTTCTTTGTGGAGTTTTCCGAGAGAAAGCTGCATCACTGACAAATCCCATTTAAAGGCCTAATTAGTATTTCTGTCTAATTTTCCACAGACATAAACAGTGGGGCGAATATATAATTATATATTACCCATCCCTCACTTTCCAAACCTACTGTGCCTCATTGAAATGCAGTGTGACTGGCTATTGTGCAGCCCGTATCCTTTTGACCCCCTCCCCCCTTTGTCTCACTGTGTGCCGTTACAGTCGTTTAGACGGGGGGGGGTGATGGGGAGAATGGAGAGAATGGAGGCCTGGAAAGGTGATGAGAGGACTGAGAGATTTAAAAAAAAAAAAAAAAAACAGTCTGATTTCTATCTTGGTGGAGCTCCAGGTGCAGGCAGCGGCAGGCTCCTGCTCCCCAGCCGACGGCTGTGGCAGCACCGATTGACTCCCGCCATAATCTGTTCCCATCAGCTCTGGTGCGTCAGTGTAGTTCTGCACAGAGGCCTTCGCCGCTTTTCACGGAGACGGGCTGCCACCTTTTATGCCACTGTGCAACGCAATAACACAGCGGCGGCGTCTCGTTATTTCCGACGCCTCCTTATTCCTGTATGAGCTGATGTGTGTTCACGCAGTTCGGTCACAGTGACACGGGTTGTGTGTATTTCTGTACTCGGAGGGTATTTTTTGCAGATACTTGTTGGTACGTGGCACGTACGTATTGCAAACAGAAATAATGTTCGCATTTGTTCCTTTTGTGTTATTATGTTTGTTTGTATGCTCTTTTTTTTTCTTTTTTGTCTGTTAAGCCCCTTTGGGGCGCTGTCTACTATTTGAAAAAAAAAACTTGAATAAAAAACCAGAAATAAAGTCGAGGAGAGACCTGCAAACTGCTCACATTTAATTAACGTAATGTCAATTATCGAAAATAAAAGCTGAAAGTATTTAACTAGAAGCAATGGTTGAAGTAGGCGACTAAATGCAACACTTCCACTGTAGATGCAACAAAAAAAACCCCATCTATATCCAATATATTAACATGCACTGTTCAATCAATACTAGTGTTAAACAACAAAATCAAACAGTGCGTTAACAAAGGAGCCAAAGTCATCTGAACGTCCAGTTCCACCCGACTAATTATTACCCAATCAGAAATATATGGAAAACACTCTTAGCCCGAATTGTTCTTGTCTCTCCCACCTTACTTTCCTGACCTACACCCCCCTCACGTTCTCACACACACTCACACACACACACTGCCACCTTGTCTGCTGCTTGAGGTCACTCTGACTATTCCTTTTTGTGTGTTCAGGCGTAGAAGGGGCCGGCGTTGCAGGAGCTGCAGGGACACACACATGCAGACGGGGCTGGGCGGGTCAGGCTAAGTGCTCCGGTGAGACGGCGGTAGTAACCGGGGAGGGTGGAGAGGGCGCTGTGAGAGAGCGGTCCGGCTTCGAACAGCGGCGTCTTTTGTGTCTGACCCGTTTCTGACTGTTATTTATAAACCCAGAGGACATTCCAGGCTGCCACAGACGCAGGCAGCGCTGCACCTCACGCATGTGTGTCCCCTTTGTCTCCTGGTGTCGGGATCAGGGCCGATGCTGCTGCGGTGCTGTGTCCGTTGAAAAAGGCAAATGAAAACCTCCGTCTTATATTTCCGATTATTAATTATGGATTTTATTATGCATTTCCATAATAGCATTATGGAAATGCTCAGAAATTCATTTCAGTCCCTTTTTGTGTTTTGTTTGTTTTGGGAGTCAGTTTGTTTTTTTTTTTGCTGCTGCATTTTAATGGCCACTGCTTGTGGTCTTCCATGACTCATTTTCATAGGAGGGCCTTGTATCCTGGCAATGATCCCCATGGGTTAATGTTCGTCTATTAGTGAACTTGACTACTTTAAGAAGTGCAACTCTCCCTCTCTCTCACAGACTTCCTCCTCGGAGTGTGTGGAAAACATTAATCACATTTCCCTGGACAGCTTTTTATAAAAACCAACACGGGACAATGCTGCATTCAGGGTCTCCTCATTAGTGCGACGCCATATTCGCTTTATCTCCATCTCACAGGAAGTTTCGTTTACTCGCGTTTCCCCACTAAGTTACCTAAACAGCGTCTCAGATTATGACGACGATATAGAATATGCGTTTTAGCTTTTTTACTGCAAAGGCAGCTTCGGGAGATTAACGTATATCCTAGGGTTCAGGTTTCCTGTAGTCGGGTCCAGAGAACTGTTGGAGACAGTCCAGACGCAAAAGCACAAAACCTTCCCCACCCTCTGAACCACTGAACCGGACTCCAACGCACCACAAAGTTCTCAAGAACAGTCCCATGTGTGTAGTATGGAAGCAGTACACCTGTCATTCATTTCAGTTCAGGATGTAATATTGTGATTTCAAAATGGTGCAGGTGATGTCGACTATAAACATTTGCAGATAAGGATCAGTTGCTCCAGGTCCGTTGGCTGTCGTCCTTCTGTTTCGGTAAAAGAACTGAATATATCTATGAAACACTGAGGCTGCTCTATGTTTTCATACATCTACCTTCCTGATTGTTGGCAGCCTATAAAAGACTTTTCCCCTTCTTGCTAAACGTTATGTCTGCGAACAAAAACACCAACGCACTTGAAGTTCAGACCCTGGCTGCACTTCGACTCGTCCCCTTATGATCACACAGGACCCAGACTCGTGTTGACGCCAGGTGTAAACACGGCCAAAGACGCTTTGCGGCCGTTCGGAGCGTTAAATCTCCGTCAGCTCGTTCCATCTTTCAGAGTGTCTTAAATTCCCCCTCTCTGCGAGGCCATTACTTTCAACCCAACCACGCTGACACGTTATTTAACGGCCAGCGGCTCAAGCGTTTCCAGCCTTCGAGCAATAAACATGTACAGTGTATGAAAAATGGATGTGTGTTGCGTTGCGTGGAGGATTTGTGCCTCAGGGTTACATCATTATGTCCAGAGGACAGTTGAGCCTCTGAAATAAGATATCAGAAGAGGGCTGTAGGAGGCCTAGACTTCAGTGGGGGCTGGTGACCTCTGCCCGCGTCTGCAGGAGGTTTCAGATCTCTGCTGTCGGACTCGTCGAGCTGAAGTACAAACACACGTCGCTCCGTCTCTGATGCAGCTCGTTTATTTGATGCATGGGAAGCTTCACGTGCAGACGTTGGATCTGCTCGCTGGACCTCAGCGAATGGGAATCGCCAAGCGAAACTAAATGTCACACACTACAGATGTTTACCGCCAACAAACCTTTACCTTCACCAGATCTTCATCTGCACTAAAAACGTTTTTTACTGTACGATCTCAATCCCTGATCAGTATAATTAGTAGAAGTAGCATCAATAGATCGACACACCAGTTGAATGATTTCTCCTGACTTTGGTGCGAATCCATTTGGTACGTTTTTGTGTGTAACAGCTGGCTGTTGTTCCCAGTGAGATTTCTCACAAATGTGTACAAGACAAATCCAATTAGGAGGCCCTCGGGTCTGCAGGATGTGAAATCTGTACTTTTACGGAACACGTATTGGAAAAGTTAGTCCCCCACTTCTAGAGGGTTTGTTTTTAAAAGCTGAGACAGTGGTGTCAGGTCGGGTCAGGGGTCGCGTGGAGGTTAGGCGTGAACGGCAGACGTGCTGTTGCAGCCATGCTATTAACGGATTGACCTTTTGATCCTGCGCTCTGCCCTGTCAATCACCGGAGTGACGCGACCCTGAAAAACCGACACTCGTGTCTCTCCGGCCCTCCTCTCTCTGTCTGTCAATGTACGTCTGCTTCTGCTGCTGCTCTGCGCTCACTCTCACTTGTCAGATGTTTGTTTACCTTTGGAAAAAAAAAAAAAAAAAGAAAAGAAAAAACTCATGTTACCTTTTTGTTTTACCCTTAAACACAACACGTTACCACCGTGTAACAGTGAAAGACCTTTTAACTAATCCTTTGTGCGAGCGACACAATGCATACACCTCAGAATAACCCACTTTTTTTAATAGACGTTACTTAAGTTTCACCACATGACACCACACCTGTTAAGACAACAATGTGCTTTTGTTAGTTGTAGCTACTCTCTAAGTAAAGTGACTCTTGTGCTTGGGATAAAAGATTCCTACAACTACTACTACTCCTACTACTACTACTACTACTTGTACTGTATTGCTGTCATCACAGCTTGATACCTCAATGGAATCTCACCATACTGCTGGCTTTGCATGTTTAGGCTACGCGTTGCATAATGTTTCCATTCCTGTTGACAAATCCTACAAGGAAACCATATGTTTTGAGATTTCTGGTTTCTTATCTGCGTGTAGGGCACTCAACAAAAATCCACATGCAAAGACATGAAACTTGTTTGAGGCGAATAATCAGTCTCCATCAGCGTTTCATCGCCTTTATTTTCTGGCACTGTGAATATTGTTGATGGGAGTTTAGTGCAGGGCAGGGAATGTTTTGAAATGCTCCTGTGACGGGTTCGAGGATGCTCCCCAACAGAGATTTTATGATTGTTCAACAGCAAGTCCAGATCAGTAGCGTCTTCTCGAAGCCGTGTCTTACAAGGAAGCACTTTTACAATGTGCATTTATGTCCCGTTTTATCACTGTTCCAGGCCCGTCTGCCCCTTCAAGTTAAACTTTACTTCCATTGTCTTTGCTGCCTTTTATCTTCTCTTTTCCGCGTTTTCTTAAATCATGCGTTTTAAGACACTGTAATGTAAACACTGTGTAATAAAATCCCCATTACCCCAGTTGAGCTGTGGGAGTGGAGATAAAGCTTCAGGCACATAAACTATTCTTAATCTTTTTATTCAATGATTACATAACTGCAATTTATTAAGAACATATCATAAATAGATATATATTTGTTTGCTCAAATCGTGTGTCTGTGAATGGTTATGTTCACGGTGTCCATAAACATGTGGTGGAGCCATGTTTGATGTAAACTTAATCTACTGAAAATAAAAATGTACTGACTCTTAAGTCCGAATCCGTCACCACTGCTGTGGAAATAGTGTGTGTGTGTGGGGGGGGTTCTGTGAGAGATACAAGAGCGGTCCAGATGTACAGCTCAGCTATAAAACACACCAGGCCCGGTCAAACAGATGTGACTTAATGAGTATAATACTAGAGGAGGAAACGGGTTAATGGATGGATATAAAGTGTCACTGTGTAACCACGTGTCACTGCGGAGCTGAATATAGCTCCGATAATGAGAAGACGGAGCAAAAACGTCCTTTCCCTCAGGAAACCAGAAACCCTCTGTCGCTGTGGCAGAATGTCGACGTGCAGCCTACTCGGCAGACTAAGATAACCTGCTGCTGTAAGTGTGTATGTGTGTGTGTGCATATGTATGTAATATGTCTTCTACCTGTGTGAGACGTCTCTGTTGTTTTATGAGGCAGACGAGAGGCAGACACAGGCTGGTGTCGTGATTTATGAGGCACCAGGCTACCAGGGGCACGGTCGGACCAGAAACCTTCAGGAATCTTCCAAGAATACGCTGTGTCAGCATCAAGCCACTGAGTGTTTACATTGTTTAATGGATGTGTTTGTAACGCTGTCCACAATGTAACAAAGGTGCAGTTTGAGGCTACATGTTCAAAACACGAACCGGAGATTTCGCACGGTGTGACATGTAGAGAACTTGTGCGAATGTTGTTATCGTCTGCTGGTGCTTTTATTTTGAAATGCAGTCTGCGTTTTGGTTGCGTGCCCTCTGTCTGGCTGGCTTCTCTTCAGTAATTCCACAGACTGGCTTTACAAGATAAACTTGGACTGTGGCCTCAGATACATGTAGACATCTAACTGTGCTAAGTAGAGCATGAAGTCTGGCGAACGTTCCAAATTTAAAGAGACACGATTAACATTTTCATTTCAAAATAAATACAACAGCAATAATAATAATAATAATCAAACGTTTAGAATGAATTATTTTAAGAGAAAAAGCAGGACCAAAGACCAGTTTCGTATCTGTGTGTGAAACCAGCCCTAGAAAGCAATGATGCAGTCACCATTTGAATGTCATTATAAAGCAGATTTAATATTTTCATTGCAAAGCGCATGAATATGTGAGCAGAGGAAGAAAGTGAAAATGGGATACACAGATCGGAGCATGAAAAATCTGTGGCCGCGCTGATTATGCACAAAAGGCAGATAATGTGTCTGAAATGTTCCCTTCGAATTCCCATTAATATTAATGTGTTGTGTTGT
Source organism: Trinectes maculatus (assembly GCA_016785345.1). Taxonomy (NCBI): domain Eukaryota; kingdom Metazoa; phylum Chordata; class Actinopteri; order Pleuronectiformes; family Achiridae; genus Trinectes; species Trinectes maculatus. Next base: position 141,924 of record JAFBJQ010000611.1, read on the forward strand.
GATGGGATCAGGGAGTGAGCGCCAGCCACAGCAGACTTCCCAGGGCTCCAGCATGGGGAGGAGGAGGAGGAGGAGGAGGAGGAGGACTGGTGGCAGTTAAAAGTGGGGTCAAACAGGGGTCAAAAGGGAAGCTGTCTAAATCCAGGAAACTGTGGTACCAGAGAACGCGGTAATGTGGAGCATTATGGGTAGAATTAATGCACGGCTCCTGTGGGCCTGTGTGCTGAGTGTAGCTAAATGAGGGGGGGGGGTGCATTAAAATCAAGTTACGCTGAAAGGCTCATTTGAACGTGTGTTTTGTCTGACTATCAATATGTCATGCCCCGAAATTCCCAAGTGCGGAAACACAGACTAAATGTATACACAACAGACATTAAGTCAAAATGCTGTTCGGACATTTTATTTAAGGCCACAATCATTTCATATGGTATTGGGTTACAGCAGAGAGAGAGAGAGAGAGAGTGTGTGTGTGAGTGTGTGTGTGTGTGTGTGTGTGTGTGTGTGTGTGTGTGTGTTGTATTCGCTTCTGGCACTGAACTACAAAAATGCGCAGAGCTTTCCAAGTCGTGATGTGGCTGATCACTTGAGAGTGTAAAATGTCTGTTGCCAAGGGTCAAGCTAAGGTAAATGATAAAGCTGGTCCAGAGCCAGACCAGATTTATATCAACTCTGCAGGCCTCGGTAAGAACACATGCTGATTGGAAAAAAAAAAAAAAAAAAGTGTGAGCTGGGAAATAATGACACAATGTTCACACAGCGGCATTGTGTCATAAATCATCAGGAAAATTGTGATTGTTTTGCAGAGATTTGCCTGAATGGAAATTTTCCCTTAAATTTTCACTCTCTTCACCTCTGTGTGAAACATTTTTTTTTTTAATTTCCACACTTGCACAGACAAATCTGAAAAAGGAATTTACACGTTGAAATGTTGGAAGCCAGATTTATTTTCGAGACGTGTGTCAGTAGCTTGGGGGGCGATTAAAAAAAAAAAAGAAGAAGAAAATAAAACAGGCTTTTAAGCTATTTGGCGTAAAATTATAGAAACACAAGCGGTAACACAACAATTTTATGCTGTAGTTTATAAATAACTAACAACAACTCCACCTTATCTCTCTCACAGTGGAGCCTGCAGGTCCTGTTATAGCGCAACCAACATCTGTCACACATCTGTGTGATGCTGCAACTGTCATTTGTGATGCATTAGACCAGGCTAAAAAAAAAAGCACAGTCGGGATCCACATGGGCCAGACTGCTATAGTTTAAAAATTCACTGTTGTTCTGAAGGGTTTCGGCTCAGATGCCTTATGATTGATAACACTCTGACCTGTGTGTGTGAAAGGCCCGTGTGGCGTATCACACTCACACACTCACATTGTGTGAGAGTTGGCAGCCCGGCATCATGGAGTGATTACTATTTCTATTACATATAAATTACATTTCAAAAGAAATTGAATTTCTGTGATGCAGCTGATCCTGCAGTCCTTTTTAGCATCTGAATTAGCACGTGTGCTATTGCCTTGAATTCCTCTCTCTGTCGCAGTCCTGCATCACATTTGGCCAACAGATTCACGAGTTCTCATCCAAAAAGCCTTTTCTCCTGTGACGAGATGTGAAATCTGTTTGAGAATCTGAAAATGAAACCCCCCCCACATTAAAATCACACATCAGTGACCGGATGATGTAAGTTGAGCGTGAGTGGGAGGCAGAAAATGAAGAGCAGAGCATGAAATGAAAATGTTTTCTCACCATTTCTGAAATGACTTTTCATGTAAACGTTTTTATAGTTTGTTCTTTTGTAAGTTTTCATTCGGAAGGAAAGGGAAGATGAGGGATGGGGGGGGGTTGTTAGGCAGACTGGTATAAACACCACAAGGAGTGAAGAATGCACCCCCTGCCGTCCTGACCTTTGACCTCGCTGAATGTAGGCCTCAGGCTCAGCCCATGTCTGTGGAGAGACAATGCTGCAGATACCTACTGAGCCCTGGCTTTTTACTCCTTTACAACCCCCCCCCCCGCTATTTTACGCCGCGTTCGTCACTACATAAAAACTTCTGGCCGAGCAGAGTCCAAGTTTGGATTTCGAAGCTGTATTCAGGAAGCCTCTTTTGTGCCTTCACACACGGCTGAAGGGAGGGGGGGGCGACGACACCCACACACCTCCCTCTGTCTGACTGATTCTCTCGCTCTCTGATTCAGATTCTCTCTCTTTTTTTCGTCGGAGGTTTGTTTCCCCTAAGCCCTCCGACATTCTGGCACCTGCTTTCCGCACCAAACCGCTAATTTACCTCTGAATTATGAACCAAAATCCCACAATTTGCCCGGCGCTCTCGTGACACGTCCTGACTTTGTGCAGGGGTGGGCGGCGCGGTTGCCCTGGAAACCAGAAAAACTAAAAAAAAAAGAAGCACTTTCGCAAGCGTCTCCATGCACATCTGGGGGATCCACCACCAAATTGGTTTAAAATGGATTCATATAAAAAACACAAGACAGAAGCGCTGAACGATGTGCAGCCGGCCATGTGCTCTCAGCTTGCCAATTTTCAGGAAAATGCATTTGCCCATCACAATGGCGGTGTAGTGCAGGATGAGCCTCCGTAATGAGCACAGTGGTGCGGGATGGAGCGAGTGGCCTGTATTTATTCGAAATGTTCCCCGACACTGCTGAAATGAAAGCAGCTGGAAAGTAGAAAAACAGGTAGGGACATTAGTGGTGCAGGACGAGTAATAAGCCCCGTAGATTGATAGTTGAGGTTTGACAGCATTGAATTAAATCTGGATCCAGCATTAAATACAACTAGTTTTGGAATCAAATCAAATTTTATCCTGTGCAAATACTGCAACACAACGATGAAGCGTATATTCGTGGGTCACCGCTCGTTTCAGAGATGTTTGTGCCAACGAGATATGAATCCAAAGTGGAACCACCTATGCACATGCGAAACTGCATGCACATGCAAGACGAGATGACGCCGAAGCGTGTGACGCGATGGGTCATCAGACATAAAGGGCAGCAAAGGTGCAGCTGTCGCAGCATTTGAGATGTGTATTTCACCACCAGGGGAGCAGCGGCGGCGGAGAAGACTTGACCGTGTAAAGTGATAGTCAGGTCAGAGCGGTACAGATGGAAGAGCCAAGTAACACACACACACACACACACACACACACACACACTAGAGGCAGTGGTGTGGGCTGAAGTATGGCTGAGAGGTGGGAGGGGGGGGCGCTGCCTTTGTATCCATGAAGAGCACCAACAGCGTTTTGAAGTGGATACAGGCAGTTGCTGAGAGCCTCAGGAGCAGATTGAGTGGAGGCGGGTTGGAGTATGGAGGAATGTAAGTCGGAGCTGGCTGCAGGGGCCGAGCCAGAAGGGAGTTAACAGCAAGTAATGAGTGAGCAGGAGAAGTTTGCCTCTCATCTCTCATCGACCAGAGGACCGGGTTTCGATTTTAACCTGAAACGCTTCCCGACGCTTGATGAACGAGCCGCTGACGCCGACGCTTCACGCTTCACGCTGACGGCATTAGTTCGAACCCCTCTGCCAGGTGAAGTTGTCCGCATTGTAAAGGTGGTTGCTTGATTTCCTAAGAAGCCAAGAGGTATAACACAAGTCTAGTCCAGCCCCCCCCCCCCCCTCGACCCCCCTTCTCAGCTACAGTAAATCTTTACGGTCAGAGATCACACTGCCTGCAGGCACTTCCTATAAAAAAAGTGCTAGTAAAACACCAACGCTTTTGTTGAACGCGTCTGCAGGGTCTCTTCTGTCCATCACAAAGACAACCCCCCCCCATTTTCTGACAAATGGCTTTACACCCTTAACAACCGAGACCCGTTCACAAAAAGACGTGAAAACCAATGATCACCTGCGTATAAGTGTGTGGTCACGTCAGATTTTATTTTGAAAAACTCTCCCCTTTTCAACTTCTAAATCAAATCAGTCTGGAACGTGACCGTAATGGGTCATCGCTGAATAATGTAGCACCCCCCCCCCCCCCCCCCCCCCCCCCCCCCCCCCCCCCCCCCCACCCCCCCCCCCCCCCTCCCGGTCCACTCTGTTAAACAACACATTCCTCTAAAAGCCTCACATCTTGATGAATCGTGAACTCCTATCTGAAACTTTCTTTATAAATCAATTAGATAAGTGCCGTTTGTCTGTGCTGCAGTACTGAAAAGATAAAGGACGGAGCAACTGTCAGCGTCACAGCAGGGTAACTGTCATGTCTTCTATTGGAAATCCCTGAATCTCCTTTGTTGTGACGACTTGTTTGTCGCCATGAAGCAGCGGCAGAAGCATCTGATGCCTCGGGCCTGAAACCAGATTTGAGGGGAGATAGTTCCCGAGCAATCGTAAGTGAAACCGGTTGAGTGATGAATTTTATCCGTGACTGGGGTCGCTTCCCTCGTCTTTAATGTTTATCCTGCCCTCTCATAAAGTCGTGAAGAACGGTTGAATTATTGGTTATTGATCTTGTCCATATTTGACCAGCGGGGCTTTAAGATTTTCAACCCAGGCTTCTCCATGCAGGATGATCTTAAAGCCCCTCAGCGGGCCGATCTGCCTCCTTCCGGACGAGGATCCATAGTCCTACGTGATCCAATTAGCACAATGAGCATCGAGCGTGGCGTGAGACTAATGCCTGCATGTCCAGGAGAGTTAATGGATTGTTAGTATGGATTTCCAGCTTTCTCTGGCGTCTCAACTGTTGGTGGGCTCTCGACAGAGTTTATTGGCATACTTTAACCAGTGTGTAACCACATGGTCCAGCCCCCTGCTCGACCATGTCATTACACACACTGTTGACACTGATAATGAATAGAGACCCCTCTAGAGAAACAGTGGCAACGTGCAGCCATGGTGCAGTGTATGCAGTCTGCAAGCTGTTTAACATGATAATTAGCAAACAGCCAGACTGCTCTTTTGGAATGACCATATATATATATACATATGTGTGTGTGTGTATGTGTGTGTGCGTGTGTGGATAACAGTTCAAAACCTGAACATATTTACAGCAATAATTTAAGAAGGGAACCAATTATCAAATATTGATGATTAATTGAAACGGATCACATACCACTGTCATTGTTTTCCAACTAGGTTTTACACACGGATATTAAGGTGGTATCGATTTTAAAAAAAAAACAAAAAACACAACAACAACTTCAAACTATTATCTTATTACATAGCAGCACATAAGAAACATGTTCTCATTCCAGTAAGCTCTGTTGCACACAATTGAAACCTGACAGGGTGAAATGGGGCAGATGTGACAGTTTCTGATTTATGTCTATTGTTTCGCGCAAAGTATCTTGTCACATTCCCGTTTTATTGTGTCGCTCAACAATGTTGCAGTGTTTTGGGGGGGGCGGAGGGGGATTAGATCACTGTGGCCATGTGATCCTCATGTTCTCCGGTCGGGAGGAGGACAGAAGAGGGAGGAGTGTCTCTGTGAACGCTGTTGTCTTTAGTGATTTGCAGGAAGATTAAGGAGTCACAAATAGACGACATACCTGATTGTGTGTTGTGTTTGCTGCAACCACCAGAACATGTAGCCTTTGTACTTACAAGGTCATTCATCCCGTGTGAAATCATAACAGCCCTTTTATTCCAAAGGCCGATCCAAACCCCTCTGAGGATTTGGCGTCCGGAGAACCGCTCTGATCTGGAGCCAAATCACCGGGCGGACGTGATTCAAGGATGCAGTAAATTAGCGGCAGGACAAAGAGGAGGAATTGGTTCTGCCTCTGCGGTTGCTGTACAAATCTCTCAGCTGCTCTCTTGATGCTGCGGCATGAGAGAAGTGATGGTGCTGAGTGAGCCTCAGCCCTTTCAAAGTAAACACCTGTGTGCTTCAGGTATCCAGACATGACTCTCAGGACGTCTCATGGTCTGTTGTCCAGTCAGTTTGGTCCCAACTGGAATATTGATGGATCGCAATGACATTTTCTGTGAATGTTAATGATCCTACTTAGTTTTCATATTATGAGATTTTATTTCTATTATTTATACTGTTCAATGATTCCAAGGTCTCTGCGATCCATGTTCCGCCCAAAACCAAGACCCGATGTTATTGAAGCCATGTCGTACTTTGTACGCCTCTGTTTCTGTAATCACCATGGCTTATTGATGTACTGCCTCATACCTCTGTGTGGGTACTTCTGCTCCTTGACAGTTCATCTATCAAACACATTTTTGCGCTAGCGCTAAATCAATCACCCCATCACTCATCCCGCCATTGCTTCTCTCTCCTTTCTAAAATTAAAATCCGATCCTCAAATCTCACATCATCAGCCGGGATGGCGAGAGGCAGCCGAGTGGAACGCCCTCGGAGAGTCACAGTTAATGCCCCTAACCCCGTCGATTTGCGAGCTGAGATTGAGTTTCCAGAGCTGCAAGGAGCATGTGGTAAAACCAACAGCAGTCCGGAGGCTCCGCGTTGTCTTGTCCGTGGGACGGACCGTCTGACCTCTGCTGGCAGAAGAGGGCCTGCGGTCGACCTCTGCACACATGTTGCCCTGCACTGGCAAAACAGCAGAGCTACAACGTGAGAAAAACTCACACTGTGATGTGCAGACTGGATACGAGGCAGAGCCCTAAAGTCACGGTTTTCTCAAAGAGCAAGAAAAGGTTCTCGGTTACCACCGAACTCCAGGCTTACTTCACTGATCCCCGAGGAAATCGGCGTTCACTTTTTATTTGGCTAAAAATCTCCTGGAATAACGACCGGCGCTCCCAGACACCACAAATCAGTATATTATGTAGGTACTAACGACCGACTGTTTATTTATCAGCGATGAAGTCACTCCTTTTTTTTATATATATAACCTTTTTTTAATAGCAGCTGGCAAACAAGTTATAAATCATTACAAACACATCACATCACTTTACACTGGACTACAACATTACATTATAACACAATAAGCTTTTGTCGCCTCTTGTGATCAGCAGTGGGGTGCGAGGGGCCAATTCCACCCTGGGTCCCCGAGGTGGACCCCTCTGAATTGGACCGCTCTGAATTGGTTTCAGTATTTAATGTGAGGGATCCCCTTTCTGCTGCTGTGGTTGCTGAAGCGGCAGCGCAGCACAGTGCTGATGGCTGCTCTTTACACGACGTAACTGTTTCCTGTCGGGTCGGACCCTTCCCTCTGATATGGAAAGTGGGTCTCAGACAGGAAAGGCTTTAAGTGCTTGATCTGCCCTTTGATGTGAAGGGCCGCGCTCTCCACCCGCTGAACGCGATAAATAACTCCAATTTGTGCACAGATCTTCAGTCTTTTCCTGCCTTTAATGAGGCTGCACGCCAACTCGATGTGTTAGGATTAAAGTCGGGGGCCAATGGGCCCTCGTAAATACCTCCCAAAGTATGAATTGAAATCCAAAAGCGCTTGTGATTCATGTGTTCGACATTAACGGAGGTTTCCGAAATGTTTTCTGTGGCAGGCCTGTGTGCATTTTATTTTATTCCGCTCTTATTCATGACACAGCAAGGATTTCTCCCATTCAGCCTCTTTAAAGTTAGATCGGCCTCGTAGCAGTGAGCTCCTCTATTTTTATTCTACCTCCTCGTCTCCTGAGTCTCCTTTAAAGAACAGTTAGGCTCTTTAGCCGGTAAAATACAAATAGTACTGTGCTGACATTTGTTTTGTTTATAGTGTTGTATTTCTAGAACACACACTGGTGACGGAAAATGGAATTTTTAAACTGTTTAATAGTTTTTTTTCCAGCTCCGAAATAAAAAAAAGAAAAGGTTTTTTAAAGTTTTTCCATTCGTTTTTTTTTTTTTTCCAACCTGTCTTCTCATTCTTCTCCCCCCACTACAGATGAAGCTGTGGAACAAGTACAAGGTAACCAGTATCCCGTCTCTGGTGTTTGTGGATGCAGCCACAGGGAAGGTGGTGTGTCGAAATGGTCTCCTCGTGGTCAGAGATGACCCCAAAGGTGAGATCAAGTATCCGCTTCCGTCCCGCTCATTTCTTTTTATTCCCTGCCCTCGAGCTCCGACCTTAATCCTCTTTCCCGAATAGATAACTCTACCCCTGGTCACCGTCAGTTCAACCCCAAACACATCACCCTGTAATGTGACAATAAAACATAATAAAACGTATCCTCTCACACATAAGCCTGAATCCTTGCTGGGTAGCATTCCTCAGATACTCTGGGCCGTAAGCCGGCTGCGGTTCTTTCTTGAATAATCTCTGTAATCGACATCAGCAGCACCAGCAAGGTGTCAACACCTCAATTCAGTAGCGTCCAGTTCAGGTAGGGCCTGAAATCCCCCCCCCCCAAGGCAACGGCGACTTGATGCTGAAGGTGCAAGTTGAAAATGTGCAAAAACCAGTTGGAGCGAAAACAATAACAAGTGCAGTTAAGCATAACCCTGATATATGTATTGATATATAGATGTAGATAGTGATGGTGCCAGTGATAAACACAATAAGTAACAAACTGTATTGATTAAGTAACTTAGTTTACACCTGCACGCACACACTGATTCTTTGTAATGATGTTTACCAAACGGCTTGCAGATTCGCCCAAGGGGTATTTGCTGTGACGCGTCACACACACACACACACACACACACACACACACAGCCCCCCACCATCCGTTTGTGTTGATCCTGCCATAATGATGGTGTTGTTGCATGAATATTATAACGTGTCTGTGTTTCACTCTCTGCAAAGCCTATAATTTCTGCGCTTTGAAGTGGAGACAGAGAATTAACGAGAGTGGGCCTGCATTCCTTTCTTGTACAGAGGACGTCCTCTGCAGATGAGAGGATCTTCATATTTAAAAAAAAAAAAAAAAAAAAAGAACGCAGCCTTTTTTATACTCTGGTAATCTTGAGGAGGAAAGTGCCGTTAGTCATGTGAGGGGGAAGAATAGAGGCACTATGGCTGCACGGCAGTGAAGCAGAATGAGTACTATGGCAGATTCCCCTGTCTGCCAAATGAAAGCCAGTCGTCGCCTGCAGTATTATTTCCATGATGCATTAACTGTTCTTCCAAACTCTATGAGGCTTGAGAAGAGATTAATCCCTGGCTTGTGGAGTAAAGATGGACACGGGCACTTGGTTTGCCTGGGACTGCCTAACAATGCTACATGTCTCTTTAAGGACAAAAACACTGCGGCAGTATTTGTTTTCAGTTTTTCCGCATTAGGGAAACAGAAATCGCTCCCTCATGTCTCAAATTAAATTCAGCTACAATATCAGTAGGAGAGGAAAACGGGAATGTTCAATTGTGCCGTACGTCCAGGCTGGGAATGCCGGGTGATTGGTTCAGGACCCTCAGCCTTTCACGCTCGATGAAAGACTCGACTCGAGTGGCGGCAGACTACTCCCCGCCGCCTAAAGATGGAGTGCACTTATACAGTCTGCTCAATAATAGACGGCCACACCAGTGCACCTAATGAAGCCCTGAGCAACACCTCGCATAAAGAAGCCATTAGGAACCAACTATACACGGTTTCACTTATGACGACCCCACCCTTCTTTTTTTTATTATTTGGCTGCACCGGTGCATCTCCAGAGCTTGTCGGTAACAATGCAAACACCTTGAAAAGAGGATGTACAGTGTGAAAGAGAGGAGAGGAGTCTAAACAGGCCTGGCTTTCAGTCGTCATTAAAATCACAGTCTGCATCTGGTGGGTGTTTGCACATGCAGATGTCAGTAATGTAGACATAACAAGTGCACATGATTTTTTTTTGATTGCAGCAGCTCCGAGGTAGGATGAGAGCGTCTTTGGATGTTTCTCGCTGGCTGTGCAATTCCAGGCCCCAGACTGAGAATCTAACATTAAATGGATTTCATGTCAGTTATGGTCCCCACACATTAAATCCCAAATATCCCCAGACTTCACTTTGAATGTAACAGTAAACAAGGTTATGGTTTGGAGAAGTAACGTCTCCATGACAACTATATACACGTGATATATACACATACATGCATGATGTACATTTGTTTGTGAACACATGCTTGCAGAACTATAAACAGCCCGTGGTCACTCAAGACCGTGAACATCCTTCTGACTCTTGTTTAGGTGTTTTATTGTGCAGTTTTTTTTTTTGTTTTTGTTTTTCTCCTCACCATTTTCACATTTCCATTGCTCCGCTCCACTTTCTCCAGGCCTGGAGTTCCCCTGGGGGCCGAAGCCGTTTGCAGAGGTGGTGGCGGGGCCCCTGCTCAGGAACAACAGGCAGACAACAGACAGCAGCTCTCTGGAGGGACACTACGTGGGAGTCTACTTCTCAGCCCACTGGGTGAGTGCAGAGACGGGAGAACAAAGAAAAAGACAACCCTGATTTTTTTTTTTTTTTTTTTTTTTTTTAGTCCTCCTATCTCTGTCAAAACAGTGCGACGTCAGTGAAATGAAAAGACATGAGCAGTGAAGCGGAGCAGGAAGAGGCCGAGCGTTTAGACGAGGCTGATAAGAGAAAGGAGCAGGATGGTGGAGGCGACTCCATTGTGTCTGTGTGTTTACATTAACAGCCCGTCAGCTCTTCCACTATCACCTCTGGACCTTTTTATGAAGTTGGCATCGGTCACCGCACCTTGCTGACATCATCACTATTGTCTCTTTTTGTTTTGGACCGGCTAATAGCCAGCAAAGGTCATAAATCAGTGATGCATGGCAGCCATTATCTCGTCTGCGGACGGCTGGATGATGAGATGCAGCGCAGGCTGCAGAGGCCTGTCGGCACAGCCGCCGCCGGAGCCTCAGCCTCGGATAATGGCGACGTCTGAATGCTGGCTCAAACCCCAGAGCAACACTCAACTGAAAAGGACAAGTCACAAAAGCCGTTACTGAACTTCATTTGTTTTTACGCCACCATTTCCTCCACACGTAAAACTATACGCCATTAAAGTCATGAAATTCCAGCACCTGGCCTTGGCATCAGTTTACACACGAGTATATTTTTAAGCTTTCCTCAATGTCCCGAGGACCTGAAATGGCCCGTGGCAGGGAAACGTGTGAGGAGAATGTTTTGGGTTTTTTTTCGGAATAAGCTTCAAATACAAACAAAGACAAAGAGCTGACTATACAGGAAGAGGTGATGCTATAGCTCTGACACCACACATAAATGAACTGTGTTTACTTCTATGAAGAGGTCCATTAATGAGCAGCAAATCGATTGAAGCTTCGCTCCTCTCACTCTCGCGCCCACGGTTCCTTTGTGTTGGTCGCACGAGTGTGTGCGACAGGATCAATGAAAGTGCACGACATAGTGTGTCCACTGTACTCAATCAAGTATTGTCTGTGTCGCCTGGATATATTAGAATTGCTGATAAGTTTTATTCAGCCATATGAGACGCTCTTTTTAACAGGAACCGAAACAACATTTGAGATATACACAATCGCTATATTTGAAAAAAGTGATTAAAGCAGCAGCTAAAAAGTCCTGTTCATTCTTCTGCATGAGACAGACGCAGAAGTATAAACGACCTTTACTGTTACCTGTAACCTGGTCAGAAACAAGCTGCTGAACATAATGGACCATTTATCAGCTGAGAGCCGAGACATTTCCCTCAGGAGGTGGTGGAGACCAAAACGGAGCTAAAGGCGCGTGTCCAGGAACGCGACTCAACAATGAAAGCTAATGTTGCTTTGTTGTATCCGCTGGACAAGTTATTAGGCAACTGTTGGCAAACAATAATGTGAGTGTTGGGTTTACAGCTTGTTTCTGCTGCCCCCCTGTGGCCAGGGCATTGCCTGTTAGGATTGTAACAGCACTGTGACATGAATAAAGTAAACATGTTTTGCCAAATAGTTCCACTGAGAGTTGTTGAAAACGACAAATATTACGCTGACGACATTAGCTGCATAAATGATCTTGGTTTATGTAAATTGTGAGTGTTTAACAGTGTTCATCATTAGAAAAGCCCCTTTAAAGAAATCTAACAGGGACAACATGGAGACTATGAGATTCACTAGTCCTTTTTCCTTCCTGCTGCCATGGGACTGTGATGTCATGTCATTGCCATCCATACCGAGGACCCCCACCCCCCTCGTGGGTATAGTGTGACCTCTCTAAATACACACACACACACACACACAAATACACAGAGAGAGCATATACAGTATGTTCTCAAGACAGAGTATTGGAGCAGGATTACGGGGTTTAAGTCGCCTGTTTTGACACATAACAAAAGATGATTGCTAGCTTGGGGAAAGGTGTGTTATGACTGGGAAATACCCAAAGGTAGTGGAAGCAGCTGCCACAACCTGCTATACCCGTGCACTTCATATTCACTCATAGTCTCCCCCCCCCCCCCCTCTCTCTCCCCCCCCCCTCTCTCTCTCTCCCTCCGCCAGTGTCCACCATGCCGCAGTTTGACCCGGGTCCTGGTGGAGTCGTATCGGACCGTCAAAGAGTCGGGTCAGAAGTTCGAGATCGTGTTTGTCAGCGCCGACAGGTGAGATTCTCTGTGCCCGACACACTAACGGGATCACGTTTGGCGATGTTCTACACACCTGTGTGCGTGTAACGTTGCTCTGTTCAGAACGTTAATTGAGAACCGGCCTTGGTGCTCTGCGACCTGTGCAGGTCAGAGGAGTCCTTTAAGCAGTACTTCAGCGAGATGCCGTGGTTGGCGGTGCCATATTCAGACGAGGCCCGGAGATCACGACTCAACAGACTCTACGGAATACAAGGTATATCACAGTATCCACTTCCTCATTATGTCAAATGTTCACCTATGGCTTTTTTTTTTTTTGACGAGCACGGTTACGTCACACCCTGAAGCGCTCCTGCAGTGACTGACAGCTTTATGAGCCGGGCAGGCGAACACCACCACCGATCACCCTGCGGCGTGAGGAATGTGGGTTCGTTATCAAGTTTACCGCCATGTTCGCCGCAGAAGTGCCGCCCCTCCCTGTGTGTGCGCGCGCCTCTTCTATCCTTTCTCCCACCCGATTCACCTCTGTGAGTGCGCGACTGTGGACGAGGTTAGCGGGAGCTGGCTCTCGGCCCTCTCCTGTCAAGAATGCGAGGAATGCACAGAGGACGAGTCGACACTGCCCGCCCCCTCCCGCACCCGAAACCCTGCAGCTCATGCCAGCCCCCACCTCTGCTGACTTCAGTCCACATGCGCAGACAGGAACGCTCTGACTCATGCTCTGTTTGCACTTGGACGCTGTTCCTGCCATGAGTCTGTTTATAAGGCAATGAGACTGTAATCAGACGGAGGACCAGAGCAAATGAGACGAGTCAAAACTCCCATTTGAGTGGGGGGGGTGGGTGTGTTAGGCGTGAAAGTAGAGAGTACTGTGGAGAGGTCATAGTCACCAGGGAGGCAACAACTGGTCAGAGAAGCATCCACACAACAAAGAACATCTCAGTGGGAGAGGGAACGCCATGCGTCATAATTATGGGAAATGACCTAAACCACCGCCCACGCCGCTGCCCGTTTCCTCCTTTTGTCTTCCTCTCACACCGTCCTCACCTTTTTGTGTTCCTTTTTTTTTTTCCCCTTCCTCTTCCTCTAGGTATTCCCACGCTGATTCTGTTGGACGCCGAGGGTCACGTGATCACGCGACAGGGCCGCGTGGAGGTGCTGAACGACCCGGAGTGCCGCCTCTTCCCCTGGCACCCGCGGCCCGTGCTGGAGCTCAGCGAGTCCAACGCCGCGCAGCTCCACGAGGGGCCCTGCCTGGTCCTGTTTGTGGGTGAGTAAACAGGCATTCAGGATGCACCACATGGGCCCCCGCCTGGAGCCGCCTGCCTGTGAATGAGGTGGCATTTGCGTGGAGCATATTGAATGTCAGACTCGGTGGAAAAATTCTCCCAAGTGTCGAGAGGTCCAGACATCTTTGAGGAATATTTATACCGGCATTCTAGTGTCCGTCTCTATTCATATGATAACACAGAAGGTCCAAATAGCAAAATGCAGTGGGTTTTTGAAAAGCATCAAAGAGTGCGACGTGAATGTGAGGTATTTGTTAGGACATTATCACAGACATAGCTTTGACCCACAAAATCTGAGGCGTCTCTTGAGGTCAAACCTGATTGTAAAACAAGATGAGGACCATCTGGAGCGTTTCCTTTATCTCTCCTCCCATTTGATCACCGGTCAGCTCGCCTTTCACTTTGCTCACACACACACACACACACACAGTGGCTTTTTAGACTTTTAACATCTTTTACGTGTCTCTTCCCCCGGTTTGGTCCAGACGCTGAAGAGGAGGGGGAACTGGAGCCGGCCAAGGAGCTGATTCAGCCCATCGCCGAGAAGCTCATGGCAAAGTACAAAGCCAAGGAGGAGGAGACGCCGCTTCTGTTCTTTGTGGCTGGAGAGGTGAGATAAGCCACTCAAGACGGAGTCAAATACCTTATCACATATAACTGAAAATGGCGTCTGACATAAAGCAGGTCTGCTGGGAGCGTTTGTTTTGTTGACATGTGCTTTAGTTATCACATTTAGTCCCGATCTTCTATTTACGAGGCTGATACCAAAACAGTACTAGAATTAGGATTTAAATGAGTGAAGTGTATGTTCTCAGGTAGGTTAATATGGTTTTATTTGTATACATTGTTGCCAACATATACATTCAGTGACTGTTGAGCCCCAACACCTTGGCACCTTTCATATTTACAATATTAGAGGTCAATAATTGAGCCTGCAAGAAAGACCCTTATCTACATGACCCACATTTCAACTCTTTATCTCTGCAGTGATTGGGCCAGGAGACTTTCTCTACTCCCTCACACTGGCCCCAGATCATCCTTTCATCTCCTACTTATCTCCTCCCTCCTCTTCCCAGCGCGGCGTTTTCGTAACTCCCGTTATCTCGCGTTGTTCCGACCTTTCCAGAACAAGCAGCAACCAATGTAATTGCAAGATTAGCCGCCTCTCCTCGGTTCCCCGTTCTCTGCCCTGTGGCCTCCCTCCCATCGGTGTGGGAGGACGACGCTGGTTTCTCATCTCGCACACCAAAGGTCATGCTCAGGTTTCCTATGTGGGGGGCCGCACATGTGATAACCCACCCCGAGTCTGGCCTGAGATGCAACTGACATATACACAAACCAAAAATAGCTTTAGTCTCAAGAAAAGTTGGGAGCTGACATGA
This sequence comes from Trinectes maculatus, assembly GCA_016785345.1. Lineage (NCBI taxonomy): Eukaryota > Metazoa > Chordata > Actinopteri > Pleuronectiformes > Achiridae > Trinectes > Trinectes maculatus. The sequence continues at coordinate 156,984 of JAFBJQ010000611.1, forward strand.
AAGTGTTTTTTTTTTTTTTGTTAATTTATCCTACGTGTGCCAAAGTTTATTCGACCTAACATAATGCGATGACTCAGACGTGTTATAGTTATATTCAAGACAGACGCTGTTTACATCCACATAGCACGAGTATAATATCCGGCTTAAGCTCACCTGGAAATGAAATCACCCACATCCATGCTTCCCGGTCAGACATCACTTCCTCCTTCGGGATCTGGGCCCAGACTCCCGCACCTTGGCCTGGTTTTGCCCCGGCAGTCGCACGCTGCTTGCCAGGCCAGCTGCTGGGTTTTCTGTGTCCATGAGACCACAGCAAGTTGGCAGTCTCTCAGGGGGAGGCCAGGCCGAGCTGAATGACACAGGATCCCCTCGCCCCACTGAAAAACAGTAGGGCACTCCACAGCCTTTTAGACGCGGCGTGAAAGATCCATTGTTCTGTATGTTTGGCTGTGCCGTGAAAGTGAACCCTGGTGGTTTTATCCACTCGCAGAGGAATTGAAGTGATTTCTGTGGCGAGCAGCTGTGAGCGTCGCCTGTGATTCTGCCCTTCAAAGCTTTGTGCGAGTCCCTGAGCGGAGCAATCGCTTTGACTCTGATTACAGTGGGTGGCGTGAACACTGCGGGACTGCATCTCAAGAAAATACAAGTTCTTCTCAATTAGAATTATTCTCAATACTTACGTCAAGAATAATACGCTCGGACCACAGTTATTAAGTGACCTTAATAAATATTGTACAGGATGAAGACTTATGACACTAACAATAGTTGAGTAGTTCATGTGCCATCATCAGGTCAAAATACAAAGTGTGTTCTGTTCCGCACTATTCAAAATATCTGCAAATCTAATGCCGTATTTAGTCCTTATTATTAAATGTAAGTATATAAACAGGCTGTTTTATGATGCTGATGTTAGTACAGTAAGGCATGTTGGGCTTTCAGTGTGGTTTAATCATAAACATATGAAAGATAGAAATTTGATTGGATTAAAAAAAAAAAAGACAAATACATCAACACAAGCTGTTTTGTCGTTAAAACTAAAACATTAGTATCGGTAGTTTGATCACATGTTATGTCACATAGTGTTTAGTGTCAGGTTATTTTGTGAGCAGTTACAGTTGAGAATGTCAGAGGCTGGGGGGGGGGGGGGGTTTATCATGATGAGCCCAGGCCTTATCAGATTATCATTGTCTGTGAAATTTCACAATCATCAGTTGGGGAAAAAAAGCCTGACATGGTCCCGCAGGTTCCACATGGTAAACACGGGCTGAGCCTTACCACAGCAGCCAGGGCCTTTTGTCTTTTTTTTTTTTTTTGTTCCGAGCTGTGCTGCAAGGGGTGGGGCGGGTGGTGTCGGTGCTCGAATCTGGAATAGCTGCACCTCAGTGCAAACAGTTTACACAAGGGGAGAAGTCACACAAAGGGGAGATGCATGACTTCCTACGGCGGTGGCGACTGATGCAGAGATTACATCTCCTTGTATCACAGAGGCTTGTCGGGCCACAGTGACAGATCACTGGGTTATTTGCTTTGTGGTTTCTCTCTGCACAGATGATCTGTAATCTGCACTGCGAGAGAGAGAGAGAGAGAGCATGCAGGGGAAGGCTTTGATTGGCAGCACGTCAGTCGTAACGACACCGCGCTTAGTGACAGTCGACATGTGTGCGTATTAAGTGGTCAGCGTATGCTGATTTGCAGCATAATAAAAACGAGCTCCACGCTGAGGCCATTAGCAGCCGACGAGAAACAAATACCACAGAGCAACTCGTCTGTTCCATCTGTTTGCATTTTCGCAAAGTACAGGTCACCGATTTCGTCTTGGCGCACTTATCCTTTTTAGGTAGCAGCGCGGCCAAGCTGTTCAATGAAAAGTCTGAGAGCTGATTTAGTGGTTTGATCCATCGAGCGAGAACGGCTGCAGTTTTTTTTTTCCTGATAACGGGAAAGACACAACAAAGAGGCCCGAAGAGGATGAAACGTCTGAACCCAACGTCGCTTTTTCCCCCTCTGACTTTGTCGTAACAGAACTCACACAGGCTCGTAAATCAGCAACTAACATCATTAACGTCTGATTCATCGCCTGCATGAGAAATCCAGCTCTTTGTTGCAGTGCCACCCTCTGGCCCTTTCTCGTTAGTTCTGCCTCCTCCGCATAATCTTTTCCATATGAAACTGATCTTCGATTATTGCGGGTCTCCCTCCGAGCCAGGGAACTGAGCTGAGGGGAAATCAGGTCATGCTGTCATGAGGAACAGAACAATGTCTCGAGTGGTTGTCGATGTGTGCGTTTAATAAGTCAGCGTGTGGCCTTATAACACATGAAGTCCATTCAATAATGTGACAGGAATCATGGATCTCCGTCAACGCAGGAATGTTAATTCCGCAGGTTTTTCTGGCTGGAAGTAAAACAACCACAGCTTCCTTTTCATTTTCCTATTCAATAATGAATGGCTGTTTCAGGATCGTTGTAGCGTTTCTGCCTCCCTGCGGCACGTGATTTATTTCTGTTAATTAAGGCCGGGGCGACTGTAACTGCTTCGAAATAAAACCGGAGTCCCAGAAACCCCTGCAGAAATCTATTTTTAACATGTTCCGTCACGTGACTCTGCTCTCCTGCCCACAAACGCTCCTCGATGAGATCCGATGTGAGCGAGTGTGCCTCAAGAATAAAAAAGGGGAGGGGGGGGTCAATGTCGTTGGACCCACCACCTGCTTCCTTCCTGTCTGTCCACACAACAGGATGTGTTACTACACACTGGCTCTCTCGTCTCTCCTGGGCAGGTCGCCTCTGCTGGAAAATACATGTATTAAACTTTTTAATATTTGATATCTTTCCTGCTATTAATATTATTATTATTATTATTATTATTATTATTATTATTGTGGCTCCTTGTGGGATCTTCACTTTTTACACGGGGAATGAACTATACCACCCTAAACACAATATTGTATCACTATGAAACTGAGAAAGTTTTCAAAGGAGAGATTTTTCTATATGTCAGACATTTTTCTTTATTTTTCTTTTTCCTTTTGCTTATGACAAAGCCAAATAAATGGCAATTCCGTTATAATCATAATATGTAATCACAAAAGTAATGTGACTTTTCTGACTCAGCGTCACTGTTTGTTTGTTGTGTTTTGTTCCAACACAGGACGACATGAGCGACTCCCTGCGCGACTACACTAACCTCCCCGAGGCAGCACCCCTGCTCACTATCCTGGACATGTCGGCCCGTGCCAAGTACGTCCGCGACGTCGAGGAGATCACGCCGGCCGTGGTGGAGCAATTTGTCAACGACTTCCTGGCTGAAAAGCTTAAACCGGAGCCCATCTGAAGAGGACGTCCAAATATAAATCGGACATGCTATATTGGGACTCACTCCATCGTCGAACCTGTTGCTACGCCCCTCACCCTTCCCAGCCTCCCACTGTCTCTCTCACCTGCCCCCCTGACACCGTCAGACTGTTAGAGAGATCGTATCTCACTTTATACTGACATTTTAACATTTTTTTAGACATGTTCCTCTTTTCATGGAGTCCTCTCTTTCTCCTGTGGTGCCTTGCATTGATTATAGTCCCTACAGTAATATATATGGAGGTAATTTTTGTTTTTTGGCCTAGATAAAGGTATTTTTTATTTTATTTTTTTTCCATATAATAGCATTTCTAAATTCTAGAGAAAACCAGAGTTACGCGATGGACCTATTCTTCAGCTGTTTCTTTGCTTCCTCTGTTTTATGTCTGCCAGATCCTTGTCACTTTTGGTTTCTGGATAATGTCGAGGAAGAACAGTGCATTTTTACGGTTGTATTTCACATGTATACTCAGTGCAAATGTGCTAAACCTCAGTTGGATGTAGCTGTAAGCCTCCGTGGCCCTATACTAAGCAAAAACAAACCAGTACGACAGGTGCACATACAGTAAAGGTCGTGTTCTACTTGCTTGTAACAGAACAATGCCTGATGTTTCAAAGCCCCTCTGTCTTGTGGTGTGTGTTATGATGCGAGTGAAAGTCATCTCTAGCCCGTTGCTAACGGTGGTTCATCTCAGTCACTGTGAGGATTTTCTGTGAAGATCCTGTGAAGACCGGCTACAAATGAAATTGAATGTTGAATGTATAAATCCCCACATTCTGTTCCTTCATGGCTTCTCACACCCATTAAAAATTCACTGGCAAGCACAAACTTCTGTTTCTGTTAAGTTCTGTCATAAAAGTTCGCTATTTGTTAGACGTATATTGAATGACCTCAAAAACAACTTAATGAAAAGGTTGCATTTATCATTGGGAGACACTGTGCAGATTGACTCGTGTCTATAGACTAAATAATTCAGAGATTAATTGATAAAGAAAACATATTCCTCAAGTATTTTTTTTTCAAATGCAAACATTCACACAAGATTTAAAAGAACCTTAAATAAGTCCAATATTTAGATATTGAGTTTTATTATAAGCAGAACACGGCGTATGTTGCATGGACACAGTCACACTTACATTTAGAGGGAACATCATGGAGACTGACCCTCAGCTTTAGGTTTCCATTCCCGTCTAGATGTTTGCATTAGCTTTAACAGCTGCTTCCTGCCCTCAAACAAAAGGATACTGGCTGCCATGGCTGAATTCAAGCTGTCCACGTTAGGAACGACAGGAATAAAGAGCCTGTGACCACCGGTTTTCTCAGCCAACTGGACTGATTCGAGACTCAGACCGTGTGTCTCGCCACCGATCACAAGAGCAGAGGGACTCTGAGCCCAGTTCTTGTAGTACAACTTGGCATCCACTCTAGGGAGTGACAGTCCCTCGTCCTCGGAGTCAGAGTCAGAGTCAGAGTCGTATTCCTCATAGCGTGTGTCACTCTGACTTCGCCTTGCTCTGATCCAGCCATAGTCTCCTGCTTTGGAGGATTTGTGCGACACATTAACTGGCAAATCTTCAGCTTCTGTACTTCTGCCAGCACCACAGCTGTTGTCAGCCACATGAACAGTCACAGGTTGAGGGAGACGATTTTCAATATGTTCCCAGTCCAGGCTGGGATAGATGGGAATACGGAAATGAGCACCCATTGCTGCACGCAGGACTTTAGGCTCCCATACATCAACACAGCCTGTTGGTGGAAAAATAAACATTAAAAATGACATGCAGAGAAACTGGCATTTTCAGTGAAGTGTGATGTAAAGTCTCCTCTGACCTTTGGTGAGCAGGACATTATGGCATCCAGCGGCAGCAGCACATCGCAGCATCGTCCCAAGGTTGCCTGGGTCTCGAATGTTGTCGCATATCAGGGACAACGGCACAGTATGACTTTCACTTGCAAAGGTTAACCTTGATGGGTCTGGACGAGAAAATATGGCTGCAGAGGAAGAGATTTGAGTCAACAAAGAATCAGTGACTCATAATAAACAAAATAGACGACTCTTACCGATCACACCCTGCGGAGCCACAAGGTCAGACCAGGTCTTAATGTCCTCAAACTTGACTTTAAGCAGTGTGGCCCTCTTTAGCTTGTCTATGGGCAGCTCTCTGAGCCGATCCACAGTGCTGAAGAACACCATCTGTGGAATGGCACCCGCATCCAGGGCATCACAGATCAAACGCCTGCCCTCCAGGAGGATCTTACCCTGGTGCTCTCGGAATGTCCTCGAACGAGCAATGCTCACTAACCTCCTGGAAACAGATGAAGGTAGGAAGTGAGATAGACTGCACACAGTGAGGACAGGATTAATGGCCATAATCACAACCACTATTTTGTAAACACAGTGAATCATTAGAAACATAGTATAATGTACACTGACACTGCCCACTGAGAAAGAGCCTTTATTGTCCCTTAAATTACTTACAACTTAACTATGACCACTATTTGATTGATTGCTAATAATTTCAGGTCTAGAGCCGTTTATGGTCTATGAGCATCTGGGGAAACAAATGAAGTGGGATGAACAGTGGGGGTCAATATGGCACAAACACAGTGCTCAACTACAGCTGATTTACAGTCAGGACTATAGATGGATGTATGGATGGGCCTTTCTCCTCTGACTGAACAGTAAACAATGACAAACACTTACCCCAGTCTCTTATCTCCAGGCTGAGCCCTCTCAAAGCGCAGATCATCCTCTGGGTCCTTATAATCTGACACCTGTTTGTGTTTCACAGCTGACTGTTGATGACTGGTCGCCTTGTCTGAGACACTTTGATGGCGACGATGAGTCGCAGCTACAGCAGCAACATGCTGCTCTGTTGTCCAGGGCTGCTGCGTCTTCTCCGCCGCTGCATCCGCATCGTTGTCGGGAAACAACACTTTGACGGGTCTCCTCTTCAGAGCCCGGACGTAGCGTTTCGATTCCACAACAACGCCGTGGTCCCGTGATAAAAATGCGCGCTGCTCCCTAGAAACTAGAAATATCACGCTTCTCACGTACGCTGCCATTTCTCCGACTGAGAATCACTTCCGTGTCAACAGTGTCAACGAGTTACGGTGCTGAGCGACTGCCGCTGTTTTCATTGGGATATGCTGTTAAACATTTAACGCTGGATATAATTACATTTTTAAATTGGTGAAAACTTTATTTTATTACGAAGTTCAACTGTTGTTTTTTTGTTTTTTGTTTTTAATTTATTTTTGTCATTTTCTTCTTCTCTTTCTTCTCTTGTGTAGTAGACGTGTGTGTTACCGCCACACTACTCTTCTTGTCGCCACCTGCTGTAAAATTGCTGGCACGACAATTTACAAATTGCTCTCAACGGGAACCTCGCGAGAGGACAGGAAACGATATCTTGGGTGATACCATTATCCCGCTTGGATAGGATGGCCACGTTTATTTTTAATACTTAGTTTAGTGCGTTGATGTATTATTTATTATGGTACAATAACATTACATTAAATATTAATTATTTAAATCAATGATAATAGTATCCAGGGTTTATGGCAGCAGTCACGTAAACTGTTGCTATTAGTTTATTGGTATATACCGTTATACCGTTCGCCAATCGACGGCAGACAAATCGATCATCAGGGAAGCTTAATCGCGCGCTGCACACGCCCAATCAACATCGCAAACACCAACACATCTGTCAGGAAATATGGCTTCAAGACGAGCGCTGCATTTTGTCTTCAAAGTTGGCGACAGGGCCAAGACAGCCACGTTTTACCGAGATGTTCTGGGGATGAAGGTACTGTCTGTTTACGTCCAGATGTGACTGGAGTCACGCATTAACTTTCACTGCGCTGCCAAAACAAACTCGCTGCTAATTCCTCTTCCATCATATGACCGAAACTGGTTTTCATTCATGTTCATGTTTTTTTGTACCTCTGCTTATCCTTAAGGTCTTACGCCACGAGGAGTTTGAAGAAGGGTGCAAAGCAACGTGCAATGGGTAGATATGATACTGACTGAACTTTGTACATGCACTGCTCCTTGACCCACTGTGTTGTTAATATCCTAATACTGACCACATTCTGTTTCTTTGTAGACCATATGATGGAAAATGGAGCAAGACGATGGTGGGCTTCGGTTCAGAAGATGACCATTTTGTTGCCGAGCTGACATACAATTATGGGGTCGGAGAATATAAACTTGGCAATGACTTCTTGGTGGGTGAGAGAGCCATAACACACTGCACAGAGGTCATCAGTGTCACAAGAGACTTGAAGAAAGCTCTTATGATGCATTTGTTGGCTGTAGGGTCTCACGCTGCAGTCAAGCCAAGCTGTCAGCAATGCTAAACGTCTGGGATGGCCTCTCACTGAGGTCGCTGAGGCCCTGTATCTGACCAAGGCTCCAGGAGGGTATCACTTCTACCTGGTGGACAAAGAGCAGCCTCCCACTGGTGAGTGTCACAGGCCTCCTGGGTGTATATTCATGTCAAGGATCTAGAGACTGACTATTAATTAGCCATAGTAGTAATTTATCACAATTTACTTTATTAAGGAAAATGCCAATTATGAGTTATAATAAAGAGTTGATTTGTGTCATAGATGTCTAAGCAAACTGAGGGTGATGTATATTAAATTTTAATTTACTAGGCAGACTGGTCTTTTCCTTCCTAAAAGAAATTTGAATTGGATGAATGACACTAATCGTTTCAGCCAGCACAAATTGCATTTTATAGTGTTTTTAATTCATTCATTAATCGTGTTATAAGCTCTGATAATTTGTTCCCAGACCCTGTGCAGAAAGTTTCTCTTGGAGTATCTGACCTCCAGAGATCAATACACTACTGGAATACACTTTTGGGTATGAAGGTGATGGAAAAGAATGACACAAAGAAAACAGTACTCATGGGATTTACAGACACACAAGTGAGTCAAGGACTGTATGAACAAAATGGATTGTCTAAGTCTTTGTTACATTTTGATTTTCGTGTGCATTTATTAATTTTATGAAAATATTTTTGTGCAGTGCAAACTGGAACTTTGTGATATCGGTGGGGTGGTAGATCATGGAACAGCATTTGGAAGGATAGCATTTTCATGCCCACGAGAGCAAGTAACATATTATTAATGAATAATACCTTTTGCTCGTAAATTGGTAAACATCAACCCAATTTATTATCCTTTTTTTTACATCTTTTATTTACATTCCTCAGCTGCCTGATATTGAAGCCTTGATGAAAAAAGAGAATCAGAAGATTCTCACTCCGTTAGTCAGTCTGGACACTCCTGGAAAAGCCACGGTAGAAGTGGTTATCTTGGCTGATCCAGTAAGTACATTATCTAAACATTATGCAGTCATTTATAGGGAGCCTGAATAAAAACAGTGACTGCACAATGTTGCCTTTTAGGACGATCATGAGATTTGCTTTGTGGGAGATGAGGCATTTAGACAGCTGTCCATGGTGGACCCCAAAGGAAATGACCTACTCAACAAGGTTCGTGTCGGTGTCCATTGTTATACTTTCTATATTTAATATGACGCACATTCCATAATTACAGTGCCTTTGTTCTTTATCCCTGTAAACTTGTTTTTCAGGCAATGGCTGAAGATAAAAGCAATGAGTGGTTTGCCAAACACAACAGACAGAAAGCTGCTGCATGAGACAGAGATCCTGCATTGCTAGTCTTTTACCAGCTCACAGGATGATGATGAGATACTACTAAAGGCACTTATTGTCAATATCTTCTTTTTATGGACACTTCAGTATACTAAAGCTAAAGTTTCTTTTCTCCTGAGAAGCATGTCATGAGGTGCTGTTGCGTTGACAGCATTTGTGCAATTAGATGAAGATTTTTCCAAACATATTAGTCCTATCAATAAGGCCAAAAGACAACAAATTTAGAAATATGAAATAGAAATATGCATGCCACCTTTGTGCATTGTGGATGCATCAGAGCACGGATTAATAATACCTGGATGCAAGTTTTGATGCAGCAGTTTGTGTTAATTTGTAAAAAAATAATAGATGTCCTGATATAGACTTTGATGCAGGGCTTGATGATGATCCTTGTAGTTGCGTTGTCCAAATTCCATATATTTACAGCTCATCAATCTCACCTTGTAGATTCAGTTGTCTGTAAAACGTCAGTGTTTTATATCAGAGCCTGTGTGAGTCTGAGTGGAATGCATTTTGTTAGAGAGCAGGTTGTATATAGATAATTAATTCAGTGTAATGCAAGTCATGTGGTCAAGTTTGACTGAATCTTTGCAAAACTAAATAATAATACATTTGCTTTTTGGCTAAATTTGACTTGTGATCGTATTGTCTTTATTTTACTCATTGGTGAATTTGTTTTTGCTGGATGTACCTGTGTATCATCTAATTTTTATTCAATTTTTTTTGTCCTCGCTCACCTGGTTTTCCCATTCATTCCTATGGGACATTTTTTTGTTATTTACTTGAAAACTACCAATCGTTACATTCCTCCTCATTCCGCACGTTTTCATATAGGTTTTGTAGACGTCCTCTCAAAGCTGCAGGAGTATTTACGCCCCGGAATTTCTATGGAAGAAAAATAAATAAATTAAAATTTTCGTATGAGGAATAGTAGTCCTGTGCTTCACACATCAGGCTCACTAATAAATGTTTGTTTGAGTTTTACTTCTGGCGGTGTTCCGGCTCCACAACCGCTCGAGTCCAGGAGACGCGGGGTGAAGCCGGGGGGGCAGTGTTTACTGTGTCCGGGCTGGGAGACGACTGTCAGCTGCGGCTGCTACTCCCGGGAGAATAATACGGATACCCGCAAACCAAGTTCTTTAAATATGTCAGGGTAAGAACCTTTAACGGTTATCTGAAAACTAAAACTGTCGGGGGTAGCTAGTTATCCAAAAAATAATTGCTAAGTTGGCTGCAGCGCTAGCATGCTACATTGCTAGCAAAGGTTCTTGTGACGCGGCTGTAGAGACGTTTAACTCTTTGATGCGAGGTTAGTTTGGGCTAACGTTACCAGCCATTTTCAGCGAGTCGCAGTGTTGTTAGTCAACAACGTATAAGTTGTAAATGTGACGTTTTTAGACGCTGTTTGGGGATAAAATTTGACCCGCGTCTGTTTGTAACCACTATGTAGTTAATTAGCAGCGTTAGCGCAGTGAGGCTAGCTGCCTTCGTTCGCCGGAATAAAAGTAGCGTTCATAGGTTTGCATTGCAAACGCTGCCTCGGGCTGTGACAATGACTGGTCATTGTTCCCAAGCAACCAGTGGTATCGGAACGTGTAAAAGCTGAAGTGACCACGTCTCTTCCTCTTTGACAGCAGCTGATCGAGCAGCAGCCAGAGCTCATGTCCACGGTTTGGGTGTGATCAACGTGGGACACAATGTCTTTCTTGCTGATATCCTTCCTCCTAATCCTGCTGCTTGGGATTGTGTTGTTATGTATCATATTCAGGTAAGACTTTTATTATGTTGACTAGTGTCTATATCTGAATAAGCTGCATCGTTTGACGCTGACCTAACCATATGTTTGCACAAGATGTAAGATTTGCCTGTTTGTCTTGCCATTGCCAGGTGGCTCACATGCACCCTGGCTGTGCGGTTCTTCCAGACTGCACTGAACGCTGACTTAAAGATCAAATCAGTCGGGCTCCTTTCTGTCCAAGGAGTCAGTATCCAGTTTCACCCCCAGCACACTCTGGTAAGACTTGTTGTTTACATGATGTCCATGCCCTGGACTTGAGCAATCTCTCCAATCCCATGTTTCTCTTCCACTTCCCATAAACTTTCCTATGCGAGCTCTAACAATGACTGTTTTTATGACAGGAAATTGACAGAATATGGATTTCAAGTAAACTTCTAAACCAAGATTTGCCGTAAGTGTGTGTGTAATATCTAATTTTTAATACGATGATTCAGCAAGATTTTAATTCCTTCATTTGGCAAAACTGACTGTGTGTTGTTTCTTACAGGAGATACCTAGCATTATGTGTTGGGGAAACCAGAGTTAGGTTTGACTTGCAAGTACCAGTGAGCCCTTTGACGAGGAAGAGCCATGGAAAAAAGTCAGGGAAGATTTCAGTCAGCCCCACAACGCTACGGTTTTTGTCACAAGTACGGATCCTCAGTACAGGTCAGTCTTTTGTTCAGGACAACCTCTCATTTCTTTTTTGTTTTTTTGGTCTCCTCAGCTACTGTCGTTCCACATCAGCTCGATCAATGTGATGGTGGTGAACCTAGCACTGTCAGAGTCTCTGTGGCACATGACTGTCACAGGCCTCACGTTGTTACTTGACCACCAGACAAAAAGGTAATACAATGTTTTATTTTGTCTTATTCTGTTTCTGTTTATTCATTTAATTTTGAAAGAACGATAAGAGCAGGGAACATGGCACATTATTTTTTCAATACCTTTTTTTGCAGATTATCATGGGACTTCTCAGTTGGGCAGCTCAGCAGCAAAGTGCTTAAAAGCAGCCAGTTGGTGAGTTCTGCTATTGCTACTGAAATACAGAGTGGTGGTTTAAGGTGTGTGATTAACATGCTCTTTGCTGTAGGACATATGTTTGGCTGAAGTGGCCCTGAGTCTGCTGCTGTCTGGAAATGTGAGCCTACCAGACATGAAGCCAGGTTCTCTCTCCCTGAGCGTGAGGACACTTATTGCAGAGCTGCATGAAGGCCTGTTTCTCAGCCAGCTCCTGCTCCCACCATCTCCCTCAAAGAGTGTCCAGGATGCATCTGGTGAGCAAGTGCATGTTATCATTTCTGGTAGGCATTAGTATATTTGAAATAGAAATAGGCCATAGTATTATTTGAAACAGACCAACTTAAGATTTAGAAGTAATACAACATCCCAAGTCTGGAAAAATATGAAAATTCAGTTTTAATGCAAAATGTAAATAATTATTTGTCTGCATGTCTTATGGGCCAATGAACAAATGAATGAGCAACTGAATAAATGCTGTTGCTGAAACAATGGTAGGGCAGGCATAGTTGGAGTTGGTATTTCTGCCCTTATAAATACACAGTATAACAGTCACAAGGGAAAAAGAGGAATTGACACATAAAAACACAGTGGTTTTCCCATGCAAAACTACTTTTGGATCTTAAGAAATCACAGCGGTAAAACACAATTTCTAGTAACGTTTGACCACAGTTCCCATGAGACGTAATGTTTAGAGTCAGAGTTTAGCCACATTTTGGCCCTTTCAGACAGCTGACATGTCAAGTGAAATACAGTATACTACAAAGTAGATCCTGTATGATACACATATTATGTAACATCTCCAATGACTTTTAAAGATGTATCGGGTAATGGCTTAAATTATTGAACAGATTTCTTCATCTAATCCTGTCAAACATTTTTAATAATGCATACGTAATTATTCAAAATTACGTATGCATTATTAAAAATCACGTATGAAGGTGACTTAATAGTATTGTAATACTGTTTCCTTTTAGAGAGTGAGGTCACCAAGTTCATACAGACTGAGACTGTGGAACAATTTCATCAGCTGATTCCCCACAACATTAGTGTGGAAATCGATAATACTAATGTAACCCTGTCCATGCACAGCCAGAAAAGGTGAGTCATGGTTTCACCATCTGTTGCCTGTAGTTAACATTTTGTACAGTTTGATTCCCTTTTGAATGACACCATTGACCAAAATATTTTTATGGTACTTTTTCCCATCTGCACAGACACCTGAACTGGACTCTGAAGTCTTTAAAAGTCTCCTATGCATGTGACAATGAGCAGCTTCCTCTTAAAAGCTTCACTCCTGAGTTAAGCTTTCCCCAGAGTAGCCTTGAGCTCCTTCTCGTGGGTTAGTGGACAGCTGGGTGCCAGACATAATTCAGAGCGAGTTGGATGGTGGGAAAAGCCATAAATAATGTGTTCTTTTCTCTTTTTTTAATTGGCAGATGGACTTCTTCTCTCTCAGAGTAGGCAAAGAATCCTTTGCGTGAACACTCTGAAGACAGCCCTGCAGGTAAATACAAAAGCTTTGATCATCACATTGTCTGGTCGCAGCTTTTTAAAGTTATGACTAAGAATTTTGACTCATCTCTCTTATGTTTTTGTACATTTTAGGTTACATCAATTGACATCTCGGGATCATTCACAGTCAGCACATGCATCATACACTACCGCCACCAAGAGTTCTCGCATTGGCTAAATCTATTTCCATGGGAGCAGCTAATCCACAGGAAAGCAGCACATAAAAAAAGGCAAGTTGCAAATGCAAATTTCAAATATTTTCGTTTCTTTGTTGCAATTGTTGCTTGTGACCTGTGATGTCTTCACAGACAAGTTTTCGTAAATGTTTTCTTTCCCCACTTTGCTTAACTTTCCCACTGTGATAAAGTAAATTTTTTTCTATCCCATTTCTTATTCATGTGTCTTGTGTGCGTGTTTACATCACTTTTCGTGTATTGTTTTTCCATAAACCTTTTCTGTTTGGTAGTCCATTAGATTATTTGCCCACCCTCCTTCTCCTCAGGCGTTTCCCTCACCTGGATGCTCCAGTGATGATCACTTCCTCTGTGTCCAATGTTAACGTGTCGGTTCAGCTGGGAGACACAACGCCTTTTGCTCTTGGCTTCCTTTCTGCCAGTGCAGGTACTTCCATGTCTTTCATGCCACCCCCTGCTTATACATACAGAGAAAGCATCAAATAATGCTATTGCCGCATTGCAAAATAAGGGCATTGTTGGTTAAAGTGTAACCCTAACATGGGGTGGTAAGCAGTAGAACGTAATGTTATTACCTAACATCATGTGCAAGTCTTATGCTATGCTTACAACCTCTCAGTCAACTTCTGTCAAACAAATCAGATTAGATAAGTTTTTTTCCTTGTAGTGCCCTTTAAATGTTACACATTAACTTATTCTCCTTCTACCTCTGTTGACATTTCAAAGAGTTTTATTAAGGATTACTAAAATCATCATACTACAGCAAATCTTCTTTTTACCAGAGGAGGATTGTGATCAATCTGCTTTCTCTCCATGTCTGTAGAACTGCAGCATCTTCTTGACATTAAAGCTGAAAAAGAGAGCACAGAGTCCCAGAATGTCCACCAGCGTGCATCACTGTGCCTGGACAACTTCTGGTGGAGAGTGGGTCAAGGATCTCATATCCAACAAGCAACCCATCCTCCTGGTAAACATGTGTGGGGAGAAGCACTCATTCTAGACACCATCAGTCTTCAGGTAGGAAAGAAATTATTAATGAGCATTAATGATATAAGTATATAATGATGCTTGAGGTTAAATGCATCATTAATATAAATTTCCCATTAATAAGATAGCTTATGCAGTTTAAACTGTCGTCTTTCTAGGGGAGTTTCAATCGACCCCTCACGGAGTCGGTTAACCAGTCCCCAAGTCTGAGCTTGGAGTCCAGTCTGAAAGGGCTTCAGGTGGAGCTTTCAGAGACCTGTGCACTGTGTCTGTCTCGCCTGCTGTCCCTCATGTGTGGTCCTGGTGATACAGGGCCACAACTGTCGAATGTGGCAGCAGTGACTCCCCCTACTGATGGAACTGTCCAACGAGTCCCCTCCTCACAGCTACACCTGCTATTTAAACTGGACTGCTCTCTGGAGGATGTTAATGTCTTCACTCTCTCTAATTTGGCAGGTAAAAATTTACCTAGTGAGAACGTTTTGTTTTAGCATCTACATAGCGTTGTATATATAGTGTAACCAGATGCTTGTTTGATTGAAATGCAATTCTCTTGGTTATAAAGTTGCTCTTTTTTTCTGTCAAATGTGACAAATTATGGGTTTGTGCTTTAGGTCACTATAATGGAGACCATGTTATCTTAAATCATGACAAATGATTTGGATAAAATATAAATAGTTTCACAGCAATTAATTTTAGAACTGGGTCAAATCTCAAATGATCTCATTTTTTTATCTCATATTTTTCTTTTTGTTTTTTGAAGGAGCTGTCTGTCTGCGCATGGACACTGTAGGAGTCTTGAGCTCTGCAGAGAGCTCCACTGTGTCTCTACAGGGTGTGAGCTTATCTGTGGTCAAATCGCTCGCAGAGAACATGGAAACATGTTTTCCTGCCTCCCAGACCCCAAATCCTGTGCTCAAACTCACCGCCATAGCCTTCTGTTACCACTTTACCACACACACTTTCCAGGTGATATATTTATTATGTTTTATTCCTGTGGACTGGAACCGTTGCTGCATATATACAGTACAGTGTATTCATAGTTTGTGTTCTTATGTGTTACTCAGGTTCAAAGTGAAGATGGGCTCACTGTTGAATGGACTCCACCATACCACATGGTCTTATATCAGCACTTGACTGAGGCACAGGCTTGTTGGCATATGCTCTGTGGAGGGAAGGGAGAGGACAGTCCGATCAAACCTACAGAGAGTGAAGTTGTGTCAGGTCAAAGCAGAGTGCTATGTGTGCGTGTTGAACTGGGTTGTACTCGTTTAACTGCCCATGTTAGTGAGCAGAACTACATTCTCCTTTACATAGAGCGTCTCTCACTCTCCAAGCATGCTGGCTCCATGCACATACACTCCCCTTCACTGATCTTCAACTTTGACGGGAACAACATCGTGTCCTTTAAAGGTCTAGATGTGGAGACAAATGCGGAGCTGACTGAGATGCAGTTGCACAGAGACTCTTTCCCCTTCCTCATCACTCCTCACAACCGTGTCTGGGTCCTCTCTTGTCCTTCCCTGGCTGTTGAGTTCCCCTACCAGTACAATTTCTCCAACACCTTTGACAAGGCGATTTGTGTGCAGAAGTGGTTGAAGACTCTTCATCGCTTGCCAAGCCGCTCATCTGCCGCCCAACCTCTGCCTCCTGACCTGGTGTTCAAAATCAGCCAGTTCTCATTTGTCTTCCTGGATGACGTCTTTGAAATCAAGCTGCGAGATAACTACGAGCTAATGAAGGATGAGAGTAAGGAAAGCGCAAAGCGCCTGCAGCTTCTGGACAAGAAGGTGGCAGACCTGCGTAAGCAGCATGGAGAACTTCTGCCTGCCAGAAAAATAGAAGAGCTGTATAGTTCTCTGGAGAAAAAGCACATTGAGATCTACATCCAGCGCTCACGCCGCCTCTATGCAAACACACCAATGAGGAAGTCTCTGCTGACATGGACTGTGTCAGACTTGGAGCTAGTAGCTCTGGCTGATGAAGCTCTTCATGGTCCGGACAGAGTGCAAGAGCAACTGAGAGACATTGATGGAATCAGTCCCTTCCCCAGAGAAGGTCTCCCTTTGGTGGTCCAGTGGTGCCGTGCAGTCAAGTTTAAACTGGCTGCATTTTTAGGTAAGTCACACTAACCCACATTAAATAAAAAATATAATGAACGCTTTTAATATGAAATGACTTACCTTTTTTTTCCTGTCATTGCTTTGTGCCAGTGAGAATTCGTGACTACCCTCGCTACCTGTTTGAGATCCGGGACTGGGATCTGTCGGGGCGTCTGATTGGGACAGAACAAGATGGACAGACAAGAGCTCTTCGCAAAGAGATTGTCCCATTAGGTCCACCATGGGGAGATGTAACAGTCCACAGGAATATGCCACCACTCAAGTTCTACTATGATTTCAAATGTGAGTCGTCTCTCTCTTTCCTTATGTATGATTAGTTACAGCTTTTGAATGTGTAGTATTTACTCGCAACTAAAACAAAAGGACTTTCATGCATTTAAAATGAATGTCAGAGTAAAAGCCCTATGAGGCAAATTGCAATTTGTGAATATGGGCTATACAAAGAAAATTTGATTGACTGATTGATTGAAAACTTTTACAGCAAACATCTCCCTCTACACCATTGTGTGGGGCCCATGTTGGGATCCTGCCTGGACTTTGATCGGGCAGTCAGTTGACCTCCTGACCAAACCCACAAATGACCCTTCACCTCCCCTAGCTTGGTGGGACAAAAGCCGTCTCCTGCTGCATGGACACTGGGTTATGGACATTGATCAAGCTAATCTTCATCAACTAGCCACAGAGGTAACACACTGTACATCTATCAGACATATAGCCCCCAGTAGATTCATGCAAAGTTTGCAGATTATGACAATACTTACTTGTAGATAAACTATTATTTGTGTATTCACATAATAAAATAACACATTTTTGTGAGCTTGATATTAATGGTAAGAGACATTTTTACAGGACCCTTATAACACTACAGAAAACTTGCACTGGGAATGGAATAAGCTGAACTTTGACTGGAATCCTGGACAGTTTGTTTTTAAAGGAGACTTAGATGTTAATGTCAGGACAGCATCGAAGTAAGTAGAGGCATCAGGTTGGACATAGTGGATAAATACAACTTTTAACTCAGTCATTTATTAATAGATTACATTTTCCCCCCATATTAGGTATGATGATATCTGTTTTCTGCATCTACCCAACCTGTGTATGACCCTTGACCTCCAATGGCTTTGCCATGGCAACCCCCATGACCACCACGCTGTTATACTCTGCTGTGCGGACAATGTTGCAGACGTGACCTCAGGACAACCTCATGACTCCTACAGAGCCTTTCGCTCTGAGAACCTCAACCTCTCCATTACCATGGACCTTAACCAGCACTGTGGCGCAGGTACATGAAACTTCATTAGACAGGCAAATTTCGGGTCTGCAAACTGAAGCCTAGTGCACTTAACATAACTATTATGTATATTGCTTTACAGGGTTGCATTTTATCATTGTAGAAGCCTACCAGCCCAGAATCCTGCTGTATAGCAGCACTCTGCGTTGGATGCAAAACTTCTGGGCCACCTGGACGAATGTATCACGACCAATCTGCAGAGGCAAGCTCTTTCACAGCCTCAAGCCGATCCGCAAGAAGCTGGGTCAGCACTACAAACAGATGTCCTACACGGCTGCCTTCCCTCAACTTCAAGCAAGTGTTTTTAGGCTCAAAAAGATCCCACTGAAATCTGCTTTGTGTTTTTACCATGAAATTTGCATTTGCAGTGTCACAGTAGGTTCTGATTATTTAATAAGTGTTTCCTTTTATTTGTATGCAATTCTATTCAGGTGCATTATTGGGCCTCATTCGCTCAGCAGAGAGGTATCCAGCTGGAGTGCAACAAAGGCCATGTCTTCACTCGAGGGGCACAGAGGCTAATTCCTCAAGGTAAAACATGATACGATTACGGAAAAATAACCTCTTAATACATAGCAATCTGTGAGGTTAGACCCTCAACAGATAATGAAGTGGTTTGTATATACCTGTATTTTTATATGTGTCTGTTTCTGTCATCTCAGCTGGAACTGTGATGAGGAGGTTGATCTCAGAGTGGAACGTCACTCAGATGGTTAGCGAGCTCTCCCAGGTGACAGTTCATCTGATGGCCTCTACCTGGGATGAGACGGCTGACCACCAGATCAACGCTCAAGTGAAGAAAACTCACCTGCTCAGTCTGTCGTCTCTTAGCTACCAGCGACAGAGCAACCGCATGGAGGAGGTAAAAGCTCAGAGATAAAGTCAAAGCCTGTTTTTGCTCAATGTTTTATCAATAATCACAATCCTGCATGTTTTTAATAGGAGGTGAACCTAAAGGATGAAACGAATGCCTCCTACACTCACAAACTGCACCTGGTCGACCTTCGTGCTTCCTGGACCACCACTAACAGGAACATAGCCTTTGGGCTGTACGACGGTTACAAAAAGGCCTCTGTACTAAAGAGGAATCTCTCCACTGAAGCTCTGAAGGGTCTGAGGATTGACACACAGCTGCAGACCAAGAAAATCAAACGCTCTCCTTCCAACTTCTCTCCCACCACAGCTCCCACAACGCCTGTTATGCCTGTTGTCAGTCGAGCAGAAAAAAGTCAAAATGAAGGTCAGGAAACAGCACGAGTGAGACAACAACTAAGTAATTTAACGTCCACTAACCTCTTCATTTTCCACGTCATTCTGCAGGAACCTCAATGCTGCAGAAACTGATTGAGGAAACAGACAAGTTTGTGGTGTTTTCAGAGGAGGACTCAGGTGTCAGCGACCAGCTGTGTGGCACAGCAGCCTGTCAGACTGATGATGTCTATAACCGCAACTGGTTTATCGAGTTAGTCAACTGTCAGGTAGATACATGAATCATCACAATATTATTGCTTGTAAGTTCATATTCATATTTTAGGCCAGATTTGTTTATTCTCATGTTCAATATGTTTTCTTTTCCCCAGTCTTGATATAATGGATGTACGTAGGTCAGTCATCTCGATGGCCCTGTGTTTTAATCCTCCTGTAATTTGCTTCACCCAGATGATGTTACGGGGCACAGAGACAGCCGGCTGTGTGTTGGTGTCTGCAGCAAAGGCTCAGCTCCTGCAGTGTGAGCACCACCCTGCCTGGTACAACGACACGCTGAAGCAGAAGACCACCTGGACCTGTCTGCTGGATGGCATGCAGTACTTTGCCACCATGGAACCCAACCCATCTGAGCAGGAGGACAGGCAGTTGTGGCTCGAGGTAGACACAGTTCTCACCTGTTATCAAGGTGTAGCTGAGGCACACCTTTAAACAAATATAATTAGTTATACTTTGAATAGTGTAAAACCTTTTGTAAACAACTTAATAATAATGTAACCTATCATCTCACTGGTTCCTTTTTGTATTATGATGTGTTCAGGTAAAAAACATAGAGGAACACAGGCACCGTAACCTGGACTCTGTGCTGGAGCTAATGGAGAGTGGCCAGGCTGTGGGGGGGATGGTTAGCACCACTACAGGTGTGTGTGGCACTTCTCACACTAAGCATTTGTAGTGCTTTTTCTCAGTGCATGCTTGAAAATATTATGCAATGCAGAAAACGTACATCCACTGTAACTGCCCTCCTTTTCAATTACTGTAGATTGGAACCAGCCAGCTCAAGTGAATGAGACTCAGCAGGTGCAGCGCATCATCTCACGCTGTAGCTGCAGAATGCACTACATCAGTTACAGCCACGACATAAACCCAGAGTTGGCCACACAGATCAAACCACCAGAGCTGAGAAATAACCATGAGAAAGAGGACCTGCTGAAGAAACAGGCTGGTATGTCTGGTCTCCTAGAGACTGTATGTTTCACATCTGCAGCACCAAGTAAAAGTCGATACCATTTAAAAAAGGTAGTCGGCTGGAGTGTAAAAATATAACAGAAATCGTGCACAGATTACAATATGGGATCATACAGTACTTTTTTGCCATGTGATTTAAAGAGTGTTACTTTCTTCTAGGGGCTGTGGACACCTTTACCCTCATTCACCATGATCTGGAGATATCCACTAACCCTGTTCAGTATGCTATGATCCTGGACATTGTCAACAACCTGTTGTTACACGTGGAACCCAGACGCAAAGTAGGCTCGAGCATCAGTTGGCAGACGACTTAATGTACTTACCAGCATGTCTTATTTTTGCTAATTGTGTGCTTATCCTCTGTTTGGCGTGTCCAGGAGCACAGTGAGAAAAAGCAGCGAGTGCGTTTCCAGCTGGAAATTTCTAGTAACCCAGAGGAGCAGCGCAGCAGCATCTTGCATCTCCAGGAGGCAGTTAGGCAGCATCTTGCTCAGATTCGACGTCTCGAGAAGCAGATTTACTCTAACATCAGGGTGAGTCACTCATCACCAAACCAAAATATCATTCACACCCTAAAATTGAGCTGGTATTTCAATTGCATCCGGAGAATCTCTGCTGTTCTTTGATCTTTGAGCTTGCGTTTTTTTCCCCTTTCTTTCTTTTTCCTGCAGGCACAGCCAGAGGAACTAAGCGGTGATGAACTGATGGAGATCAACACACGACTGCAGAACCAGCTGAATCAGGAAAAGAACGACATGCAGATGAAGAGCGAAGAGCTCAACATTCTTATCAGGTCTCACGTCAGTGCTCATACACATCCAGTACGAGGGAGACATAACACACAGCAACAAAAAAAAAATGTTATTTTTCCGATAGGTGTTTCAAGGACTTCCAGCTACAACGCGCAAACAAGCTAGAGCTGCGAAAGCCCCCAGAGGATGTGAGTGTGGTGAGGAGAACAGAGATCTACTTTGCCCAGGCCCGCTGGTGTTTGACAGAAGAGGATGGCCAGCTTGGTATCGCTGAGCTGGAGCTGCAGAGGTTCATGTACAGCAAGGTAGGAACAGAATGCAGCTACTGCAGTCTGTGTTGTGAGACAGCTGATGGTCACCCATTCAGGCTGTAAAAGACAATCTCCTTGCATTCTATAAACTCCTTGGCATTAGCACATTTTCAATTTTAGGAACTTTCTGAAGACACCAGAAATATTTTGTAAGATATAAACTAGGTGAAAATAGACAGTTTAACATTGTTGACATAATCACAACAGATTTTATTACTAACATATCTGTGTTTATTGTTGATTGGAAGATGTTGACCAGTTTGCTGTAACTCTGTCCCCACAGCTAAACAAATCCGATGACACAGCCGAGCATCTTTTGGAGCTTGGGTGGTTCACAATGAACAACCTGTTGCCCAATGCAGCATATAAGGTAAATGAGTTACTCAGATTATATGGGTTTGGTTACTTATATTTGTTATTTAATTTGATTGTAATTTGCTTTAGCAAAGTGTGAACCAAACGTTAAACAATGCCCCTTTAAGAAACAATCACAAACATTCGAAAGACCGTCCTGTATAATGTAGTATAGCTCTATACAAGAGAAAACTAGTGTCTCAATAATAAACATTTATGTCAAATCCTTTCTCAAGGGGAATCAAAACTGAACTTTCAAAATTTTCTTTGCAAAAGCACAGTAGAGCTGTCGTATTGGATGCATTACATTGTACAGTGGTATATGTGATGGATTTTGGGTAGTGCTCACATTTATGACTCTCGTCTCGCCTGGTTTCCTCTGTGCAGCGTGTGAGGGTATGTACACTGTTTGTACAGTGACGAGACTGCGATGTCTGTGTCCACTTCATCTTGTGTTTCCAGCTGGGATCACTCAGTGATGATATATTCAGTGTTGCATGCAGACTCAAAGATTAATTAATGCATGTGCGAACAAGGACTCATCACAAGTGCACTGAGAAAGCGTTTTCCATTCTGTGTTTAGATCATTCATTATTTGTGCTCTTTCAAATTGATCAAAATACAGGATGGTTTTATTATTTTTTATTTAGCATAAAATAAACTCTTCTTTTACAGGTCGTACTTCGTCCTCAGAGTAATTGTCAGTCAGGGCGCCAGTTTGCTTTGCGCATCTTCAGTAAAGTGCGCCCCCCTGTGGGAGGAATCTCTGTGAAGGAACATTTTGAGGTGAGGAATTGTATATACCGACACTGTGAAGTATGGAAATTGTAATGTATTATTTCCAGGTAATATTCTGTTATTAATCATTTTCAATAACTAATGTTTTTTAATACCATCAGGTGAATGTGGTGCCTCTCACCATCCAGCTCATGTACCAGTTCTTCAAAAGAATGATGGGATTTTTCTTCCCAGGACGAAATGTTGAGGAGGAGGAGGTCACAGATGAGGAGGACAAATTCAGATTGGTCACTACGGGTATGGTTTTGTTAAAAGTGTGAATGTGACTGCAGTAAACTGAGGAGCACTTCAATCTCTTTGTGTTATCACCAGCCTGCAATCTATACCAGGGAAACGATCAATAATAGTTTCCATTTTCTCTACCAGACCTGTGTGTGGTGTTGAATTACCCTTTTACAGTGTTGTGTCATCCCTGCTAAAGGGCTGCGACACTGTGGAGCTGGTGGCTGTGACCTTGAAATACATGTTTGTGTTAGAGGCTCAGAGGGAGTGTAAGGTTTATTGTGCAGAGTCACCCAAAGTTCGCAGTGCTGATGCAGATGTGGTGTGTGTCACAGGTATCCCTGTCAAGCCCAGGCAGTTGTCAGAGGACACCATGGGTGCTATGGGCCCCAGCAAAGGTGTCGCCCAGGGACTGAACCGCACTGCTGGGGTCAGAAGGTCATTCAGGAAACCTCCAGAGGTATTCTTTTTTCTTATGCATTTGAAAAACAACAATAATAAAGGATAAAGATTATTTTTATCAGGGGCAAAACACAGTTCGTGCAGCACCAGGAGGTATCAAACTGAGACAATTTCATATCTAAGGCCCCACAGAAAAAATGTACTGGCTCTAACCTAACAAAATGTATGATATAAGGCTTTTAAGTGTCATGAAGAAGAAAGATAATGCATTTTATTTTCTCCCTCCAGCATCCTGTTGATGACATTGATAAAATGAAGGAGCGAGCTGCAATGAACAACTCCTTTATTTACATCAAGATTCCCCAGGTGCCGCTATGTGTCAGCTACAAGGTGGGTTTAACACTTATTGAGCTCTACATTAACGGCTGCTGATGATACAGTTGCTGTTGCCCTGCTGCCACATGGTCAAAAAAATGACATTATTCCAGGCCACATTGCATTTGTGGACTAAAAGTGATGATTAATTCATATTAAATTTGTGTTTCAATGTGAAATCTCCATCTTCGTCTAGGGAGAAAAGAGCAGTGTGGACTGGAAGGACCTAAACCTGGTCCTGCCATGTTTGGAATATCATAACAATACATGGACTTGGCTTGACTTTGCCATGGCTGTGAAAAGGGACAGCCGGAAAGCACTTGTAGCACAGGTACATGAAATTATGCTTTTCATAAACCACAAGAGCTGTCATTTAAAGCAGACACCTTCCTGTGACAAGCTTTTTTATAATGTTGAAAATATCCATTCAGACTGACTTGCAGGAGAAAAACATTTATACTGACATCAAAAAGATTTTATACTTATGAAGTTGCCTGTTCTTTCTTGTTGTTGCTCAGATGATAAAAGAGAAGCTGCGCCTGAAGCCTGCCTCGGGCTCTGACTTGCGGGGGAAGGCGTCTGAGGGGAAGACGGACAACAACCTGCAGCAGCAGGAGGAAGATGAGAAGGCTCGGCTCCTCATCGGCCTCAGCACGGCAGACAAGAGCTCCAGCAAGAAGAGCATCTTCAGTCGACGCAAGTGAACGCACACATTTCACACCGAGCCCGAGCTGCACTGATCCAGCACAGTCGACTGTGTTTGGGGTCAGAGTATTAGTGTGGCTTTGTTAGACAGTTGTATTGGTTAGTTTACTGAATCGTGCGAGCCTGCTGAATTTAAAGAAATATTCTGGAGTTTTTGTTATTGACTGCTGATGTTGCTGTCAAAATTAATTTTTTCCCTAAAGGGAACGCAGCGCCCGGATAACCACGGTGCCATTTTGACCAAATACCTTTATTTCATCTTCTTGATATGTGTGCTATTAAATTCTTATTCTGCATTTCTGCAACTTCAGCTTTTAAAGAAGTGACCACTCAGGTTGCATTGACTGTAGCGGGGAGGACTTACAGTATGTAGCTAGCACTTCACTGTTAACCGTTTCCCCTGCTTCTGCAAATGTGACACAGCTACTTTTCCTGCTGGTTCAGGATCAGGCTTTACATGGAGAAACTAAATCTGCTAGAATAAACAGAACTTGACTGAAAGCACCTTCAACACTGTCAGCTATTAAAATAAAAAAAAAGAACATTTAAATGTTAAGAAATATATCAGTATGTTTTATTAAATAAAGCTTATTCATGTTTTTCATGGCTGTATGACTGTCACTTTACAGGAAGGCCTTCTCCCTTTAAAAGATATGCTGTTTTATATAAGCGTTGTTGCATCTCTGAGCAAGCTGTTTTACTGTACCTCATTTCAGTACAATACATCAAGAACAGCAGTGAATACGTTTTCACCTGTTGTATCATGTGGCTCTTGGTTGGAGGGTTTAAAGAAATGTGGTTTGTAGCTAACCGCTGAGTGTGTGTGTATGAAATTTTAACACAAAAGCACTTTTTATGCAGAGTATTTTGATATTTTTGTAATCACGGTTGTTTTCTGTTGAATTACTTGTGTAATTTCACTGCTGCTAAGCCCTGTTATTTCACACACATCTGCATCAAGGAGAAAAAAAAATGACCTAAACATTTCAGTGAAAAGGATGATATCACAAAGCAGTGTTCACATTTCTGTCAGCTCATCAGCTTAATTGTGTATCTGTAAATAAAAGTGTTATAGTCTCTCAGTTGTGCCTTTGTTTGTTTTATTTGTGCATAGTTAGAATAAAGGGGGTTTGGTCTGTGAGTCACAGTAAGCTGAGGAGCGGAGGAATGATCGATCATTAGGCTGACAGAGTGAACTGGAGCGGAATCAGGCTCCTCTCTCTGAGTGACTCACACACACACACACACACATCCACGTGGATGTGTAGCTGTGCAGTCGCGAGGGTCGAGTGTGAAGAAGGACATGCTGAAATACTAACTTCAGTGTTTTTGATGCAGTTTTATGTGAATTAAGTTGTTGGTCCTTGAGGATGCAATGGGCAGCGATACTAGTAAACACATGGAGGTGAGTCCTGGTATTGTGTTTACATTGTTATTAGTTATTTACGTGTTGACATCATAGATGTGATAATAGCCTACAGG
This sequence comes from Trinectes maculatus, assembly GCA_016785345.1. Lineage (NCBI taxonomy): Eukaryota > Metazoa > Chordata > Actinopteri > Pleuronectiformes > Achiridae > Trinectes > Trinectes maculatus. Next base: position 182,789 of record JAFBJQ010000611.1, read on the forward strand.
CGTGAGCTGCAAGATCAAATACCAGTTATTTATATGAAGACAGGATTAGCAGATTATCCGGATTCACTGCTGTGAAGTAAACGTCCACGGAATCAGAGTAAAGCCTCTTTAAAATAGAGCTATTGATTAGTTGTGAAGTGATCAGTGACCTTCCCTCAGACCAGGGTCAACAGCTGTTAAGTGTTTGTGCAGTCTCTCTCTCATGGGTGCAAATGTGATCATTTATTTTTTCATGCTTTTTCCTTGTTTACCCAGAGAGAGGGGCCGACTGTCCCGCGTCGACTCAGTCTCCGTTTCCTCTCAAACATGGGGATCTCCATTGGTCCCATGCGCAGACACTCTGCCGACAAACTACCCGCCATGCTGCCTCCAGAGGGCAAAGAGTCAGACACTGAGACCACTCCTCCACCTCACATCTCTCTCTTTCTTCCTGAGTTCCCACTCCGTACATTTCCTGGACATGACCATTTCCAGGTACGGGATATTTAGAGCAGATGTGTTGGAAAACTTGGGATAACTGTTTTTTTCTGTGTTCGCAGATCCTGGGCTTCATCGGAAAAGGGTCATATGGACCTGTTGTGAAAGTGAAGGATGTTCTCACCCATAACATCTATGCCGTTAAGGTCAGTCCAGCCACGATAATCAGTCTTTGAACAAAATGATTCTCTGCATGAAATTAAAATATTTTTTGGTGTGATCGTGTCATGGAGGTTCTACCCAAGTCGGACATCTTGAAACAAGGAGTGCTGGAGCAGTCAAAAGAGGAAGTCATGATCCAGGTAAAACACAGAGCAAAAAATGTCGCACATCAGCGTTCCTAATAATGTCCTCACACCTGTATTGTTGTATATGCTGAATTAGTGAGACATATGGTGCAGTGTCTGTCCATAAACATGTCCTCGTTTATCTGGAATGTCCATCTCTCACTGTTGCGTTCACTGTCACTGTTTGTCTCTTCGCTGCTGAGATGCAGAAGCAGCTCAAACACGCTTTCATCCACAATCTGCAGGACTGCTGGCAAACGCAGCACAGCCTCTTCATTAGTGAGTTCAGACGCCCCCCACCCCCCCACCCCCCACACCCGCCCCTCTGATCTGATCATCATAAATCATGTGGTCTCGATATTGAAGAGGTACAGTGCCATCTAATGAGAGTGCTGTGTAAAGCTCCACATGCATGCATCGACATCCATTCATTGTTTTAAGTTAAGATTATTCATGGACACAGAGCAGTGGGGTTTCCAAAGTGGTAAATGAAATTATTAACTGTGCAGGAGTTAAGGCTGGACTTAACTTCCAGACAGTTCTGACCTGGATTAACTCCACAGCATCCGCGTGTCTCCTCTTTTGCAGTGTGCAGCTACTGCAGCACTGGAGACTTGCACACATGCTGGTTACTACAGGGACGTTTCAGGGAGAGTGAGGTCCGCCTCTTTGCCGCCGAGTTGGGCAGCGCTCTGGGTTCGTGTCAGTCAGATCGTCACGATCGCATTAATGTGAAATTTTAATGTAGCTGTAAAAAGTTTCACCTGTGACCTTTCTGTCGAATGTCATCTCCAGGATTCCTACATGACTTGGGTATAATGCATCGAGATATAAAGGTATGATGTAAATATTTGATGGCTATATCCTTATAGAAGATATCTACATCTTATATTTGTGATTTTTTTTATGATTAGTTGTTTTCCTGTATTTTCAGATGGAGAACATTCTTTTGAGCGATAAAGGTAATAATGTTTTTATTATTCAGTTCAGGCTGGTGAGAAACACATTTGTGTGTTTGAGTCATTTGATTAATTTACTCAATTAATTCTCAGCAGAGAAACAATGATGGCCCCCAATGCACGATTACAAACATCAGCAAACAAAAAAATGGCTCAGAAAACATAACCTCATTGGAAGAGATACAAAGCTATGCAAATACACCCAATTAGTAATCAATAACATGCCATCAGTAAGTATTGCACCTAAATTTGGCACTAAATTCAAGAAATTCATTACTCTTCTGTAAAATAAAAAAAAACGTTTCCATTTTAAAAAGATAACACAATTAACTTGTAAGTTAAAGTACTGTCACTGTGTATTGTCATTATCCAGGTCACCTTCGATTGTCTGATTTTGGTCTCTCGCGCCGCGTCAAACGAGGAGGACGCGCATTTACAATATGTGGCACGCTCCAATACATGGGTGAGCTGTTGGTGTGTGTGTTTTGCCCTTGTTGGGTTAATTTGACCCACTTATGAATGTGATGCAAATGCGATTTAGCTTTACACAAAACAGCTTTTGCCAGACATCACTGGGATTCCTGATTTTTATTTCCTGTTTTGCATTCTTCTGTTTTTTTTTTCCCCCTCTTTTGTTTGAACAGCTCCTGAAGTGTTAAGCGGGGGTCCGTACAACCACGCGGCTGACTGGTGGTCTCTCGGCGTTGTGTTGTTCACACTGGTGACCGGAGAGGTGAGGGCACATGAAACCACTTCCTATCATCAACACAACATTTGGCGTTGTGTCATCTCCTGGTCACCCTGGTTGTGTGTACATTAGTTTCCAGTACCTGCAGAGTCAGACCACGGCTCCATGTTGAAAAAGGTCCGAGAATTTCCTTACATTCTTCCCAACACCTGCAGCTCCGCTCTGATCTTACTGCTCACTGAGGTTTGTACGTCTAATTCTCTGCTCTGATTCATTCTCTGTGACGCGTCTAGATGTTACCTGTTTTCTCTCTGATGCAGCTTTTGTGCAAGAGTCCTGCGAACCGCCTCCGTAATCTGGAGTCTTTTATGATGCGGGCCTTTTTTCGTGGGACGTCGTTTGACTCTCACATCCTTCAAAAGAAGCCTGTTGACGTCATCCTCCAGCTCAGGACTCATCCTGATTGGACAACCAAAGCGAGGAGGGGGCTTCCTTTGGACTACTTTGATAACTTTGACTGTAATAAAATCCTTAACTCTCCTACGACTCCTGCTCAGGGCTAATTAAGATAATTAAGTCATTTTAAAGTGTCATAATTCCATTAAAACCTCAAAGCACAAGTTTTTATTTTTATGCGTGTTCGATTGTTGTTAGAATCTAAACAGAATATTATTACGTTTCCTTATGCAATCACGAAATACTGTAATATTGAAGGTTCATATTCACACAAGTCTAACCACCAAATCATATCAATGTTTATTTTATGTATTTAATTTTCAAATAAAACTGAAATGACTTTATGATCTGCGAAGATTATTTTTTCACAGGCATGCTCACCTACTCCTGATAAAGTTGGTTGTCATCATTTGCCTTGATTACAACATATGTTTAGAGACTAACTATCATTTATATATTTTCACATAAATAAAAATATCCCAACACATACAGTATAATTATAACTGTCACTCTGAGTTTACATGAATATAGAGCATAAAGGATTACTCTTAACTATGAAACACTTGTTTCATAAAATCTGAAATAAAAACTAAACTTAAAAGATCAATAGCAAAGATTCACATTTTAATCGCTGTATTTATTATAATGTTCAAGTGTACTTTAACAATGGCGTTACGGGATCAGACAGCAGTATATTAAACCACACAAATGTTGTACCTGGATACATTATGACCAACTTTCAGCCCTGGGTTGACCTATTTGGATAAGCGCTTGCAAACCCGCTGAGGAAAACCTTATTAGGACAGAAAATTGAGGACCAGATAAAGTATCATCATTAAATAGTTTTAATTAGGTAACAGAAAAAAAAAATCCTGGAAGTCCCGAGGGAGGCAGCCACATATAATTGCAAAGCCATGTGTCTATTTAAGACCGCAGCTCCTGAATGGCTAAACGCCAGCTCCTCCTCATGCTGCTTCCTGACACTGAAATCCCTCTCAGGCCCTTGTCTTAGACAGGTCCACCATGTCTGTGTTGTAGATCTATAGTAAGAGACAGTCCAGTGACCCATATCTACTTTCAGAGGCACACTGACCCACAATAGTGAAGCCAGGAGTCCCCTGAAACGCTGGCGAGCCATCCCACTGAGTCTAACCATATAATATCATTACATAACGGAACACCCAACAGGAAACGTGCATTTTCCTGAACATAGCTTGTACTGCGCTGATGTAGATTAACATAATACACCTTTACACCATTTTACTCCATGCATCATGTCTGAAGAGTGACAAGGTTGAAAAATCCAGATTTTTTTTTTTTTATTATTTGGCTGACCTCATTTTGATCTAATCCGGTCCGTACCTACCTGCTTGTTCACATTTCTATTTCTGACATGGCTTTCTTTACAGTTTAAAGCGCACAAGAGGAGCCAGTGAGTGCACGAATTGCTCGGAGCCTCAAACACCCCTGTGAGTTTGAGGGTGAAGCCATCACCAGGAGAGCCGAAACCTTCCTCGAGGCCCGTTTTTACTAATTAAGATAAAAATAGCGCGCCTCAGGATGTGGTTAAAAGCTTAAATGAGGTTGGTAAAGAGGCAGTGGGGTCAGAGAGGAAACATTTATTATTGAAATGGGTTTAAAAAGGAAGTCTGGAAAGGTTTAAGCTGCACAGGAAACATGCAGTTTGACTGAGGCGCAACGCCGTGCGTTCAAAAGCACTCGATTGAGTTCGTCGTTGCATTGTGACTGAAGAAAAAAAAAAACATAATCATGTCAATCATAATGAAAAAGAGCAGTTGTAAACAATAAGTAAACACAGCATCCACATTGAACTAGAACAGTGAATCATCAAGATTTTCTCATTTGGGGCAAAGGTGGGTGTAGAGGCCCCGCCCAGGGGTGTCGGCCTCTGAGGTGTGACACAGTTACGCTGGATACAAACTCGAGCTGAGCGAGAGACTCCATCAGTGTTCATCACATCGGTGGACCAGAAACATTCCATTCCTCTCTCAGTCTGGTAAGATCCTCCACTGCTCATTGGTCTTTGCAGACTTAATGTTTTTTTTTTTTTTAGGGTTTACTGGTGGGAGTATGTGCATGCACCAATAACAGGATATTAACTGTTTAAACGTATGTATAATAACAACTGAACATATTTAAAGTGGATTTCATTTTCAATTTGTTGTTTGTGTTGTCTTAAATTTAAGCTTTTTTTTCTTAATTAATTTCTTAAATAATTTAAAGAAAATTATTTTTTTTTTCTTAATTAATTTCTTAATTCTTAATTACCTCTGAATATCACTACTGAGGATCAATTGTTATATTAATGTAATATTATTATTATTGTAATATTTTGCTAGTATATGGAGATAAGGAGATACTCCAGTCGGCTTTCTCTGTCTTTTTAGGTTGAATGTCTGTATAGAAATCATCAGGTCACTTCTTCTACCAAAGGCTGGAAGGAAAGTCAGTCGCTCAGGATGACGCACCAGTTCCCAACGCTCTCCGAGGTACAGAAGAGGGAGCTACATGAGACGGCCCTACGCATCGTTTCTCCAGGGAAGGGCATCCTGGCTGCGGACGAGTCCGTGGGTCTGTTGCACTCAATCGATTTAAAACCACCAATAATTAAAACCACCCAGACGTGCATATGACATGCATGTGCTCATCAAACATAATATGTTAACTGCAGGCAGCATGGCGAAGCGCCTGGCCCAGGTCGGAGTGGAGAACACTGAGGAGAACCGCAGACAATACAGGCAGATCCTCTTCAGTGCAGACGATCGCATCAACAGCTGCATCGGTGGGGTCATCTTCTTCCATGAGACGCTGTACCAGCACTCCGACAACGGCGTTCCCTTTGTCAAAATGATCAGGGACAGGGGTATCCTAGTTGGCGTCAAGGTATCATTGAATTCTGTGTTATTGATTTTCCGTATATAAAAACTTTCCCCCAATTGTCACTCTGTCTCTACCTTATTACTCAGGTTGACAAGGGCGTTGTCCCCCTGCCAGGAACTTATGGAGAAACAACCACACAGGGTCAGACATTGTTTTGGTTAACTGATGATATGAACTATTTCACCATAGTAGTTGTTGATTAGAAGGAGATTTTGAGGCTTCGTGTTTAAAAGGTAACTTCTTGCGTAGGTCTGGATGGATTGTCAGAGCGCTGTGCGCAGTATAAAAAGGATGGGGCCGTGTTTGCAAAGTGGCGCTGTGTACTCAAACTCAGTGACACTAATCCATCCAAACTGGCTATCACCGAGAATGCAAATGTTCTTGCGCGCTACTCCAGCATCTGCCAGCAGGTCAGGACCCGGTATTATAGATATCTTTTCACTGTTATGGTTTCTGTATTGTAGTGATATGTTCTATTCTCCTGGTCAGCATGGAATTGTGCCCATCATCGAACCAGAGATTCTGCCGGACGGAGATCATGACCTGAGACGTTGTCAGTATGTCACTGAGAAGGTGGGTTTGTTTCTTACATCGCAGATGAGCGTTATTGTGTTGCACAGTTACTGAGGAGGCGGTGAGAGAGGGCGGGAGAGTGAACTCTGCATTGGACTGCAGGTGCTTGCTGCAGTGTACAAAGCCATGTCCAACCACCATGTTTACCTGGAAGGCACGCTCCTCAAGCCCAACATGGTGACACCTGGACACAGCTGTCCCACCAAATACAGCCCAGAGGAGGTTGCTATGGCAACACTCACCGCCTTGCGCCGCACTGTCCCCCCGGCAGTCACAGGTAAGCTGGTGTGTGGTGAGTATTTTACGCAGAGACGCATTAGGATCTGTAGAGACAAAGGAGAATGAAGTCATTTGTTTTGTGCTGTATAGGAGTGGCTTTTCTCTCAGGCGGTCAGAGTGAGGAGGAGGCATCTGTCCACCTCAACGCCATCAACAACTGCCCTCTGCCCAGACCCTGGATCCTGACCTTCTCCTTTGGCCGAGCCCTGCAGGCCTCTGCACTCAGAGCCTGGAGAGGACATAAAGAGAACGAGAAAGCCGCCACCGAGCAGTTCATCAAGAGAGCCGAAGTATTTTTATTTACCGTGCAGTGCTTCACCTCAAACCAGAGTCTGCGTCCTCATTTGTGTTTTCCTTTTGTGTCCACAGATAAACAGCATGGCGTGTCAGGGGAAGTACACAAGTGGTGACAACTACGGCGACGCCAACCAGCGTATTTATGGATCCTGTCATGCATACTGAAGACTATGAGAAGCCGCGTTTTAATTAGCATTGTGTTCTTCTATTACTATAACAAAAACATAATATAGACAGGCAGTGAGGTAGATAATAGATACACAACTTCAGATGATGTTACATGGAGACAAATGACTGTATTTTGTTGCCTTGACAAATTGGGACAATCGGAACAGGCCTTTGGGTATTTCTCATGCATGTACTGAAGGAAATGTGTTTATTGGGTTATTGGTCTACAGTGTGGTGTTGCACGTGGTAGTGCCATAAATAAAGCTTTAAAATCCTGCATTTACACAATAGTCTCACAAATACTATCATGTCATGTGCTGTCAGTAAATAATAAAACTTGCAAAACAATAATGCTAATTTGTATCAAAGCACATTTAATAATATAGTAATGGCCAAATTGCTGATGTAGAGCGATCCACATATTATGAAGACGTATAATTAAGTTGTGCAAAGTTAAATGTGTGAGTGTGTGTGTTTGTCTAGTTTGTTCCAGGTGTTTCTTAAGAAGTGAGCATGCACAAATTAAATTAGCTACCATATACATTTAATTTGCACTTTCAACACAAAAAAGCACCTGTAGCACAACAATAAAATACAACCTGTGTGTGTTTTCTTTCTTTGTGTATGTTACTTCAATAGTCACACAATAAAAGTGTTTAGCCAAAGTCCCATGTGAATAGTGTGTTTTGTACTAATCAGTAAATGAAATGATCTATGTTGTCACTTAAAGCAAGTCACATTATTTTTCTTTATTGTACAAGAAACGTCCATAGATTGGTGTTTTAGACATGTAGACGTCATATAGACATGCAGACATATAGAACAGAATATGTGCCCTATATATACAAAACATTACAAACACGTTTGGATTTGTCGCTCATTAAATCATTGAGGAAACTCAATGCTATCGCTGCACCTGGTCAGCTGGCGGACTATTTCGTGTGGCGGATGTGTCCGCCCTGGCCGCAGTGTTTCCGGTATCCATGACCGCGCTCGGTGAAGAAGCGCGGTTCCCCGAAAGCAGGAGCAGCGTGTCCCGCGTCGAGGCTCTTGCTCGCGTGAGAACTCTTCTGTAGCTTGTTCCCGACAGCGACGCTTTCTTTGTTTCTTTTCTCGTTCGAGACGGCGGCTTGCAGCTGTTCGTAGTCCGGTCTCGGTGGTCGGGAATAGTCATATTAACAGGCCTTTAGATTAAGTCGCGACTCTTACCGCTAGCAGCTATGTCGGGTGTTGTGCGAGGCCCCGCTGGGAACAACGATTGCCGTATTTATGTGGGGAATCTCCCCCCTGATATTCGCACCAAAGACGTGGAGGATGTGTTCTACAAATACGGGACCATTCGAGATATCGACCTGAAGAACCGGAGAGGAGGGCCGCCCTTCGCCTTCATCGAGTTCGAAGACCCTCGGTAAGGAGCTAACACAGCTAGCTTGTTAGGCCGGAGGCAGCGCCATTGTGTGGCTAACCTACTCGACGCTAACTCGCTAACTCAAATGGTCCAGACTATTACCTGGACTCTCCACACGTTGTCCTCCTAACTAAATGCCACTTCAGCTCGTTCGAGTTTGATAAGCGTGGCTGTATTTAGTAGTAATAAGACTCTAACGTTAAATAAGTCACCGTTTGGGGTGTGTTTTTTAGTTCGTTGCTCATGTTAACATACCAACACGCATTTTGCTTTGTTTGTGTTTTGCATGGTAGGTGTCCTTTGATGCACGCAACCCTGCATAACTCTGCTATATTTAGCCGGCGCCACTGTGCTTTCTTTACAAAACAATTATTCTTCTGGAATAATCTAAAGCCTAATTACTTAATTCACATGCATGTCTGCAGCGCCTAATAGGATATCAGATAAAGTTAGCCGCCAACATGGCGGGCGCCATCCGTGCCCGCATTTTCTCCACATGCCTAGTTTAATCTCCGAAACCGCCCCCGTGGTCATATGTGCTCAGTTGTGTCATTCTGTTTTACAGGGACGCCGATGATGCAGTCTATGGACGAGATGGCTATGATTACGACGGTTACAGACTGCGTGTTGAGTTTCCTCGGAGCGGCAGAGGCTCCAGAGGCGGCGGGTATGGCGGCATCGGCGGAGCTCCCAGAGGCAGATACGGGCCTCCATCCAGGCGCTCAGAGTACAGGGTCATTGTGACTGGTTGGTATTAGTCATTATGTATGTATTAAATTTGTTAAAATATGTTTCATATGTGCATACAGTTTATTTAGGATATTTTATACACTTCCCTGCACATGTTAGTTATAGATTTATATGGACACCATGAAGGAAATCAGGTCAAACATGAGTTTTAGCACTTAATGACTGAACACAGTTCATAAATTATTGTGATGGTGCGATTCTCCATTGAGCGATAAGTTGTGAGATCATTGCAGCTTAACACAATGGTGCACAACCTACACTGTATATATCTATAGGTAGACAATAGTTGTGACCTTGCTCATGCAGTTCGAAGATGTCTGTTTTTGCACATTTTGTCCCAGCTAACATTATTTATTGTGTCTTACAGGGCTCCCTCAGAGTGGCAGCTGGCAGGACCTCAAGGATCACATGCGTGAGGCCGGTGACGTGTGCTACGCTGATGTTTTCAGAGATGGGACTGGGGTTGTAGAATTTGTGCGAAAAGAGGACATGACCTATGCTGTTCGAAAGCTGGACAACACGAAATTCCGCTCACATGAGGTATGTGTACTGCTTTGATTCAGTGTCATGGAAAATGTCTTTGCTGTGTACAGGTAAGTACTTTGAGAAAATGCCACGTTTTCAAGCACACCTGGTCCTCTTTTTTCTTTTTTTTTCTTTTCCATATTTATTCCTTAGGCGGGAATGTTGTTTTCAATGTCAAGTTCTCTTGTGTCTGCCAGGGAGAAACTGCTTACATTCATGTGAAATTAGACGGTCCCCGCAGCCCAAGTTATGGAAGATCTCGCTCCCGCAGCCGAGGCAGTCGGAGCAGAAGCCGCAGTCGCAGCGCCAGCCGCAGCCGGAGCAATTCCCGTGGCCGTGGCAGAGGATCACCACGCTACTCGCCTCGTCACAGCCGCTCTCGCTCCCGTTCCTAAACCTTTCTACCACCAATTATTTGCCCCTTTGATGTGTACCCCCTTGTTTTTACCTCCTTATGAGTTTCTCCAGATGTCAGCTATTGATTTTTAATTTTTCCATTTCATGTCCCGATGTCCTTGTGGATGAACTTGGTATGTAGATGTACTTCCCCTTCCTCGCCCTCACCAGCTGCTTCGTCCTGTTGTTTTCTTCTCTCCTTTCTGTCCTGTTTTTGCGACATAAAAACTAGGCGGTGTTGAGTTTCAAAAATGTTGAGTTATCAACGTTACTCAATGTTTTTGAAAGTATTGGAAATTAGTTTTTTTGTTTGTTTTTTTTAAGCGTCTCGTTGGCTATGTGGGGTGGGCTGTTTGGACGGGAAGCCCGATGCTTAACTGTATTTTACCCTTGTGTCTTCCTTTAGACATCTGAAGAGAAGGATTAAAGTGATTTGGAATAAAACCATTGTGGAGCACATTTCATTTGTATGGTCAGGATAGGACATCTAATTGAGGAGCATTCAGGTCGAGGCAATGGTACGCTTCATATTCCATAAATCTGATTGGTTGCCATGTCATGCATGTCATATATAACAAAGCCATATGTGCTGTACTTTGGTATACATATGTAAAATTTTTAACATGCTGTCCTTGGGTGTGACAGAATAAGCAGTCGTAGCTCAAGTGTTGTGATGTAAGTGTAACTTTTGCTTTCAAATGTATAAAACTGAATCACTGTTGCGAAAGCGTCCCACTTCTAACTTATGTGCGCAAATGTTTTGACTTCAGGGAGCGATAGTTTGGCTTTTTTTTTCTTGATCTGACATGAGCTCTCGACATAGAAAAAAAGTAGGCCCAAAAAACTTGACATTTTATTCTAACGGTCTGCCTCTGATTTTCTTCCTGGTATTTCAAGGTTTTGATTGGAGGAGTGGCTCAGTGGATCCCAATCCTTGGAGCTGGATGAGTGGATCGATTAGTGAAGGGATAGGCAAGGATGGATGCTCGGAACGGGATCAGTTTTCCAGGATTCAAATTAGTTGATTTCAGAACTAAGTAACATGGAGTCCCAGAGCAACTTTTTTTTTTCTAGTAGGCCCTCCCCCTGCCTATCTTTAAAGTTTTTCAGTGATAATGGCTTTATTTTACAAGAAAAGGAAACAGAGGACCAGGAAGTTGGATCAAAGGATGGAATCGTAGATGCCTGGTATGAAGGAATTGATTAAAAATTGGGGCGGTTGGGAAGGGGATTTATTTGGGAGTAGTTTGTATGTTTTATTTTGCTTAATCTTACTTTTTTTTCTCTTAGCGTTTTCAATAAAACAAATTCAAACCAGAGCAATAGTTTGTTTTTATTTAAAACATAAACCCACTGTGAAAAAACTTGAAAACCATTATGAAGTTTGAGCACATTGTATCTATTCTGCCAGTCATTAAAACTAAAAAGAAATCTTATTAACAATAAATATTTTTTTCTATCAAATCCTGTATGTGGATCCATAAAAAAAAAACCTGCCTATTACCAGCGCATATACGGAGCATCCATAGTGTCTCTTATCACGTGACAGCCCCTGTGGCCACAGCTGAGTGATACCTAAGCGCAAACCAAGCTCTCGTTTCCTTTTAACCCACAACCAGTGGCGTGTGTTGCGAATGATGCATTGTGGGATGAAATAAGATGCCGGCAGACGGGAGCTGGAGAAAAACGCTCGTGACACGCGGGGAGGCTGCGGCGCAGCCAATGGCGAGGCGCGGCATGCAGCAGAGAGGCGGGGCGCTGCTGGAGAGAGCGGAGCACAGAGCCAACCTTCCTACATGCTTATTGTGTCAATCTTTAAAAAGCAATTAGCGGCAGCATCTTAGCTTTCTGCCCCCCGCTGGCTGCGTGAATCCCGGTTGTGCAGCGGAGACTTGTTCAGGCGGTAAGAGAAAAGGTGAGTCGCAGATTCGGACCATGTGAAAATGGTGATTGACTCTTGTCTGGACGCATATTCCTGATTCGAGTTGCTTTTACGATGCTTAGCTTGTACTGTGATGTCTCCATCCACACAGGCTGTAACTGCACCGGCAGCAGCAGGTGCACGCGCGGGCAGTGATAATAAGAAATGGTGGTAGTAATAATAATAATAATAATAATGATCATGGTAATTGTGTCCTGCTGCAGAAGCCGCTTTTATCCGGAAAGTGATTTGAGCCAAGTAATTTAACTCCACCTGTATCAAGTTTCACAGCCAATCTATGCAACGTTCAGGTCATCGTCCTGTTCACATAAACACAAACCATTTAAAGGTCAGCTGTGATGACGAATCGGTGCAAACGGCCCCTTGTTTATATTCGTTTGCGTTGTTGGCCTCAAGCTTCCCCACACCACGTGCGGTGTTGATTTCCAGTCTGAGTGAACGTGCGCCTTTTTTCCTTCCTCGCCAGGCTTCTTCGTTTTTCTTCTTCATCATCATCATCGTCGTCGTCGTCGTCGTCAACAACCATGACTGACAGGAAAGCTGTGATCAAGAACGCAGACATGTCCGAGGACATGCAGCAGGACGCCGTGGACTGTGCCACACAGGCCATGGAGAAGTACAACATAGAGAAGGACATTGCAGCCTACATCAAAAAGGTGAGGGCCCGAGAACAGGGCCGTGTGGTCTCACATCAGTGGCACATGATCTGCAAATTCACAGTCTTTTTTTTTTTTTTTAATTCTCACGTCTATTTTTGGTCAGTGTGGAGACTCATGATGATCAGGGCCGTAGCCAGGATTTTCATGTGAGAGATTTACATGGGTACGCCTGCACACACCGCCCCCCCACCCCCCACCCCCTCCTATTTTTCTCAACATTAGCATCCCAGTCAAATTTGTGTAGCGCCTTCCGTAAGTGTGTTGCCACTAGTTGAGCGTTGCCTGAGATGGATCTTTACAGGATGTTTCAACACATAAAAAGTTCGACAGTCAAAGATCAGTATTTACTACAATTACCAAATGATCAGTTTGAAACCATATGGTGATAAGCCCTATGCCGAGGAGAAAGAAACAAGCAATTATTAATAGAAATCGAATAAATGGAAAAAAACAAAACAAAAGTCTATTCTCTTAAAAATAAGATAATAACATGAGGAACTGGGAGATTTTAATTTGCAGTTCTCTGACAAGAAGTAATTACTTCATTGACTACATCGGGAGGTAATCGACTCACTGGTTGGTTAACATTGCCGCAGTGCATCCTTAATTATAACCACATCCTTGGTCATTTTTACGTCCTGGAATTTTTTTAAAATTTAAATTCCCCAGTTATGGATTTATGGTTTGGTGCTGATTTAATTTTCTTTTTCTTTCAGGAGTTTGACAAGAAGTACAACCCCACCTGGCACTGCATCGTCGGGAGGAACTTTGGCAGCTACGTCACCCACGAGACAAAGCATTTCATTTACTTCTACTTGGGCCAAGTTGCCATCTTGCTCTTTAAGTCTGGCTGAGTAATTTCTAATGGGTGTTGAGGAGTATTTCTCCATCTTACCTAAGTCAGAAATGCACTGGTGGCTGATGTCTCCCATTCACTAATAACGACATACCATAAAGATGCAAAACAGGCCGTGCGCTATTGCATGGACTATACACTATTTAATATGTATGTGACCGTAAGTTTACTTTTTGACAGTTGCCATTTGAATGCAACTGAAGTAGTTTTTGTTGATGCTGTTTAAATTCTAGGTTGTAAAAGATTTCAATGTGGCCCTTGATTGTATAATAAAGGAAAGCTGTAGAATGTAGTGGGTGCTTCTGCTTTCCTTCACAAGTGGCTTTGCCGGACCCTCTAATGAGACTGTGTCAGTTTAGATGGTAAAACCATACCACATGCACCAGTTTAAGAATTCATTATTTGATTTTTACTCGCGGACATGGAAAGAAGTTGGTTATTGGGGCAAAATTGTGTTGTGAGTCACAGATGATTACCTGGTTTAAGTTATCTGGAGGTACAAAACCTTTTATTATTCATGATTTGTCTTTTAAATTAAATCCCCATTGAAGGTGAAAGCCACTGAAAGATGTCACAACATCCAACACGCTTGACATTTTGGAACCAACTCCAGCCAGTGCAAGCATTTCCAGGGAAGCTTAGTTCATCTGCACTCACATTTTCACTGTGAAGAAGGACACAAAGCAAATAAAACACTATCACTACAGAGCAGTTATCAATATCTCCCAACTCACCTACATGTATTTCAGTCTTATAATACTGTATTTCTGCATGTTTGGAGGATAAACCCACTATTTCTTTAAAGGTCAGACACAAGTGAAAGATCAACTTGGACGTAAATCATTTCTCAATCAGTTTCACCTTAAAGTGTGTAGATATTGGCCTGAGCCGATGTGCGTCTTGTCCCAGTGATCCCTCTAAAGCGCCATTAGCAAGGTGACTTGGATGTAGATGTATCCGCAGTCAACTCGACCAAGGCTACCGACATCCCTGTGTTTCAGATGGTTGTGTTGTCTTTATATGGCTTGTGATTCTTTATCCCCCGACCTTTATTTTTGCATTGCCGGTGAACTGCCAGATGAACAAGAATTGTTTGTCTTGGCTGATTGTTTGATTTTGGAGTTTCCGTTTTGTAACGTCTGTATAGTTTTAGTTTGAAATGGCAACGCACAATGCCTGGTTGTTGATGTTGACGCTAAAGGAGCACAGATAGACGAGCTTTAGTCCATTGAGTTGGATTAACGACACGTTTCTTGGCGTGCATGTTCCACCTATGGGGTGAAATGTGTATCTTGAATGTCGGCTTGGGTTGTTTTTACGAGGGACAAATTAAATCTTGTCAGTGTAACCTGATTTAGTATTGTTTTTGTCCCCTGGCATGTATTTTTGCTGTGTATATGTAGGAGCCGTTTAATGCTGTTAAATTTGCACAAAACGTGTGCCTGTCATTGCTCTCAACTGTAAGCGGCTTGAGTACAATTGCACTTCATTAGATCTATCCAGTAGGTTGCTACAGAACCAAAACCGTATTAACTCGATATAATAAAAATTAATTGTTGACTTATTAAACTGTGGCCTTTCATTTTATCACCGCTACTTTCCCACAGTCCTGGTAATGATATTTAATGTTTTTTGGGAAGAGAAATTGAGAATGTGTTGTTTACTAGTTATTGAGTAGCCATGTTTATATTTGACTTTTCAAGAAAAAAACAAGGAAACTGCATAATGTGATAAACAGATGTAAATACAGGGGGTCCTCGAGTTACGTCAGCGATCCGTTCCTGAGAATGTGTCGAAAGCGAATTTCGACGCAAGTCGGACCATACATTCATTGTGCCGTTGTGCATACATTGTGCCACCAGATGTCGCTATAACACCACGCTAAAATAAGAGTTTATTATGGTGAATTGCCTTTTTTGTCCCTCTTGACACACCGTAGGGGTTGACATCGCGAGTGTAATGAGCATTTCCTTTAGATTTCTGTTATCAACCGTGTAGACCCTGTGTTGTGAATAAACCTACGGTATCGCCACGATCCCGAACCCATCTGTGTCTGTGTGCATCTCCTTACCGGCTGCCGCTGCCGGGCCAGCCGGCCAATTCACATAAGTAAACACAGCTGTGGAGGTGCTGGAGAGCCGGCAGGCCCGCTGAAAGACAGAGAGAGCGCTCAACCAACTAGTTCCCGTGCGAAGTCTGTACGTATTTACGGGGCAAACCGCTTAAGCCGAAACAAGGAAGTTCACGGGAGATTGTCGTAACCACGAAAACAACGTAATCCGCGACCGACGTAACTCGAGGACCCCCTGTATCATTATTCACAGATCTGTTTCATGTTTATGCTTGTTGACTGACATTCATGCTTGTCTGTATTTTACATATAATTCTTAATATGCTTAAAATTCTTACATGTAAATAGTTTAACGTAATAGAGAAAACTGTAAAGTAGAAAATTTCAGTGAAACATCATCTAGTTTTGGGGGGTTTCTGTGGAAGGTTCCAGAGAAACAGTCAGAAAAATACCACAAAACCCCACAGAATGCTATGATTTATTATTCACGAGGAGTACGGGCAGACATTTGTACAGAAATGTGAAGAGACGAGAGCGCGCAGTCAGGCAGAGAGAGCTAAAGGGACAAACGATTAATGAATAATTCCCAGAGACAGACTGAGGTCAAAGTCGATGAAATAAGATACTATGACTATGTAAAGTGAGACACCTCAACTCGATATGAGAAAACTACTTTCATCTCTACATTGAGGATTGAATCCTTTCTGCGTTTTTTTTTTGTCTCACGTCAGGAGAAACGTGTCAGAGGCTTTTTTCTCTGAACCCTCACTGATATATCGCACTCTCGTTTGGTCTCCTGCCCCCACATACACAACCTGCCTGTTCCTCTTTCATAGCCTCTGGCAGCCTTCATCCATCATCCCACACACACACACACACACACACACACACCTGTAATTCATGGGCACAGAGCACTCACTTACAGACAACACATGTGACTGACTGGATGCGGAGATGCTGGTATACGTTTAGATTCCATTCATGTGTCTCAACCTTCCTTTTGTGTGTGTGTGTGTGTGTGTGTGTGTGTATGTGTGTGTGTGTCTCCCACATTCCATCAAAAAGCTCCTTTCAGCTTCTTTTTGCAAAACATTTGAATTATGTGGTCTTCACCAAACAGACAGACTGTTGTGTTGTGTTGTGTTGTGTTGTGTTGTGTTGTGTTGTGTTGTGTTGTCTAAGGCTGGCTCTCACTGAGGCGGTGAATGTTTGTGCTCTGCAAATGCCTCGTAGTCAATGAGATGACCAGTGGGCGGACTCGCTGTAACTCTGGCATAACAAGGAGGCAAATGAGTCAGACTCAAACATCAGGGATGTCAGCGAGAAGGGGAAAAATTGTGGCACATTTATGTGTTAATGTTAAATCTGAACTTATAAACGTGCCACAATGTGTCCACCTATTGCAAAGTGTATTGGTTGAAGTAGGCTGCACGATGTTAGGGTTGGAGGTAAAATTATTATATTACAGGTGTGTTCCTGTAATGGTATGCACATAGCATTACAGGAACATATATGTTGCTGTAGAGAGATGGACACTTTTAGAAAAGTCCATTTAGTCTTTTTTCTTTTTGCATGATTTTATGCACTTCCACATTTTAACCACAGGAGGGAGACGTTTGTCTTTAAGACAGTTTCTTTCTTTCTTTCTTTCTTTCTTTCTTTCTTTCTTTCTTTCTTTCTTTCTTTCTTTCTTTCTTTCTTTCTTTCTTTCTTTCTTTCTTTCTTTCTTTCTTTCTTTCTTTCTTTCTTTCTTTCTTTCTTTCTTTCTTTCTTTCTTTCTTTCTTTCTTTCTTTCTTTCTTTCTTTCTTTCTTTCTTTCTTTCTTTCTTTCTTTCTTTCTTTCTTTCTTTCTTTCTTTCTTTCTTTCTTTCTTTCTTTCTTTCTTTCTTTCTTTCTTTCTTTCTTTCTTTCTTTCTTTCTTTCTTTCTTTCTTTCTTTCTTTCTTTCTTTCTTTCTTTCTTTCTTTCTTTCTTTCTTTCTTTCTTTCTTTCTTTCTTTCTTTCTTTCTTTCTTTCTTTCTTTCTTGTTGTGTTGTGTTGTGTTGTGTTGACTAAGGCTGGCTCTCACTGAGGCGGTGAATGTTTGTGCTCTGCAAATGCCTCGTAGTCAATGAGATGACCAGTGGGCGGACTCGCTGTAACGCTGGCATAACAAGGAGGCAAATGAGTCAGACTCAAACATCAGGGATGTCAGCGAGAAGGGGAAAAATTGTGGCACATTTATGTGTTAATATTAAATCTGAACTTATAAACGTGCCACAATGTGTCCACCTATTGCAAAGTGTATTGGTTGAAGTAGGCTGCACGATGTTAGGGTTGGAGGTAAAATTATTATATTACAGGTGTGTTCCTGTAATGGTATGCACATAGCATTACAGGAACATATATGTTGCTGTAGAGAGATGGACACTTTTAGAAAAGTCCATTTAGTCTTTTTTCTTTTTGCATGATTTTATGCACTTCCACATTTTAACCACAGGAGGGAGACGTTTGTCTTTAAGACAGTTTCTTTCTTTCTTTCTTTCTTTCTTTCTTTCTTTCTTTCTTTCTTTCTTTCTTTCTTCTAAGAAAATCCCCATTTTATTTTAGTTATCACGTGACTGTTTATATTAGTAATGGTGTCACATTATTGTTAAAACTATATGCTCTGTGGCACAGAGTTGGTATTAGGAACTGCAGATCAGTGTTGGTATTGTTTTATCAGCGAGTCAGTCACACACCTTATTAAAACTGAGGGTAGATTGCAGCCCGAGATAAAAAATAGATTTTGTTTCTTGCTGTGGGTGAAGGGTGTGAGAGTTGTATAGAGTTTGCATGTGGACAGTCGGTGCTTTGTCCTTGCGCAGGACACCCAGAGGTGATTTGGTTCATAAATGATCATGCCCGGTCTGCTTTGCTGCACCTGAGAGCAGTTTGTTCTAATGGTTTCCTCTGAATGGACCGAAGCCATGAAGCTGTGCATTGCAATGCAGGAAGTGGCTGAGGCAGTCACCCTGTGCAGTTTCGCTCTGGCGTGGTATCGCTCATATGCCATTCGTCTCATTAATGGAGCCATTGTGGAGATTAGAAAGGTGGACCTCAGCGGCGAGGAATTTCACAGACAATGCTCACATTAAGTTCATCTGACTCCGAGTCAAACTGCAAGAGAATAACAGCATAAGAAGAAACTGCTGCATTTATGTCTCAGTATGCGCAACAGGTACATAACTCTGCTCAGCATCTTACCAAACATCCGGCGTGACTAGATGAGTAGCAGGTCAAAGGTTGAAATGGTTGCCTTTCATGGGCCGCAACATTTATACGACCTGCTCAGACGCTGATGTAAAACACGTAAACATGCGTCTGGTAAATGTGAACGCCATGACTGAACTGACCGACTCATACGTCACAAGCCACCGAATCACAGCGACCAAACATACAGGTGTTTCGCACTAATGTTTTGCCGAGTTGACCTGATTGTCAACCTGCTTCTATTGGCCTCGACTCGCCATCCCTGTCTCAACCTCCCACAAACCACCTTATCTGAGCCAAACCCTTTATGGGCCATCACCTCATAATCCTGCACCTTTACGGCCCTCGCTGTGCGCTGCTGTCAAGGATAAGGTAATCAGCTTATCATAAAGACTTGATTTATAAAACGAGTGAGCACTGAGGGCATCTCAGTGATTCAGACCTTTCTTTGATATCTTCCGAAGAACTAATGTTGTTAGCGTTATATAGAGAAATAATGTGATGCAAACTTGTGCAAAACCACTCTCACAGTATAGATATATAGATATATATCTATATATCTACATATATATACCAGTCATTGTGTTTAAAAGCCAAACATCAGCATGTTCCCCCTTGGGGTCGTTTACCTGAATAAGCGAAGGAGGAGAAGTGAGACTTGTTTCGGTGCTTTCTTATCTCGGATCCTACCCTCGCACTGGAGGCATGTGATGTTGGGCAACAGGGCCATAAAGCAGGGCAGCTCTTTATGAGAGGGACTCTGAAACTGCAGCTTCACCGACCGGCTCTGTAGCCGCAGGGGGGGGCCCTCTGCTCTGCCTCCTTGCAAAAACACATTAACCTGAATTAACCTGAATTCCGACCTAAAACCAGGTGGGGCCGTGGATGGATATCTGCCTTTTCCATGTTTTAGCTGTCTTTGTTATTTAAGACAGAATGAAGAATAAAGAGAAACGAGAAGCAAATTCAAAAACTTAAAGGAGTTGCAAATTTAATATTGGATTAAATACTTTCTTATGATGTATTTTTGTGTATGAATGCATATTATATTGCTGCTCATCAGAAACTATATGCTTATTGGATGTATTGTATGTTCTTATGTTGAGCCTCGGCATCACCATGGAGGCAGTCACCATCGGACGTCACTGCAGCTGCTGTCAGATGGGTAACTGATGGAGATTAGATTGCCCCCCGACAAAAATTTAAAGCAGTTGTAAACTTTTTGTTTCATTGTCTCGTCAGGTCTCGCTGTCCCTGACTCCATTCAAGGTCTGTTTGAAGACAACACAAACGCCAAAGGACATGGAGCGGTACAAGTGTGTGGATGTGTGTGTGTGGGGGGGGACACTGGGGGTCATGTAGGGGGGTGAGGAAGTCACACAGGTAGGGGACACTGATACAGGCGGTGGGACTGTGCAGTCACCATGTCCCAATCTACAAACCAACCCTGCATGACTGGTCTTGGGCAACAGCTAATGGCCCCCAATTACAGTTTCTCTGTCCTCCAGAAGGCAGCCAGTGTGGCGTGACCCTCTGAAATGAGTCTTCATCACAATTGCATTGCAACAACTAAGTGGTTTGGACACTGGGGGGTGGGGGGTGGGGGTCTTATAAGACGCGGTCCAGTTTCTGTTGGGTCCTCGGGATCACTGAGGTGTGCGGGGATGTAGTCTGCGCCGCAATGTGGATGGAGCAAGAGTAGCGCCGCGGCGATGTGAGCGCGAGGGTGGGAAAGGAGCAGAGAGAGGGTCTGAGGTGGAAAGGTCAAACTGATGTTTCACCGCAAAGCCAGAGAGGGACGTTTTTTTTTCCAGCAGGATGCCTCCTGTGGTCGGGGTTAATGGTGGTGTTGGAGGGACAGAGATGTGCGGATGAATTAATTTTAGGGATGAGCAGAGGAGCGTGGAGACGGAGGGCCAGAGTCCGCTGTGGGACAGTGGGGGGGGCGTGAAATATGGGTTTCTGAGTGCAGATCTGTTGGCACCATCTCCGCCTTCACTCCACTGTCAGTTGAATCAGGCTGGACTCTGGACAGCATGGTGATCAACACCGTGTCAAATGTCTCACAAATATGAGAAGGTCCTGGACAATAAATAACTTTGAGGTGACAGACGTAGATACTTATTGATTATATTCAAAATGTGTTATGCCAGTCGACATTCAAATAAAATCTGCCGATAGACAGATGTTGCCATCATGTTTCTATTGGTCTGATATTGAGGTTTATGAACATGATGATTCCCATCATCCTCATCTGTACGATGTGTTCAGTGCTTGTTGGTTCATGTTCGCGTGTGATCCAGTTGAATTAAGTCAGTGAACTGGGCTGAATTGGTGCTATTAGTGATTAATCCACGATTTAATCGCAAACATAACGTAAACAAAATAAAGTGCGATTTTCCGAGGTCCTGGTTTTAGTTTACAGGAATAGTGACTCATATTCTGATGACCACACGGCGAAGGCGAGAAGTGTAGGGGCCTTAAGCAATCACCGGGGGACAAGACAGACTCCATGGTTGACTGAGTGTGAAGCCTTTCCCTTTACTCATGAAATAATAGATAACCTGGTTTCTACATTAGGTGGCGACGGGCCAGAATCCTAATTGTCGAAAAGCCGAGTTAAAATAAGCGAAGCAGTTTCAGGGCCGAGCTCCTGTAAGACCTTCGCTATCAAAGTTCACGTTTACAGTAGAGACACTTGTTGTAACGTTGACGCTTATCGTGATGAGCAGACAGCCGTGACAGGAGAGTGACAGGTCCTCAGCTTTTCTTTAAGAGGTGCGTATTGGTCGTTATATATATATCTATGTGCACCTGTCGTTTTCTGGCGCTCGCATCTAAATTCCAGTCAGGATGATTCAGTGCCCGTTACCGTGTCTCTCTCTGTGACAATGATTCCATTTAGCTCCGTCGCGGCGAAGCCACACCAACATCGATCCGCGCGTGAGGTCAAAGGAAATGTGCTGATTCCTCGCACACCTGGTTACACATTAACTGTTTGCAAAAAAAAAAAGAAAAAAAGAAATAAAAAGAGCTCATAGACTTGCACAGATAACCTGCTACTGCATCCGTCAGGCAATGCAAATACACTGCTGACAGAAAAAATAATCTTGACACTAAAGGTCACAGTAGCTACTGTCACATTTTTTGGTGTTATTAGTGTCTTTATAGGCAAAATAAAAACCTCCAGCTGCCGGACAGATGCAGGATCAATTTGTAAATCAATTTGTAAGAGGTGTCAATCTGCTAAAACATTAAATATATATTTTGTGCCATTGAAGAAATGCTATTATCTCAAAGAGTCCTAACAGCACATCAGGGTCTGTGTGTGTGTGTTATTGTTTTTGTTGTAACACAAAGGATTAGCAAATAATTATTTGAAAGTTAAACATTAATAAAATAGAAAGATACTCTGGTACAGTACCTCGAATGTGTAATGGAGTAAAATACTTGAGTAACTGTAGCCTACTTTGTTATTTTCCCATTACTGAAAACATATTATAGATCAGCCAACAAGTGATGGATAAACAGTGTTGGCAACTCGTGAGTGCTTGTGCCTGGTGTCTTAGGTCCATGCTTATGTTGTGTAATGTTGTGTTATTCTTTGCTTTGACAGCAGTGTGTTTGTTCTGCAGTGTTTCAGTCAGAACGTTCCACCTCTCATGGCTGCTAATGGCAGGTGTGCATGCCTGTGCATTAATCAGGGGGACCGTGAACCTGCAGTTTAATCGCAGAGGAAGCCGAGCAAGTAATGACTTTTGAATCTCTAATTGCGCAGACAAGGAGAAAGAAAAACATCGGGCAGGGAGGTAGCCATGGCTGAAGATCAAAAATCACATGCAGTCTGCCCCTTCCACCTGGCTACACCTTTATCCCTGTGTGTCCCAGGCAGCGGCTTTAAATACCATCTGCATTAGGTGGCAACAAATATTTGTAAATCCTTTACTGCTTTCTAAATTCAGAGCAAGTATTTTCATCATATGATACACCTTTGTATAGCTTACATGCTAGTTGTAGTTTTAAGGTCTAGTGGTCCAGTGGGGATGTAGCTCAGTGGTAGAGCGCATGCTTCGCATGTGTGAGGCCCCGGGTTCAATCCCCGGCATCTCCATACTTTAGCGAAGTGGTGGTGAAGTGGCTAGAGAGGTGAGCTTGATGCCACTGTGGTCCCATGACCCTTAACCTCCTATTACTTCTTGGGTATCTTGCATGGCTGCCCACTGTTCCACGTGTGTGTGTGTATGTGATGAGTTAAATGCACTGTTCAAATTTTGTTGTATAGTGTACTGTCACCATGACAAATAAAGCTTTCTTCTTCTTTATTAGATTTAACGATGCAACAATATAAAATGTAGTGATGCAGTTTTTTTTAGCTCTATTTTTGGTCTCCACCAGCTACAGCGGGAAATATCTAGCTCTCGACTTTACTGTGTTCACCAGCTATTTTGTCACTGAAACACACTGTGAGCTCCATTTTTTTTCTGCAGTGCTACAGCAAAAGGAACAGAATGGAGAGACAATGACACAATATAGATGTCAACGAGGACAAAGTCAATATCCGATTAACTACATTCCAGTCTCATTTCTAAACGCACTGCAAAGTAAAAAAACTTCTTATCGTGCCACCATTTGTCAGAACCTCTTCCTTGTTGACATGTGTGTTTGACTTCCCGCTGAGAGTAGCACCTCACTGTTTGGACCTGATTAACTCATGTTTTTTTCTTAGGGGATTTATGGCACAGCGACACGCCTTAGCGGGACCAGGCACAGTCTGTCTGTGATCGGGCAGACTGTGACTGGGGCTGATACACAGCGTGGATGTGTGTGTGTGTATGTTTTTTTTAAAGTGTGTGTGTTTCCGTTTTACTATTGTGTTATGTGGGCACACACTGTATTGCCAAGGCAATAAGACAATAAATAGATGGGATTGACTGATTAAGAGGCGGAAAAAAAAAATACTGCATGATGTACTCACGGCTGTTTGTCCAATCCTTCACTAGGTGACAGCAGTGAGTTCATCAAGAGGTTCACGTCCTGCCGCTAACCTTTATACCTCTACCTTGAAACAGGAGCGCTAAGTCGTCGATCCAGGTCCATGCAAAATGAACCACTGGTATGGAACTGGTGACCAGCGTGAAAGCATTAATGTCAGGTTCATGCAAATCACATGAGGGTTGAGCAGTTTAACAGTCACAAATAGATAACAGGGGCAAAAATGTGGTCTTTCTGTGCAGGTGGTACATCATGCTTTGCACGTTGTTTGGATAGACCTGGGATGCTGGGAATACCTGCTCAAATGATTTTATCTCCAAAGTCATGAAAATTAAAATTGGTATTTTTAGTGGCTCCAAACATTTTGAGCGGGAGTCAAAGCCAATGCTGTCAATGTGTGTCTGTCTTTCCATCTCATCCAAAACGAACTGTCCACTAACACCGGTGACGCCGCGTTGAGTCTAACCTCAGAAACAACATAGTGGTCCTGAGGCTGAGAGCAGGTTTCTGTTCCTGCCTCAGTGTCCGTGCGCGCACTTCTTTTTGGCTCATTTACTTTCACAGAGTCAATGTGTTTGACGACTGTGACGCTGAGCTGAACATGTTTACATGCATTAGTGGACAAAAAGATAGATAGATAGATAGATAGATAGATAGATAGATAGATAGATAGATAGATAGATAGATAGATAGATAGATAGATAGATAGATAGATAGATAGAGATTTTTCTTTTTTACTTTATACAATAAAATCTTTAGTAAGATAGACATTAGTACAATTTTACAAAAAAAATACCCAGTACTTCAGTAGTACTTCAATAATGTTGTTGATGTTATGCATTATTTTAAAATCGTGACCTGGTTCATTGTGGTGGTCTGTAGGTCTGACATCTTCTGACACCTTTAATCCAGCCTTTCTTGTGTTTTCACTTGATGCCATAGAGATGGCCCGTCTGCCCTCGTGTGTACGAGACAAAGTGGCTGTTGCTTCCATCCCTGAGTCAATATTGACCAGGAGCCTGCTGGCTGGAGAGAGAGAGGAGCAGCAGCAGCAGAAACAGCTGGGAGGAGGAAAGCCAGCAGAACATCATCAGGTATGGACCACACACAAACACACACTTATGAAACCATCAACACAATCTGCCCATACTTTTTACAGCATTAGCATGAAGAGCAAAACAGAGCAGCAAAAAAAAAACAAAAAAAAAACTGTCAAGACAAATAAAAGTAGTGTAAGTCATTTGGATTCTAGACTTTGCATAAATATCCAACAAAATGTGTTCAAATATGTGTTTAATTGATTCATGATTGTGACTTGTGCCTGTTTGAGTGATTTTCAGATGACTATAGCTCTGTGTCGCTCCACAGGGATGATGATGAGGGCCACACTGGTTGTGGGAGTTCATAACCTTTGCCCTTAAATATCTCCTCTCTGCTGCACGAGCAAGTCTTTCCCTGAAGTGAATGAATTTAAAAAGGCTTATCTCGGCAACCTGGCTCAGTGACAGTAGACGTTTGGGAGTGTTAGAGAGTTGTTAAGTTGACGGGGGGTGGGGTGGGGTTGGGGGGGTTGGGGGGTCATATGACGCAACCGGTCGTGCTGCCCCGATGGATAAAATGCTGCATCGCAGTGTCTGAGCCTACATCAAAAACACAAAGCATGACGGGATGGAAAATCCCACATTCAGCGTGTCGGCATTTCTTATCAGCTGCTCTTTGTTGGGAAAAGAGAATACTACACATAAGACGTAATCATACAACACCAGCTTGTAGCGGTTTAACAAACTGCCAAACCCCGGAGCTGCTCTGCTCTGATCTGACACGATTCAACAAAAGGGAAAAGGAGGGAGAGTCTGTTACTTAATGCACACCTTGTGCATGAAACGCAAACACAGCAGAGTCTCAGGCCTGATTCAGCCCTACAGGAACTCTGTCACACCCCTGCTGCAGTTGCATGTTGACAGAGCCAACGTGGTTGCCGCACATAACCCACACACACAAACATATCACCACATTCTGCCAGGCATCTCCAGGATCACCCACAGGCCATGTTCATGGATCGAGAGGAGTGGATGGATCCCGGGCGTCTTCCCACTCCCTCCGTCCATCCTCTTGTGATTCATGGGTGTGCTGATGAAATCTCATCGCCCCGATAGAGATCAAAGCTGCTGCTTCATCCATCTGATGAAGAGACACTGTGACACAATCAAAGCTGCTGTGGTAAGAAGTCTGATCGCTGACGGATTCACGGCTCATGATTATCATCAAGTGGCCAGCGGATTTGCATGATTAATGACGTTTTGTGGGAAAATGAAATAGGAATTAGGGAATTGAGATCAGGAGATGCTTTTAGAATTTCCTTAAAGTTTTTTTTTTTTGCCTTACAGATGCCTCCAAGTTGAGTCAACTGAGAATTTTTTCCTACAAAGATCACTATCATCTAGAACTAACAGAGCACCCTGAATAAATCCATTGTTCCTACTTTAGGATTGGTTTACAGCTGTCGTCTCTGCTTGTATCTGTGGCTTATCCCATGTCAACACCTGCCTCTGTCACCATTATATATTAGAATAATGTTTATTTACATTTACAGCTTCACTGTCTTCTGTTGCCCGGTGTTTTCTTAAGTGTTCATGCTTTAGAGTTCGTCTGTTTTATGTTAGTATTTCCTGCTGTCACCAGAATAAAGCGTCTGTTGATGCCAGTTTGTGTCGCATCGATTTCGCAATGCAAGGCGAATTGGGGTGGATGGAGGCTGGATGATTCAGGTTAAGGTTAAGGTCCAGCTCAGTCTGTGGAACGGTACATGGCCACTGGATCCTGAACCTCACGCACACGTAGCCATGTAGCCCTTGACCCTTCTAATTCATCCACTTTCCAAATGTTCCGGTCTGTGCACAGGTCACAGACACCAAGTACACCTTGACCCAGGATGGTGTCATCCAGTGCATCGGTTTATTCATATGTATGTAAAGGTCTCTGGAACACAATGGAGCTCTGTGGCACAGAGGAATCAAATAATACGATATGTTATTTACATACGTACATATGAAAAAATATACAGCGTTATCCTTTTTTTCAGTGCACCTCAAAGCCACTGCTGTGCTGGTTTGTGCCGGGTCTGACCGCAGGTGACTGCAGTCACAGGAACTTGTAGACTGTTCCTGGTTGGTCCCTGTCCGGCGTTGCTCAACCTAAGTTTCACCAATCTGCGTGAACGCATGATGGGCAGTGCGTGTTCCTGTCCATCGCTCCAGTGCACAGGCCGCTTTCACAACAGGCGTGATGGATAAACTTTTTCACCGTTTGTTATTATTTGCCGTTAATGGTTGACAGATTTAAATCCAGACACGTGACTGTGTCCAACTGGTACGCCAAAGAGGCAAGAAGTAGGTTTTTACCTGTTTGCGCGTACCTGTACGTTAATACTTTGCGATTTCCTCCCAATCAGTGTTATTGCAATTAAATTCTGGATTTTTTTAAAGTCAAACTCTGCCTCACATATATTTTAGAAATGACATTTAGTTTTAACCAGTTTCAAAACAGTGTCTAAATCTTATTTAGCATGCTGTTCTTATGAAATTGAGTCAAAAGGTTTAGTGTCCAACTACAAATGGACCCATTAATTGTGTTGCTAGGAAAATCAGTCTGCTTTTTTTCGACTCTACAAACTGACACTGGACTTGTGAACTTGTTAGTGGGGATGATGGAGCTGCACACTGTAATGTACCTGCTTCCTCTGGGTTATTAACGTTGCCCACAGGGCACAGCAGCTGGCGTTTTCCACAGCTGAGCGAAAGGCAGCTGAGGTGTGAATCAGAGGAGAAACGCCTCAGCACAATAATCGCTGGAGATAAGAAAATGGTGACATATGTTTAATGACACCTAAATCAGATTCGGCAAATGAGAGGAACGACTATCAGATCTTTGATGGTGTTCGAACAAAAATTTCCATTAACTAAGCATCAGCGATCATAAACATTCCTGTAGGGAAGCGTCTCCTTGACTCAGCAGTGACTTCTTTAATGACTGAGTTTTATGGTGTTTTTATCGCTCCCTGTTCTACAAGTAGGGCAGCTTCTTTTGCTATATTCATTTTGTATTCTCCTAAAAGTTGCATTAGGATTATCATCATACTTTTCAGCCAGGCGAAACCCGCTAACAACAGATATGGTCTTTAATTAAGTGGCTTTGTGGCATTTGAGCTGCAGCAAGGTTTAAGGCAATCCTGTGCATTACTAATGATCAACCACATTGATACTACACTGAAAGATTACACTGCTGACCAATAATTGGCTGGGTACCTTGTTGTAAAGCATTATACTATACAGAAAGGGGGATCAGCAGCTTCTGTGGCCGCCTTAATGATTGCAGAGAGATGAGTCGATATGAGGTTCAACTTTCTGTTATACTTTAATTTGGTATTTCCATTCCTTCCCCACAACTTTAATGTGACACCTGTAGCTTGTGGATAAAAGCAGCATTAAGCAGAGTAGTTACAATCTGCAGCAGGTTACTTGTACCTGGGGTTTATAATGAGTCATCGATTTGCAGAGAAATTTCCATGACTAAACACTAATTGGCTGATTGACATGTTATGAATTAATAACTCAAACGGCCTGTTATAATTTGTACCAGTTCACAGTTTTTCTTTTTTTACAGTAAAATGCTACTAACACAAATTTAAATACAAATGTTTTAATACTATTCTTGACACTTTGTGTCTGTTAGTCCCCTTATGATGCTCTGAAAATAACCTGCTGCAAGGGATGAGCTTGACCCTAACATCTGTTCTCAGGTCAGTTTTCAGGCTCAACACTCATGGAGCCACGCAGATCTTAATCAAAGCAATGATCGTGGAAAAGTAACCAGCAACTACTTCAATAAGGCTTGTATGAAATAAAATACGCTGTACTATATATGTACAAACTAAAGCTAATGCTAATGCGACAGTGCTGTAAATCCTACATGACGGTTCTAATGTTCAGGTTTTATTGAGGCCGCTGCTGTTGACCTATATTTCAACGCAAACACAGGTGTTCCTGTTATTTTGTCCACTCTCACTGTAAATATGGTTACCGATAAATGTGTACTGATTCCGATTTCCGGTCTCAAAAGTACTCCTACTCGCAAAAAATACTCCTATACCCCGCCACCGATACCACATTACTGCCAGGTGACCATCCGCCCCGCGAGACCAACCACGACGGCAGAGTTTAAGGAGTTTCCTGCGGCTATTAGCAGCACGACAACCTACTTTACGGCAAACACCGGAAGCATAACAAAACGGCAACAAACAAACCGGGGACGGTAAAAAAAACAAACAAACGGTAAAACTACTTGGTTCGGGGAAAAACGGTACCGGAAACTCTCAATTACCAAAAAACAAAAACAAAAATAATAAAGTAAAAAAAAAAGAGAAAGCAGCAGTGATCTGTAGCGCTAAATTCAGATGTTTCTGTGAGATTGCTTGGACTTTTAACTCGATTGGTCGCTTTTGACGTCACCTGACTGCACCTGACTGTGTAACTTAATTGTTGTTTTATTTACAGGTTGTTTCAACCAGCGGTGAAAAGGGTAACAACATCAACACAAATAACCTCATCCAGCTAATACACATTAATGATTACTCTCGGATACCTTAATAGTTTTATTGTGTCGTGTCAGTGAAAGCTCACTCATAAGAGACTGTCGAGGCAAGTTGAGACTGCTAAAGTTTTTGTCTAAAAACCTACTTTATATACTGTGTTTTTATTATATTTTCATTATCTATACTACTTTTAATGATTGTAATTCAGGCGATGAAAAGGATATTCCAATGTCTGCTTTTGAAACAAATTAACCTTGTTTAATTCCTTCACACTATGATTTTTTTTCTCTGTAGGGTACCGTGCTGTGGGGAATTAAAAGAAGATTATGATGCTTCATTAAAAGAAACACAGCTGAATTAACGAAGAGGGCAACAACCGACAACACCTCATTAACAACACAATCAGCACCTATGATCATCTCATTAGTAAGTGTACTCATTAACACTGAAACTGGGCCTAGAATTAAAGGTTTTAAAGCAGAAATAATCACCCACTGTATAAACACTGAACGCCAAGTGTCGAGGATCTGGTTTTAAAATAAATAAGTGATGGGTTGAATCCTTTATTGAACGGATTTGAACCAACGATGTCAACATGTGCTGGCCTTTCTTAAATGTCTTTAAGGCATATATATACAACAGGGTCCAAAGTCCATCAGAGTTGCGCTGATAAGGGGAGCCAATAAAAAGCAGCAGTGCAGCAGTGTAAACACATGTCTGCCTCGGCCCACAGCAGCCCTCATTCTGTGGATTTACATAAGGCTCCCATCAGCCGGCCCACTCATTACCATGTTTTATATTCCCCAGCGCTCCGAAAGCATCATGGCAAAGTAGCTCCATCCTCCCCTTCAACAGGGAAGTGAAGCAGCTTCACGGAGCAGGTGTCAGCAGCGGTGATCCCACCACAACAACAGCACCAGAGAGGAAGGAACAACTTTTTACTTTTCCTTGTTAACAAATCCCCACCTCTCTCTCTTTTTTTATTTTTCCTTTGCTCCCTCTCTCCCTGCGCTCCGACGCGCACACGGCAGGCCTATGCTGACTTTTTAATGTTCTCTAAAATGGTATCCAAGCTGACATCCCTGCAGCAGGAGCTCCTCAGCGCCCTGCTGGACTCAGGAGTTACCAGAGATGTTCTGATCCAGGCGCTGGACGACATGGACCCCAACCCGCCGGGCTTTGGAGTTAAACTGGAGAGCCTGGCCATGTCTCCGGCGCCGCCTCAGAGCGGCAAGATGAACGGGCCGGACGGAGACTCGAAGCCCGTCTTCCACACGCTCACCAACGGCCACAGCAAGGGCAAGCTGTCCGGGGACGAGGGCTCCGAGGACGGGGACGACTACGACACGCCGCCCATACTGAAGGAGCTCCAGTCACTGAACACGGAGGAGGCCGCCGAGCAGAGGGCGGAGGTGGAGCGCATGTTGGCGTAAGTGTCCCTGTCGCTCTGGTCTATTAAAAAAAAAAAAAAAGTTAATAATGAAAAAAAAATCCACTAATTGACACGCAATTCAATTATTTATACGTTAATGTGTTTAATTTAATTTAAAAAAGTAACAAATAGAATCAAAATGCACCGTTACAATCATGGAAAACTTCGCCTCCCGTGTTTACAGTTTTAAAATGACCCGCCACGGCTCAGTTTTCACATTCTGGTTACTAATTATCCACATGGATTATTATTTCTTTACCTTTGCAAAATATCAGCTGAACAGAAGATCTATTTATTATTAACTCAACACTCCACCTCTCAGCGATAAAAATACGGCGAGGGGCTACGAGAGGAGCGAGTGACAGGAGGTCTGGGATTTAAATCATCAAGAAAATGAAAACAACAACAACAACAACTACTACTACTACTACTACTACTATTACTACTATTATTATTATTATTATTATTATTATTATTATTATTATTATTATTATTACAACTAATCCTGTTCAGACGTTATACATGTCAGCCATTTATTTCTAATTACCTCCACTCCAGCCACTTGTGTCAGTGTAAAACTAATATTTGAGGCTCTATCATGGACCAACAGCTGCGGAAGAATATCAAAACTCACCCACGTGCAGCTGAGTTATTATTAATTTTATTCTATAAATCATCAACTGGAAGATACACAGTGGCGTGTGATTAGAGTGAATGGAGATCTGGTTATTCATTGTCAAAAGTTATAAACTAACATCTCCCACTTAACCCGCAGACTTAGATGTAGGCCTCCACATTCTCCAAAACAAACAGACGCGTGGGGATTTGCTCTAATTACCGATGTCAGTGTGTCTGGGCCCGCTAATCTCGGACTGTATACGCCATCAGGCCTCCCTTACCTGCGACTGTAGTTTTATTTCTGCTGCTGCTGCTAATATGAATGAAGGTGAAGAGCCTGGGCTGCAGGTAAGAACGAGCAGGGTTTAAAATTAACGCGTGGAGACAGAAGCCCTCAATAATAACATTAATAATAATAATAATAATAAATAATAAAACATACAAAAATGAAATGCCTTTAATTTGAAAGGAAGTTCGTCTGACTTTACAGCCTAATATGTTTTACTTGATTATAAACCTGACATTGTTATTTGATTATCCATTTAAAATAATGATGATTTCAGTATGACTAGTTGAATCCCGTAAAACCATTAATATATTTTATATATAATTTAGAATTATTGTTGTATGACACGTCAGAAAATGTAACAGGTATGTTTTCACTCATCGGAAATGTTGTCAGCCTGTTGGATTATTTGTCTGGTTCCTGTATTTAGTCATGATTTTTACATTTCTTTGCGTGGAATTTGCACAAACCTGATCGAACCTCATGCCAGGCTGAAATCTGAACTGAATACTAAGTCCAAGTTTCTCAACCTGCCGGAATCCAGTTGAACTAACCTTTGAAAATATTTACAGCCTATTGAATTGGCTGCAATGATAAATGGCTTGTCTGTGTGGAGGTTTATTATCGGAGCAGCCCCTTTAAACCGAGGCCTTTGAAACAGTGGGGGAAGGAACAAGTTCATGAGCGACGGTGTTTGATAAGAATATTTATAGATTTAGAAAGTTTTAAAACTTTCCAAACTCTTTACATGAAGCATTTCTTGAAGCAACATATATGTTAATTTTCTATTATTATGACACATGGACCAAAAGGTAGTAGCAGTAGCTTTACGTTTTCCGTTTGAAAGCTCCACGTAGTCCATCCGTGGAATGACTTGTGTTTTCTGCTCTTGTGTTGTATCTGAACCCAGAGAGGATCCATGGCGTGCTGCCCGCATGATCAAAGGTTACATGCAGCAGCACAACATCCCCCAACGGGAGGTGGTGGACATCACAGGGCTGAACCAATCTCACCTCTCCCAGCACCTCAACAAAGGCACGCCCATGAAAACACAGAAGCGAGCGGCCCTCTACACCTGGTATGTCAGGAAACAGCGGGAAATTCTCCGACGTAAGTTAATATTTGAGTTTCTCACAGCTTGGCCCCGGCACTTTATTTGGGTTTCAAACCTGTAGGGATATGAAGCTGGATTGGAGCACTTCCTCATCCTGCTGGGTGATGTACATGCACCTATAGCAAGCAGATCTTATGAATTATAAAGGAAAACAAATATTATTTCTGAAGTGAAAACACTATTTACTATCACCACTGCCTTTCAAAGGTTTTGTATTTTTTTTGTTAAGCAAAGTCTGTGAACTTGTATTGAATATGCGTCTTCTTATTTTCCAGAGTTCAACCAGGCAGTGCAAGGTTCTGGCAGCAATATGACAGACAAAGGCAATCAGGATCCGGTGTTTTTTTTCCCAGAATTCAACCCGTCTGCTCAGGGCATGGGTCAGCCTGGTGACGAAGCCGGCAGCGAACCCTCCTGCAAGAAAATGAGACGTAACCGTTTCAAATGGGGGCCTGCATCCCAGCAAATCCTGTACCAGGCCTATGAACGGCAGAAAAACCCCAGCAAGGAGGAGAGGGAGGCTTTAGTAGAAGAATGCAACAGGTAGAGATAAATCCTTATTGCTTCCTGCATTGTCCAAGAAAAATCTAACTTCAACACAGTCGAACGAAGGTGTTCAACTTGTACATGTGTTCTCCGCAGAGCCGAGTGTCTTCAGAGAGGCGTCTCCCCCTCTAAGGCGCAGGGCCTCGGCTCTAACCTGGTCACCGAAGTGCGGGTCTACAACTGGTTCGCCAACCGGCGTAAGGAGGAAGCGTTCAGGCAAAAGCTAGCGATGGACGCCATCTCCGCACCGACCCACAGCATCAACCCTCTGCTGTCACACAGCTCACCACATCATCCCCAGACCAGCGCTTCACCTCCCAGTAAGACTTCAGGTGCTGCTGTGCTGTATCAGAGCAGATCTTTTATTTATTGGCCTGCATGGTAAAAAGTAGCGACCAAAACATTATTTATAGAGCAATTTTAAGGTGGAAGAAACACTGACCTGATTTTGTTTTCCTCAATATGAGGCTACTGTCAGAATGGGTTGATGTGATCAGAGGGGCAGAGAAAGAGGGGACAAGTGATCAATGAGCGTGAGTGAGTGAGCTGAGCAAATGCCATTGTTATTCTGATCTTTGAAAACACACTGAGAACAATCCGCATTGTACCTGTAATCTCCACTCCAAAGTCAGCACGGAGAAGCATGACACACAAAGGACGGCAGTCCTGTGACAGGCCAGGGTCAGGCCAGGGTCGGGGAGTGGGGACAGACACATCCAGATCACCTCCACGTAACGCCGTCATTTCCACATTTCCCCCACACGGGCAGGTTGCTAATGACTCGGCTCAGAGGGTTGTCAAAACAAGGAAACGCTGCTCTGACCATTTCGACCCAACCCGATGTTTGCATTGGCGGTAATTAGTCCTGGCTGAATCTACCTGGTGTATACGACATAAAAACAAAGCAGTTAGGCTTCGCAGAGCATTATCCTGCGTGCCATCACTCACCCTCCATAAAACTGTGATTTGAGAGAGTCACTCAGAGCCTATTGTTGTCCTCTCGTGTTCGAACACGAGGCCAGCTTTGAAGGGAAAACAAACTGTTTGCCTTGGCTTGCTCTTTTACCTTTGGATAAACTGGCCCCACTCATTGAGTGTGTCTGTTTGCTTGAGTTTGCTTCGTCTTCTTCTTTTTTTTTTTTTTTTTTTGCTCGGAACACCTGACCAGACACTGACCTCAGGTTGCGTAGCCAGCGAGGTCAGCGCTAAGGCTGCAGGAGTAAGGGGTCAGTGCGTGGCGTAAAATCACTTCGCTCCCCCCAAAAACCCCTCAGCTGGCTGCTTACAAGGTGTCCTGCTGGCATCCTGCCGACAGCATCAGCTGTTTTTCAGTGTCAGCCCCCGGCCTGACAATAATATCCCCACAGGGCGTCTCATTGCGTTGCCAGGGCACGGCCTGTATTATGCATGCTTAATGGACAATTAAAACCCTTTGCTACTACATCTCCCAGGCCTTTGATAAGGGTCTCCTCTGACTTCTACTCTCTATACTCTACCACGGCAGGGGGTCCCATTGTCTGCGGTGTATTAGAAGACTGCACTGACTGTAACCTAGGTTCATTTATCTCTGCTGGGCTTGAAGGAGGACTGATTTTAAAGTCCCCCCCCCTCACCTTTATGGGAATTAGTATAGTTGCTGAGGCTGGGCGCAGACTTGGAGCAGCAGGAGCTGTCCACTGAGGTATTGGCTCTTTTCTGGCCAGACAGGACTGATGACCCCTTTTTCGCCTATAGAGAAAGCCAGTAACCCCACCTCCTTAAACCGCCGCTGCACCTAGAGAGGTCACGACTAGGTCAGATCAAAGAAACTCCTCTTACTTGGGGAGTTTTTATTGATTCTGTCTCAGTTGACTGGTCCCCTGGTCACAACTGGATGGACAGTCAAACAGTGTGACATTCAGTTCTGCTGGCGACCTTTTTTAATTTCCAGCAATGAAAGTGATCTGAGGGAGATTACATAGTTTGTCAAAACACTCATGTGTTTTCCTGAGCAATATTTAACCACAGATTTCAGCTACTCCTTCTTATTTACATCATTAAAAGGTTATTATTGTATTATTTTAGAAGTATCAAAGTATGAGTATTGTGCATATGTACTTTTGCTTTCATGAAATTAGTTTCTGAATTGAATTTTGAATTTATGAATTCTGAGTTCATGCTACTTTATACATTTAAGGCACAAATATTTAGTTAAACTATCTAGTTTACATTAATATTAACTTAGGATTTACGAAGTTTTTATTACTTATTTATTTACTTCAAAAAGATTACTATTTTTTTAACTTAACAAAGATCCTATGTCATATTCTTGTAGGATTTTTAATATAGGCCCATTTAAGTGTCCGGTAATTTCACTAAAACGCTAGAGTTAAGTCTCATAAAACTTTCATTTACTTTTTCACTATGCTTGTTTGACAACTGAGAGTTTTTAAGAATAACATTTGACATAAAATCCATATTAAATCTCACAAAATGCAACCTATTGCGATTTAAACAGTGTCTTTCAAACTCTTGGTACTTTTACTTACATTAACAATCTGATTACTTTGTGTTGCACTGGTAACTTGGCAGCTGACGACACCATAAAACTGAGTCAGTGCTTTTAGCTGTGTTGTTCTGCATGTTACAAAACCAGCAGACTCAGAAGTTCCAGATCAGATACAGTAGTAGGGGGCATTAACCGTGGGTTGCGTTGATCTCCATCACCTCAGGCACACACACACACACACAAACACACAGAAAGGATGGCCGAGCTCTGCACTTTCCACTGCTCCGTGTCCCCCTAAGAGCCACAAAGAAGGTACTGGCTACGTCCTGCAGAGACCCAGGAGGTCTGTCATATGCAGCGGCACTACAATGACCACTGCCTGGGGTTGGGGAGGCAGGCTTTGATATTACATGGGTCACACAGAGAGACAGAGCCCTTTAAACCTGCTGAAGATCCCCGCTACCACTCCCACCATGAAGTTCTCACCCTCCTCCTGCTCTCAGATTGAAATCCATACTTCTTCTGTCGCTGTTTCATCTAGCGAGATCGAAGTTTCACGTTTACATTTGAAGGCAAAATTTCAAAACCCAGAAACCCAGAGTTCCTCAATTCAAATTATTCCATACTATTCCGACTATTACTGCTGAACCCAGAGGAACAAAACTCTCCTGAATAGCATCCTTTTCTCCTCCTGATACTTGAAGAGGTGGCCCAGCCCCGAGATAACTGCCTTTTTATGAGTCCTCTTCTATTGTGTGGCAATGGGGGTCATGAGTCCAGTGGAGTGCTTTATTGTTCTGCGGCTGTGTTTACAAGGCATGCTGGAGTGTTGTGGGGTTGCGAGTATGTTGCAGGACACAATATAAAGTCTGTGGGCTTTACAAAATGGAGGACCGGTACTTTGAGGGATGAAATATGGCGCTGTGACTTTTGACTCCAGTCTTTGTCAATTAGATGAATAGAATAATTACACTTTGAGGCATCATGTTTACACTTAAAAATATCTCAACATAAAGATTAATTCAACTAACAAATGCAACATCATCATTAACTAAAATGTTATATCTTGTTTTGTGAGAAGCAGATGATTATTCAGTTACTATACTGCAAGAAAATGAACTGTTTGATAACTGGTTAGATGTTTTTCAAGAATCTTTCAAGAAAACATTTAAAATGTGAATATTGTCTGGTTTCTTTAATCTGTGGGTTTTTCGACTGATTCCCAACAATCTGCTCATCTGACTCAAGAAAGTAAATAACTTCCTGAAATGGTAAAAGTCCAGCATATTATGTCAAATAGAGGAATCTATACACACTATCAAAAAATTATTTGCTTTCCCCTGACACCTGAGGCACATATCTACAAACACATCCTGTTCCAGTCCCCAACGGTGACAAGAAATCAATGCTCCCTCCTCACTGCTCGTACTCGCCATCAGTGCGTTTTCTCAGGACGGTTGTGTCGATGTGGTTCTTGTCGTGTCTGACCGACTGCAGCGGGGCGTCCAGGCTGTCACGCATGGGTCAGGGACGGAGGGCACAGAGGAGAACTGAACGCAAACAGACTCTGTCTCTACACTGTCACTGAGGGTGGGGCGCACTCTGTGTCTGTGTGGGGCTGAGACCACAGGATAAGAATGTGTTTGACATTGCTTGTAATTGTGTAATGTTTACTCTGTTGGTATCAGAGGGGGCCTGCATCGGCAAACAGTCATTTGATTGTCGGTTGTTTGGGAGGGTGAGCCACTTCTTCTGGCCTCCGAAGAACAACACGTAGTCTAGACATGAGATTCAGCGACAGCACTGACAGATTGTCAATTTCACCGCAACATCGCTGTTTATATATGTGACGATTGTGTATCGTACGTTTCAAAAACATTGATGGATGCCGATGCAGCAAAAGTCTAACAATACAGGATATGTACTTTTATTGTTTGTTTGTTTTTTACTTGAAGTCCTTTTTCTTGAAAACATCTTCACATAGAGAACTTTGACTCGTGACATCTCGTATATTAATGGCCATTTTACTTAATGATCCGAAAACATTTTCCACCACTTTGTTGACGTGGTTGTGAACAGCGTCACTGGCGTTTGTGTGCTAATGACAGAGTCTGATGGTGGCACTGCTGTGTATATGTGTGTGTGTGTGTGTGTGCACGGTGAATGGCCTTGGCTGTGTTAAGCAGATAGCAGCAGTGGACGGGTCAGTGTGTTTGTTTGCTCTGTCCTCCCCTGTTTGAGTCAAAGAGCAGGTGAGTGGAGTTGCCTGAAGCGGCTCTGCTCGCCACAGAACGAGGCCAGTGCTGATATCTGTGTGCCCTATATACAGACTGTACAAAACTAACCTGCTCTTTCTCTGTCTCTCTCTCCCCCTCTCTCTCTCCCTCAGTGCGTTACAACCAAGGTGAGGTCACATCCTCCACGACCATCAGTCACCACACTTCCAACCCCATGGCCTCCAGCCAGTCGGTGCTTCAGCAGGTGTCTCCGGGAGGATTGGACCACAGCCACAGTCTGCTGTCACCTGACGCCAAGATGGTGAGTGAACACACCTGGGCCTTCCTGGCCTCAGATTAGATAAGAGCAGGCCTGCGTTTGACATAAACGCACAAAGCAGGGCCCTGAACCTCCTCTCCCATGGACTTTACTGGCAACAGCCAACAGTTAGCACATTGTGCTGCTGTGTTTGGAAGGTGGAGCCGGGGTGGCAGGCCATGGCTGGACTGCCACGCTGCCGTCGCCAGAGTTTACCGGGCATGTGGATCAGTCAGGCAATAAACCTGACAAAGAAACACTCTGTTCTTATTGATCGAATACCTCGCAGAGAGGTGCCGCAGGTGGAGCGAGGCTCGTTCTGCCAGAGAAATGACGCCAACGTTTGATTATGCCCGATGCTTTCTCTTTTTTTTTTGTTTTGCTCTAGAGTTTCTCCCCTCTGCCCTCGTCCAATATTTGATCAGTGAAAAGAAAACCTGTGCTGGGACCCGTAGCGTTTGAGTAATGATGCAACAGTACTTTTTGAAATATGATTTTTATCCTGTCAAAAACACCAGGATCTTTCAACTGTCAAGGATGAAAATCGTTTTATTCAAACCTTTATCAAACTCAGGGTTACAGATAAAAATCAGTTCTTATTGATTGAATACCTCGCAGAGAGGTGCCGCAGGTGGAGCGAGGCTCGTTCTGCCAGAGAAATGACGCCAACGTTTGATTATGCCCGATGCTTTCTCTTTTTTTTTGTTCTTGCTCTAGAGTTTCTCCCCTCTGCCCTCGTCCAATATTTGATCAGTGAAAAGAAAACCTGTGCTGGGACCCGTAGCGTTTGAGTAATGATGCAACAGTACTTTTTGAAATATGATTTTTATCCTGTCAAAAACACCAGGATCTTTCAACCGTCAAGGATGAAAATCGTTTTATTTCAACCTTTATCAAACTCCGGGTTACAGATAAAAATCAAACTTATGCAAATCAGCTGTTGTTGAATCAGCTGTGTGCACTAACTTCCTTGTCGGCTCATAACTCCTTCCGCCTTTATGGAG
The DNA here is from genome assembly GCA_016785345.1 of Trinectes maculatus. Classification (NCBI taxonomy): domain Eukaryota; kingdom Metazoa; phylum Chordata; class Actinopteri; order Pleuronectiformes; family Achiridae; genus Trinectes; species Trinectes maculatus. The sequence goes on from JAFBJQ010000611.1 coordinate 222,316, forward strand.
CAGCTTCATGTGAAATGACCACGACGCTGTCGTGTGATGCAGATCGGAGCTCACAATCTCTTTTCTGCAGATGTGTGAGAACATCTGAAAATAGTGAAATAGACTCAGGAGTAACTACATCCAAATGTTACTTTGGATACAGCTGTGTTTTCTTTTTTTTTTGCAGATAAGCTTAAAATACTGTATGTATAAACCCGGACGCACAAATTAATGCGCAGTCATTACAGCAGAGATTTTTAGGATAGTTTCCTTTTCTTTACCTTTTGTTCCTTATCAGTGTTTACCTGTGCGTTCTGTGTGTGAGTGGAGTTTCTCAAGTGCACCGTCGCACAAAAGAATCTGAACTCAGTCAACATTTATGTTTCGTTGTTTTGAAGCAGACAAAAACAGTTTCTCTCTGAAAACCAAGTGGCTTGTGCTCCGTCTTCATTCGCCTCTCTCTGTCCTTCCCCAGATTTCTGGTTCAGGAGGAGGCCTCCCTCCGGTCAGCACGCTGACAAACATCCACAGTTCCCATCACAGCCATCAGCAGACGCAGAACCTCATCATGCCTCTATCTGGAGTCATGGCCATAGCACAGAGTAAGTCCTTTGTTCCTCCACACGGCTGCACGCAGAACTGAAGTGACTTTCATGACGACGTTGTTCCAACGGACATTTTGCTGCGTCTCTCCAGGTTTAAACACATCGCAGTCTCAGACGGTGCCAGTGATCAACAGCGTGGCTGGCAGCCTTGCCGCGCTGCAGCCGGTGCAGTTCTCCCAGCAGCTCCACAGTCCCCACCAGCAGAGCCTGATGCAGCAGTCGCCCAGCCACATGAGCCAGCAGCCGTTCATGGCCACCGTCACACACTCACACAGTCAGTAACCCACTTTCCCCCCAAGTACACAACCTTCCACTGTGCTTTGTAAATCGGTCGTTCTCCTTTTTCAGCATTGGTATAAAGCTGCAACTAATTTCTATAATTCTATAATTGATCAGTCTGCTGTTTTTTCCTTATTATGTGTGAAATGAAAGTCAAAATTAGGAAAATAATCTAAATAAATATTTTTATTTTATTCCATAGAGCAATGAAAGCGTAATAGTTTGTTTTGTTTTCATTTTGCAGTGTATCCTCACAAGCAGGAGCCCCCGCAATATTCCCACCCGTCACGTTTCCCCTCGGCCATGGTGGTCACAGACGCCAACAGCATCAGCACCCTCAGCTCCATGTCCTCAAGCAAAACGGTCAGTGCTTTAACCATTACCACAGCATATTTAACAGCCACAGTTAGATGCACCTTCTCACCGCTGTCTGCCTGTCACTGTTGATGTAAATTAAAATAATCATTCTGGGGGTGCCCACATGAAAATCAGTATTCAAAGTGATGTTGTTTGCAGTTGTCGTAATGAAACAACGTGTACCCACCTTGCTAATTTCCCACTGACACACAAAAATCACCCTCACATTGTGAAAAGACACAATCAAAACACACCCGCATGGTAAGACATGAACTAGACCATGACACGGGAGGAGAAGTGTGTGTTTTATGATTGTGTGCTGTGTTTAATCCCTGTCACATTAGGATTCTCCTGTAAACAAGATGGTGCAACTCGGGGGTCTCTCCTGGGTAAATAAATTTTATTAGTTGAGTCACACAGTTTAAAAATCATCATCACGTCACACACAAATCAAGTAATTTAAGTGGCCTGCTCAAGAGTTTTGTTTGGGGCTGCTGCTGCTGCTGTTCACATGCTGTTATTTGACCTGAAACCAATCGACGAGACAGACACAAGTATATTCCTACTTCCTCTCACACTGCAAGTAATCAATCACCTGTTCCCTCAGCCTGAACGCCTCTTGATTAACGCTCCCTCCTTTCGCTTTCCTCTGCTGAGAGTTATCTCTGTGATCAGGAAATGAGCCTTGCTGTTAATCAAAGTCCTCAAGCCTTATGTCCTGCTACTTTCCTCCATGCTACAGTGAGGCTGCAGATGAGATGGACTGGGAGGGGGTAGATTCTTTTTTTTTTCTTTTTTTTTCTTTTTTGGTAATTACACCTCTTCCTCTTTCCTACTTCTCCCTGCTCTCGGTGATCACTCTAGCCTGAAATGTTGATCACGGTGCAGTCACACGCACAATTTCCCACGCTGAGGCCGAGCGCTCGTACCCGCTGAGCTTTTACGGACAGACCGAGGGGCTGATGAGATGATAGCTGAGGACACGGCGTGCCCTTTGTGTAGTAACAGGACAAAAACACAAATCTCCCAAAGCTTGTGAGACAGATACACATTTCAGCTCGCTACTTTTCCAAAGCGACAAAGATATATTTGTATTAAAACTGATTAAAAGTTTGAAACCCACTTAAAGTCCTGTTTAATTAAACTAGATTGGAATTTCACATAGTCTGCTCCAGCTATTATTTGATTAATTTAATTCACTTCTAATCTAAATTCATTTACTCATCTTAACCCTTTAAAAGGTCAAGTGGATAAATGTGGGCGGTCATGTAAAGATATACTCAAGAGGAAATAGGACAATATGAATTTAATCTACACATTAAAAAAAAATCTTTCAATTTTTTGACCAGCAGCCCCAATTTAACATTATTTCAGTAACACTGAAATGATTACATTACAGTGTTACTAATAAATCTGGATATTGTTTTTTACTTAATTGATTAGTTATTATATAAATATAATATAATGTACGTTTTTTGACCTACTATCTTAATGTGTAAAGTAAGTGCTTTGTGTATTTATCAGTAAAATGTGTGGAGGCTGAAAAACAAGATATTAAAAGGCAAAAACAATTCTCAAAATTGTACTTAAGTAAATGTACTTGGGTGTTTTGACCAATGGCTGTACTCCATTAGTCACATCATCACTCTTTGGCATTTCACAAACCCATTTGTTTAGAGAACAATCAGCTAGCAGGCTCTCACAGGTATTTTCTTATCAGGACTTTATTTGGATTCAGCCTTCTTCTCATGACTTGACCAGCTTTATAACACTTGTTGTTTACCAAGAACCCTCTGTTATACCCGAGCCTGTTTAAAACTCACCTCTGCTTAGGCCCTGGCGTCTAATGACTCAGGTCTTACCTGCGGGTCAGCTTTATCAGGTGAAGCTGTTTGCTGGCCGCAGGGTCACGACAGGGTCACCTGCCTCCACCCCTGGAGAGGAAGGGTGAAAAGTAAATCCCACAAACAATCTAAAAAAGAGAGAGAGAGAGAGAGAGAGAGAGGGAGCATTTCAATGGAAACAAGGCTTTTCAGAGTCAGGACAAGGGAGATGAGGAATGTATTTGGTCAGGTGTGGCACATGACGCTGCGGAGGCAATGTATTTACCAGTGGTAGAAGAAGAATTTTAATCATTTACTCAAGAAAAAGTCGCAATACTACACTAAGAAAATAAAAGTTAAAAGTCCTGCATTCAGAATTTTACTGCACAAGCAGCAATTATCTATATTAATGTTGTTTTTGGCGCATCGCTCATTTACTTCCCTGACCTGTCTGTGCCACTCATAATGGTTCCTAATGCTAATATAACCAGATCACGGATAGATAATAGACATTTTATTTACATTGTGAGTCGGTTGGAAACTATTTTAACTGAAAATTATGTTTCACTGTGACTAATTCTAGTTATCACATATATTATTTAACCTATAAAAAAAATCTTTCGTACATGGTAACTGTACTGAGTTAAAATGGAGAAGTAAATGTGTGTTTCCCTCCGGTTTGATTTGTGAAGTCACTCTTCGATGAAATTGTGCAGGATACATTATGTTCACTGCACCTGTGTTACAGGACAGATTGTATTTATTGTTTTATGAAACACAGACCTGCTTTGCCTGACATTGCTCTCCCTCTCCTCCTTTTCAGTGCCCTCTTCAAGCTTGGTGAGAGCATCCTTGACTTCCTTGGTGCCCAGCAACCGGAGCACATTTTTCCACCCTCTCACCGCGGTAACCATGACAACTCTTAATAACCGGCTACGGTGCACTGGATGATGAGTCGGTCAACAAACAAGAGGGGTGACGGTGGTGGGCCAGGCAGGGAAAATGAGAAATGGGAACAGAGATGGAAAACAAACAAACAAAAAAACCCCACTCAGTGTACCTGAAAGTGAAGAGACAGGACTCACCTTTTTCTGTTGCACACACATGATCAACAAGGACGTATGATTTTAACACAATCTTTGAAAACAGTATTTCATTTATCGTGCCACCCCCCATCGCTCTTTTTTTTTTTTTTTTAAAGTACAGTCATCGTCTTTTGTGACATGACAAAGGAACAAACACCAAGCACCAAAAACTGCTGATTGAAGGCTCTGGGACAACTTCTATTACACTGTGATTTAAGGTGGAAGTATGAAGATACACAGAGACAGAGAAAACGTCGTCCATAAAGGTTTTTTCACTAAGTACCTGATGCCTTTGCACGTGAGCAGGACTGTGTGACAATCACAATAACGTGTACGTGACCATCTTACCGGCTTTTAAAGGAGTCTTCCATGTTCTTATTTCACACTCAGTTTACTGTACTAGCATTAGTGCAGGCGATGAATGCCACACGTCGCTGGAGGGATTCATTATTTTCAAGTTCTTCAGTGTGTATACTGTGATTGAAAAAGACTTTGACAATCTTGAAAGGACTATGCAATGTGTCTATAGATGTATGCAATGCTTTGTATAGCTGGATTCTGCACACAACTCCACACACTTGAAATGAATATGCACTATGAGTGAAGTCACCAACGATAATATTCGAGTTGCTGTTGATAAAGCTGCCTGTAAAATAACACAAAAGCAGATGGAGGCATGTGTGATGAACATGTACCGCGCAGGTACAACTTTTATTTGTCACCATGTCTCAGAAACTCGCCTGCCACAGCTATAAACCTTGTGTTGCCTTGTGGGGGAGGACTGACTCACACTTTATATGTGGCCCTTCCCCTCCATGGAAACCTCTGGCTTTTGTTTGCACACAGGTTCAGGTGAATTTCAGGAATGGGCCTACTCCTTCTTCGCCTCCTCCTCCCACTTCCTGGCAGAATGTGAAGAAATAGGGCAAATATTTTTTAATAACGCCTCATCTTCAGTCGCGGAAAAAAAGGCCCCACCCACTGACCCCCCACTGTCGAATGAAAATATTGACCTGTATTCAGAAAGAAAACATTTATCCTCATCTGCCCATTTTTTGTGAGGGAGTCATGAATGAGAATAATGTTGTGACAGCAGCTGTTCTAATATAACAGGAATCCAGAGAGACTGAGAAGTGCAGCTGCTGTGGGTACAGTCACCCACACTTTCAAATAAGGACCAGATTTATTTTCACTACAACCGCCCAAATATTTATGTGAGAAAAAATTTTGACTAGCATATCATAACAGTGTGACAGATCCAGTCTCCTATTCAATATTAGGTCATTACATTGTTATTATTATTATTATGTTGCTGTGACTGTTATAGGCACATCTATTGCCATCTGATCCGAGGGCACTCATACTTGTGTGGCAGGACATGATTTTATTCCTCCTAATGTATTATTTTTGTATAAAATTTAAATCAATCATAAATCATTATTTATACTTTCTGAGAAAATATTGATATTCGAAGTAAAAGTTTTTTTTTTCCTAAATGAATACATGGTTGTGGTTATTTTTATCATGATACATTGCAGTTGCCCTAATATATGAGAAGTAAACAGACCCTTACGTAGCACTCAAATTTATAGAATTAGCAAAAATATTTAACCATCATTCATAGTATAACTACTTTTTATGCGAGCAAATAATGTGCAGCTGAAATTTAATTCATCAATAATCTTGCATGGTATACTTTATACACTAATGGTACATAAGGTGTTATGTCAAATAATCTGCAAATTAACATGTCACAATAGTCAATAATTATAAAGTGGTGCAATTAAAAATGCAATAATTCCCTTTCAAATGTAGTGGAAGTAAAGTATAAGTACACGAGTTACTTTCTACCACTGTGGCATCAACTCTTAAAGAGAAAAGCTGCTCCCCCGTGTTTATAGCCTCAACAAAGATGTAGTTGTGTTACGGTGTGATAAGAAAACACCCTCCTGGAAGTTCATAGATCTAAAGTGCACATTACATCCCGAGGAACCAGTTCACTGAACCTGACCTGGTAATAACAGGATTCATTTCAGCCTTTATATGACACTAAAGAAGTAGGATTTCCACTGCTCCAGTCAGCATATCATGTTATAGAGTTTAACATTTATTAACACCTTTGAACATTTAATATTTCAAGTTTTAAATCTGAGGATTAAAATGCTTTCATTAAAACTAAATGTCAATTAAATGTCAGTTAATTCAATCTCCACTGTGTAAACTAAATCAATTCAGGTTTTATATTTTTAGAGACAATAAATCACAGTTACGTTTCTTGTTGATATACAAATATATTTCTATAAAAATAAGTTAATAGAGGCTTTAAATCTTTTCTTTCTTTAATGATAAGAAAACACCAAACAAAAATAAGAAGTCTAGATAGATGACGGCTACACAATACTGCTACTTCATGATCATACCCTTTCTTAGCTAAGTCATTTTAGTCTATGCCTAGGCTAAGTCATTTTAGTCTATGTTTTTAGTCTATGTCTAGGGTAAAATGACTAACTCTAGGTCTCAGTCTGGATGAAGTGGTTTATACTATGAGCTGCTGGTGTGGTCGCCTGACTCTGCTTGTATCCCTGTGTTGACCTGCAGCCTCTGTCATGGACCCCTGCTGGGCAAAGCCTTGTAATCCACTGATGTTGGTCTATTTGGTTTTGAATAAGCCCTTTGATTTTCAGACACAGGAAGCCTCTAAAGATCTGACATGTCTCTTTTACTCTTTCCTCCAAAAGAAACTGAAATACTGCCGGGCTCATTTGCAACTGTTAAAGACTAAAATACAACACTAAACTCAGTAAACGTCACATTTAATGAAGCTGTGAATTAGGGTTTCAACGCAAACTAAATTCATTAGAAAGTGCTAAACACAGTTTATATTTGTTGACTGATTAGTGATAATACGACAAGGCTTATTGTGCCCTGATTACATTACTATTACATATACACATGTTCAACTTTTTTGTTCTTCAGAAACATTTATATTTGACGTTATGTGCACATATATTTTATTGTTGTTGTCAAATCAAATCAATCAAATTTTATTTGTATAGTCCATGTTCACGAATTACAATTAAAATACAATTTGCCTCATAGGGCTTTAACAACCTACACAGGATGTAATATCCTCTGACTGACACCATCAGCACGGGCCAAAAAAAAAACCCGTTAGCAGGGGAATAAACGCAGGAACCTCATGGAGAGTCGCATGTGAGGGATCCCTCTCGCAGGTTGGACAGAAGTGCAATGGATGCCAACAACACATTTATTTTATTGTTGCTGGAATTACATCATAAACTTGTAACGACTTCTTATAACACTGGGGTCATGAAAACTGAGCAAATTCTTTAGTGCAATTAGAATTAGCTGGACTTTCAAGCTGTGACGCCCTAATTCATTTAGGAAATCAAAGTTAAGCAATTAGGAAATTTAACACAGAAATAAAACACTGACCACAGCTAATTTATGCATAACAAATAACATATAGCATACATAATATGCATCTGATTTCAATGTTTTGCATCACAAGCACAAAGAAATAAAGAATTTAGTACAGCATTTATGTAAATCACAGATCCTAAATAAAACAGCAGACCATATGACAGATCAAGACCATAAACCACATTAGTCTGAAACAGGGAACCGGAGAGCAGAAGACGCGTTGTTATTTGTCTGTTGCTGTGATGGAAGTCGATCAACAGATTCCGTTTGGCCCAGGACTCGAGAGGTCAACGCGAGAAGCGAGCCGACACACGGGGAAAATAAAGGCGCAGGACAAAGAGACAGAAAATGGAAGCTGTGGGGTGAATGTGGCCGTGTGTTTAGCAGAGATACAAGAAAGGATACTACATCAACTCCAGCTGAGGCCCAAGGGGTTAATGGATAAGACTCCCCAGCGGGGGCCAAAGGTCAGGAGGCCACTCTCTACCAGGGCTAAATGGTCACTGCGACCAGAGTTTACACCGACCTTTCTATGGAGAAATACATACACATGTATGGAGCTGCTCTGACAGGAGTCCTCCATCAAAAGCCCTGATCAAGGAGGCCTCTGTTGTGCTCCTGCACAGAGATCAGTCAGGCCTCTGTAGCAACAATCAGTACCCTTCACCGTACATTGACACCAGTACCACCTACAGTGACAGCTCGGACGGACTCATGAAAAGATAGGTGGCTTTTGATGCCAAACTAATTCTTGCGTTGAGTTCAAGACGTTAGCATTTAATGTTTAGATCACATAAATCAGTACAAATATCAGATAAAAAAATAATTCCTTCTACTGTAGTTGGCGCATGGGTTTATCAGCTAAAATAAACATAAGTTATTATATATAAACTATGCAGTTTAAAATTATTGGTTTATTGATCCAGAGCTTTTACTTTGGTGACCAATATCCTGTCTAAATAATTAAATATCTAATAAACCTTGCATTCAGACAGTAGAAAGGATTATCCCATTTAAAGTGTCAAAGCTAACGCACATATGCATAAATCACATACTCACTGGATACTGTAAAAGTTCAACACTGCAGCACGTGACTGAGATCTTCATATTGTCTTGTAAACGCAACTGAAAAGTTGTTTTTATTTTAAGTCGATATTTGGGGGGAAAAGGAAAAACACCTCATTCTAATAGAAACAAATCAAGCAGCATAAAGGAGCATTACACTAAATGGAAGTGCCTCATAACAGGTTTCAGATGAGCCTGCTTTCACCTGAATGAGTCCAAATTCATTGTATTTGCATCTGAGACCCTCTTTTTCGGGGGATCCCGACAGATTGATGTTGTCATGCTGATGCTGTCACGGGCTTGGTGCTGGACAGGTTAATGATTTATGGTGACTAGTGGGATGCCCAGAATGGGACCCGGGTTAATGTTCACCCTTCTCGCCGGACCTCCTCTAGGGGGGCTGCCAACATCCAGTCCAGATCCAGCCATCGAGGGGGTCTGACTCGACCGGCCTCCAGCTAAACCCGCCACGCACAGCAGGGAGCGAGCCACGTTCCTCTCTCTGCTCAATCCTGGTTTCAGAATCACTGAGACAAGACTCCTGTGTCCTTGATATAGAAAAATTTATGTGAAAGAAATTCATTTTTAGGAGAATCCTTCATCACCCGCATCAATTAGTCAAAACAATGCTTTTCTCTTCATATGTTAAAATTGAAATGGGATTTTTTTTCCTCTCCCAACTGTAAGCCATTGTGAAGCCTACAATTTTGCATTAGTTTCTCTGTCATGTAGATGCACTCTGAATAATTGCAGCTGAATAGATGTAAGGTATAGGAAAGGTTGAGGGCAGACCAGGTGATGGATAGCAGCGGGCCTTGTCATCTGATGCCTATACTGCTCTCATTAAGCTGTAAATCTTTGACAACAACACCCCTCAAGACAATGCCAGTGAGGCTTTTCCTTGTTGCTCCACCTTGTCACTGGTGTAACAATGAAACTGCCAACTGAATTACTTTGGCGGCACACACAATGGCCTCAATACTTCAAGCAACCAGTAAAAATGTTGAACAAGACATCAGATTATAAATGGAGGTGCTGTTCAGTACAACAAACAAGAATGATATATATATAATAATATATAATATAAAACTACATTTTAATGTTTGTGTTAATACAACAGCGAGTCGATCAGGTAAATAAAAATCCTCCTCTGTTTGTAGAGGTGGCTGCCATAACTGATATCATGGCAGTGATTTGCAAGCAGTTTTTTTTTAAGAGCACCAGTGTGTTGTGTTCACCAGATAATGTGAAATTAATTTACTATTGTGTCGCTTCTATATGCTCAGGAATTATAATAAAAAACACTGAATACAACAAAGTAAATAACAAAGGTAAGGCAAATTTTGACCCAGAATTGATACAATAATAGTAGAGCTAAAAATATACCAGTATATCAGTTTATCTGCCTGCTAAACTCTGCAGACAGGTTGTATTAGTCAAAACAAGAATCCTCTGTTGTGTCTTTATGTGAGCACACCAGTGTAATAAAGCTAAATGCTGACATCTGCTGGCAGAGGCCACAGATGTTTTGAGCTGAACAGCATACAGTATATGACCATTTTACTTTTATTATTATTATTATTATTATTTTCTAAAGAGGCAGGTTCACTAATAGACCATCGGTGTGACAGTTTATGTGGCCTTTCAAAGGCAACTGAGCATAAGTTTTTCATCAAATGAACCATTCCTACCGTTTATTTATATTTTATTGTTGATAATATTATACAATGCCTGTATTGTGCTGTATATTAATACCTCTTCTTTCTACTTCATACAGATATCATTATTTTCATCATGATTTTTACTGCACTGTATTATTACAGAATCCAAACAGGTCATGTAAATATGATACACTGCTGAGCCTTATGTGCGTGTAAGAGCTCAGTGCCTGACAGACAAAACCGAGGCATTGAAATCCCAAATACCCCTCGTCATTGCTGACGTCATCGTGCAACCAGTGACTATTGATATCAAGATGGCGCTGCGGCCGGGATCCGGAGGAGGTGGCAGGTATTTTACCCCTTTAGAATAAACCTTGTCGAGATATGTTGTGTTTTATATGTTGTTGTATGTTGTTGTTTGTTAGCCTCGCAATTGTCGGCCCAGGAGGGACTTTAATGACGGCTGCCTTCATTGTCAAGACTTGATGTGTGGAGATGAGATGGCTTGTTGTCAGATGGTAGAGCTAACGCTAGCTAGCTGGTCTTCTCTCTCCCTGTGAGAAATATCCCCATAATGCTCGTAATTTTATCCTTTTTACTCGTCGTAAACTCCGTGACTGTTATTATCATTGTTACTTGTGGTTTCCAGTGATTAAACATGACAATTAGTTGAAATAAAATTCACATCTTCTTGGCCAAAGGACCTATGGGCGACAGATGTTAATCTAGTCTATCTGTTTATAATCCGTTTTGGTGTTATGCTAGCTAAGTGTTTAGCATCCAAGAAGGTGAAGCAGACTAACACTAGCTTTCAGCAACAGAGGCACACTAACCTACAATGCCTCATGTGTTTGTCTTTTTAGGACTCAGTATAACTCTGCCTTTATTTAATCTTTATCAAATTACACAATCAACCCAGACAGACATTCCTCCTTCATAGCTGAAGCCATTAAACGAGATGTTCAGGGACTGTTTTAGTGAACGTGTCGGTATTGTATTAAAGTAGTAAGATGATGGAAGTCCAGCCTCATGATTTTTTCATAAGATGAACTGGAGCAGCTTGAATAATAGATATGTTCTGGTTACAAGGGTTCTGACCCGCCAGATGATACTGATCTGACAGCTGAAACCAAAGCCCTCAAACCTGTGAATGAGTGTGAGCAGCAGGGGGAAAAGCAACTGGATAGTATTGTGGAGAGCAGGAGATAATTATAAGTCTTCTTCATATGTTCACTCTTTTGCATCGTCTAATCGGTATTGACTCATGCCATAACATGTCTTGTTAATGTCTTGTGTGTTTGCTTGATATCTGTTTGTTTATTGACTCTACCAATTTGGACAAAACATGTGTGAGTGTGAGAACTTGCTATGACTACATTTATTAGGCAGCTCAAAGTACGTTAGTACTAAACAAAAGCTAACAGATGACCGAATGAATGTTTCAGCTAAATGTTGATAAACCTGTTGTAACATCCTGAGAATGTCAGTCTTTAACTCACTGTCCAAAAATGTATATGACCATGATATTGTAACGAGGTATGAAACATAATGGCATATGACAGTCAAAATTGATTAATCAAATAATAGCTGAAGTGCTAGATTGTTATAAGAAATTTCAGTATTTTGGTAGAAATACTGACACAACTATTTTGGTAGAAAGCCAGGAGGTGGAGCAGTGGTGCAAGTTAATAAAACCTGGCTGACACCTTGTAGTAAATGTATGAATGTGTTGTGAAAATGCATAAAGAAAACAAGTTAATTCAGAGTTGCAGTCTATAGCTTTCCACTTGACAGTGTGACACAGATTCATGATAGCAACATGATTAGATGATAATGGTTTCATGCAGATTTCTCAGGCCATGGAATTATATATATGTAAGTTACTGTGTGTGGCTGTGCGTGTGTATGTGGGTGGAGGATGGATTTAGGACAAGAATAAGGGAATAAGTCGAAATGAATTTGAGAGTCGGGACCCTTGGTGATGATGACAGTGACTGAAACTCCTGACTCTGTATCCTGTCTCCTACAGTTCAACGATTACACGTGTCTTACTAAAGCACTGGCCTGCCTGACATCCACAGCTACTATCAGTGCTTGTCTCTGTCTATGTTAATCTGCTCAGCCGTGACCTGATATTTGCTGCAGAATGGCAGATAGCTTTGGCACAGTGTTCCTGTAAAAGCTTTGTAAGCTGCAAATCTTGCAGGGAGCAGATGGGAGAAATCCTCTAAGTCAAGCTTTATCACGAAATAAAAAGAAGCCAGTCATGCTGCATTTGTGCTGTGAAGGGTAACCTCTGCTTTTTCCTCATCTTGTTTTAGGATTTAGAAAAAATAAATGAAACACTGACATACAGTATTACCAATTTAGGGTCATGCAGTATTAATCATAAAATAATAATAATAATAATAATAATTGTTATATGTTTGACTTCAATGTGCAAATTTATTTTTTTAAGTTTGTCATTAAATGTTTTTTTTAAATGAATAATATTCAGCATTCACTTTTCACTGTTTTGCAATAGTTCTGCAATTACTTATATATAGTTGTATATAATATCACTCATCGATTGGGCAAGTGAGGTTAAAATTTAGCTTGCAGTCATGGATAGCAAAAGCTCAGTTGGCTGATTGTTGTTTGTTCATCGGTTCCAGCCTGAAGAGCCGAGCTGTGATAAGGCAAATAGCTGAAGGCCTGTGTGGGTTGGCTGTGGTAAAGGACAGACTTGTCTCCCATTTCTCAGCGCATATCCAGTGACTGGGTCCAAGTCGCCTTTGGAAAATAAACTGCACCAGTTCTGGTGTTTTATTTCCATTAATGGGAAAATCTCCAATATTTCTGATATCTGACAATTCAATCTGGTAGTTATAAATAAGAAAAAACTACTGGTATGCTCTTGGCTGATATGGTCTGATGCAGTAAAGCAGTAGAAATTGTCAATTGTTATAATTTTGAACATGTAAGAGTTGCTTGTATATTTAAAGGTTTCACACGACAAAGTGCCATTAAAGTGGCTCACAAAAACATTTAATCTCAGAAAAACACTTGATCCCATGACTTGTATTTTCCTTCTTTTTTTCTTTCCAGTTTTATGTATCCTGTGGGAGGGGGCTTGGGACCGCCTCAAGGTGAGTTGTTCTTCAGTTAAGATTACCTTACAAAATGTTTGACCACTTTCTACATGAGCAGCTCAAATAAATGGGAATTTCAGTGTCATCTGTGAAGATGTTATCTAGATTTTCAAAGATTTTCATTCATCACTTTGTGCATTAAGTATAACAGCAGAAAATGTTGATAAGTTGTGATTAAATACTCAAGTTCATTTTACTATAAGTTTGATTGCAGTAGATCCTGAAATCTCATTTCTTCATTTAGCTGTCAGTGTGCATCACATTGAGGCTGACTTTGCAGCAACTGCCCCGATAAACAATCCACACACCACTGGGACAAATCTCTCGCAGGCATCATTCCATGCTTCTGTTAGCAGTGTAATTTTATTCAGACAAACAAGCCTCCTAAATAAGCCATTTATTCATCCCGCTTGAGCCCTAACATGGTGAATCATCTTGAGGCTCCAGTAGGAGATGGCTGCTCAGCCCTGGCTGTCAGTTTCCACAGCATCTGTGAAAACAAACACCTCCACACCCCCCACACCCCTTGCTTCTCTTGTTTGACTCCAAGCTGTCACAATAGATACCACAAAGGCAGATTTGGTTGTTGCTGAGCCTGTGTTTTTCAACTGTCCAGGACATGGATTTGCAATACTGAATCATGTCCAGACTAGAGGCATTTTTTCCAAATGCAAGACTCTTAACTTTTTGTCATTGTACTTTAAATTGTCCTAGCTGACATGCTTTGTATAGTAATTGAGAATATTTCTTTGCAGTGTTTGCGTTTTTTTTATTACAGCATTTGTGTGTGATTGTATAGGCTTGGTACCCATGCAGCAACAACAGCAGCAGCAACAGCAGGGCTTCCCTATTGTTCCAGTCATGCAGCCCAACATGCAGACCATGTTGGGAATGAACTTTGGGGGACAGATGACCCCTGGAGCCATGCCTATGCAAGTGAGTATTTGGGTCTGTTACGGATTTATATATTTTCTTTATCCTGAGTTTGTCTGTTACTGTTTTGACCTAGAAGTTGTCTGGCTTTTAGATAATTTGGATATTTTGTCATCTGCATTTATATTGGCTTCCGTTATAAATTCATGATGATGAAATACTGCTGTATTGATTTAAGTGCGGGGGCCTTTAGAGTGCCTCTTAACCCTGCTTTCATTCGGAGGAATCCAATCACGAACTTTGTTAAACTTCATTATTCATCATTATTACTGTTAATGAGATTCTGAATTGCTTTGCTATCTCTTGGTGTGAGTATTTAACGTCTAGTAAAATGAGTGTGATAGGAGGAATGCTAATGAGATGCCTGAGCTGTATTTGTTTCATGTTTGTTTGTTTATTTGTCCTAACAGGCTGGGATGGCCATTGGGATGCAGACCCCGGGGATGCAGTTTCTGGGTCAGCCGCAGTTTATGGGTATGAGACCTCCTGGACCCCAATACACTGCTGACATGCAGAAACAAATGGCTGAGGAGCACCAGTAAGACTTCTTTACAACAAATGTTGAAATATGACTTTTGATTATATTCTATCTTAATAAATGTCTGTTCTCCTTGTACCTTTTAGAAAGCGTCTGGAGCAGCAGCAAAAGATGCTGGAAGAAGACAGGAAAAGAAGGCAGTTTGAAGAGCAGAAGCAGAAGCTCAGGCTCCTCAGCAGCGTCAAACCCAAGGTGAACCTCTCTCCATAGCATGATTATCTTATTTTTCTGACACATCCCTGCTCACTTTCCACCCCTCTGGACTTTTGTTTTTGTTGTTCTTTGTGCAGTCAGGGGAGAAAAGCCGTGATGATGCCTTGGAAGCAATCAAAGGCAACTTGGATGGCTTTAGCAGAGATGCGAAGATGCACCCTACTCCATCATCACAGACAAAGAAGCCAGGTATACTCATCCATATACCTTCAACTGCAATCTGGATTTTTCCCTTTGTGCCCCTTCATTAGCAGATTTGCTCTCTGTTGCTCTGCTGAATGACTCAGAACAATAACTGGATTAGAGGACCCCTCATGACCCCAGAAAAATTTGGGGGATTTCTGGGTTTGGGAACCTCTGCTTTGCAGCCATGATGCTGGTGATAAAATGCAGTTTTAAAATTGCTTATCAGTATTTCATGTAGAATGAACATTAATAAAATACTGTATGTTAGGTCTTGAAAAAATAATTGTACATCTGTAGTTTATGGTCTTGTACAATACTTTATATTGGATGTCTTGCTGTGTGCAGCCCTCAATCATTCTCCATTGTAGTGTGTGTCATGTGTTGTGCCATCATCATTATTTCTTCATTTTTGCAGACTCATCGCCATCACATCCGTCTGTCACCACTCACTCCTTCCCTGCAGCTTTGTCTGAGGACAATGACGAGTTTAGTGATTTTCAGGGGCCAGTAGATGGCCCAGCCTCCTTCCCTCTGCCCGCCTCCTCCACTTCCTCCACTTTAAGCTTCTCTCAGACCCACCTCCAGTCTTCGTCCCCTGCCCCCAAGAAAGCTTTATCTGAGGACGATGATGAATTTAGTGACTTTGTTCGGGGTCCTATGAACACTATCCCTTCTTCCAACTTCCACTCCTCCTCTCAAGACCAAATCCAACCTTCAAACCCTTCCTCACAATCCCTCCCGCAGTCCCTCCCTGCCTCTGTATCCATTCCCACTGCTTCCCAAAACTCTGCTGTCAACACCAGCTCCCAATCTGCATTTCAAGGTAACTCTTCTTTCGCTTTGTTGACACCTCCCCTCACATACCTGTAGTTATGCTCAGCTGTTGTCACTTATGCTTAATATTTTCACATTTACCTCTGGATTTTTGGTTGTTCTTGGCCAGATTTGCACGTGACAGCTTGCAGCCAAGATTTAAGTAATGACAACATCTAATGATGTCATGGCCTACATCTTGGAAGCTACCAGGTCTGGGATTTAGAATTAAACGGTTCTCCCACAGAGAGAAAAGTTTTTGGGAAGCTTTTTATCTATATACACTTATCATATACACTACTGAATTAATTTCAGAAGACTGTCACTCTCATGTGTCCTATGTTATCTAATCTCTTGGAAGAGCAGCTGTTCTGTGATAGCTCTCAGTGTCAGACTGTGAATGACAGGACAGGTCACCTCCTGTCCAGTGAAGTGCCACAGCTCACCCAGCACCATCCCCAATCCTCTTCAGACATTTCTGACCTAGTTGTTAAGCATCTGAAATAAGCAGAGTTGATGATGTCATGATTGCTTGATTCTGAGCAGAAGTCAGAAGTCCTGAAAACATCTGTATTAATTAGGGCGATGTGCAGGCAAGAAGGCAACTGTGCCAGAAACAATGTAGTGTTGAAAAAATGTGACATTAATCAAAGTATAACCACAATAGCTATATATCATATGAGACTAGTTACAGTTTCCATCATGGACAAAAAACATAGTTTTTTAAAAAATAAGATCTGATCTGATCTCATTTTATTTGTGGTTTTACTTTATATAATTAGGAAAACTGTGATTTGCTAGTGTGTGTTATAAAGAAACTTGTTCCTCATCCAACCCTCTAGGCCCATCTCTGGAGGAGAAGCTTTTCTCCTCGTGTGATTTTACTGCTGATAAGACCGCCCATGTTAGCTTTAAATCCAGGCAGAGTTTGACTGAAATGGTTCCTAGACCTCAAGTCTCAGCTCAGTATCAACCCAGTACTAAAGCAAGGAACTGGGCAGCAGCCCCTGAAGACTTGAGTTCTTTCTTCATCACTACAATGCCACCTGAGACCCCTGTGTCATCACCCAGTTTACCCCCATCGGCCGTTGACTCATCCTTCAAAACCAGTAGTGAAAGTGGTGAGAGAAGTGCCTGTTTATTGGACTTCATAGCTGCTGCTTCTCTTTGTTGCTCTGCTGCACCATTAACACAAATTCAAGGCAGGGGCTTTCTTTCTGTCCGGGGAAAATATTTTCACTTTTTCTAACCCTGACAGAATAATTCTCCATATTCTACGCCATAATAATCTGTTCTGGACTGGGCATTATACTATACACACCTATGTGCTCTTAAATGAAATCACCACATTTTCTTTATCACTGAGATTTTCTTTTGTGGCAGTTTCTTAAAGAGTACACTCCTTGGTGTCTTTATATCTTCTTCTCTTTGCTCTTACTTCTGCCTCCTTTATACTTCCGTTACTTCCGAACAAATCTTATTAGATAGGCTTTCTTATGTTGCCGCTCTCTTCACACTCTGTAGAAACGGACTTTGTCTTTTGAGGTCCTGGGGTAATAGCTGCTGCCTCAATAAGCTGCTGTCTTTTCTTTGATCGTGCACCACCCTCTCAGAGATCGACCTCTGGTGCATGCTGACTGCTTTGGGTTTAACAGGGATGCGCATGGATTGGCAGGCGCCACAGGAGCCCAGACGTAATCCAAATATGATTGTGCATGCTACTCCTTTTATGCTGCAATGTATTTGTCTGTATCTGTGTCCATCTTGTCATCAAGGAAAATACAGAGAGTCTCATCATGGAGACTAGAGAGCTTTATAATTAGATTCTTTTAACTGACCTTGACTGATGAGATTTTTATGTGTTATTATCTGCTTGAGTAAACAGTGAATGTTAAAGACTCAAAACAAGCGTTTTGCAGTTTAAAAGGCACAATTCCAGTGGGTAAATTAGATTTTAGCTGTTTCTTTCTAACAAGGCAGTCTCTTCCCTCACCTTTCATTAAATCTGAAAATAGCTTACAGCCTAATTCATAGATGCCTGACATGGCTGGATGCTTGGGATTCAGTGCAGTGGAGCGTTATATATTCACCCTGCCTTCCAGACATCAGGTGTATGATTTTGTTGAGTTCGATACAAAGCAGGGGCTCAGCTGCCAACAGGCTTGGCAAATCACATGCCTGGACAAGGCTTTTTGTACAGCAACTAACTGTGTATGGGTCTGTCTCTGACAGCAGGTGTTGGCGTGTACCCACAACAAGAGCACATTCAGCCCATGCTGCCAGCCTGGGTGTACAATGACAGCCTCGTCCCAGGTAAACATGTAGACCTTAACATGTTCACTGTAACATGATAAATATTCTGTATGTTACTAAATCATATTGGTGTTCACAGACGTTTCCCTTATTTTTTCTTCTTCATAAATGGTTTTACTTCTCTGATTTTCTGTCCTTAGATATGTTCAAGAAGGTGCTTGAGTTTACCATGACGCCGGCAGGGATAGACACAGCCAAGCTTTACCCAATATTAATGTCGTCAGGTCTTCCCAGGGAAGCACTGGGGCAAATCTGGGCGTCAGCCAACCGCACAACCCCCGGCATGCTGACCAAAGAGGAGCTGTATACAGTACTTGCACTAATTGGTGTGGCACAGGTAAACAGTGGAGTCGAGACAAATTATCCACTTAGAGGTACTTCACTTATCATCCTCCATGGCTTCAACAGAGCTGGGCCTTAAACCTCCACATTGAAATTAGACAGGCTTCGCAAGAAAGAAGGAGAAAGAAGCAGTGCTGTAATCAGCCCGGGGCTTGTGAAGTGTTGTAAGCCAAATATGTGGCTGTCCACATAGGCCAAGTTTAGCAGGGGGCTTCTTATCATCCTCAGCCCCAGCCTGTTACCACTACCCCTGGGAGGATGCAAATCTGCTGGCAGCTCACGAAACACTGCATGCCATGCAAGGAATAATATGGCATCTTTGTTAATCTAAACCTGTAAGAATCATATAAAACAAACACTACAAGGTGCATTTAAAATGGTTTTGTCTGTAAATTCAAACATTTGTCTTATTCATAGTTCAGTGCCCATGAGTAGCCATTAACCTGTGATATATGCCATGATCTTTGCAAATCTTAAATTATCACTAATGATTTAACTCATAACCTCATTTTAATTTGACAAATCCACATTACATTCTTCAATGCTAAAATAATTGGTTTGTTTTAATAACAGCTTGGCATTGTAGTTTGTAACAAATGATACCCAAAAAAGAGTGTACTTGTTTGTTACTATTTTCAGCAGTGCATTAATACACATTAGGAACCCTAGTGATTTAATGCAGCAGGGTGACAAATATGCAACTGCCTTAAAATAAACACAGTGCCCATGTTCTTTTGTAATGGAGCTTACTGTTGTGTTTTTATGGGTTTTGGACAGACAATTTGTAATGGGATCAGTTCATTGTAAGTATTTCATTGTCAGTGTTTGTTTAATGAGTTGTTATTAAAAAACATTTTAAAAAACATCACTACTAATATTCTTTATACCCTTTTCCTTTTGCATCAGAGTGGCCTCCCAGCAATGAATGTGGAAATCCTTAGTCAGTTTCCCTCTCCACCAGTGCCCAACCTACCAGCCCTGGCTATGGCCATGGCCTCTGTCATGCCCCAACATCAGCAGCCCATGATAACCCAGCCCCCAGTCTCCATGGCAATGCCCTCACCAACACCACAAGTTATGGCCATGACACCTGCACCACCAGCTCAGCCACCCGCAACGAATAACTTCATCGCCAACTTTCCTCCTGCACAGGTAACACAAGCCTTTGTTACAGCGTGTACTTTTGTTCCAGATGCTAGTTTTATGCTCTGATTTTGTAGTTAGTAATTTTTGCTCACAACCTATTAACTGTTGTTGATGCAGGGGACCAAAGCAGATGATGATGACTTCCAGGATTTCCAGGAGGCTCCAAAGGCAGGTACAAAGGACCAGGCTTTCACTGAGTTCCAGGGGGAGTCAGGAGGAAGTTTTCCTGCCACCATAGCTTGTCAGCACCAAAACAGGTACAGGGTGTGAGGGTTAACAATGCTCTAAAAATATGCTCAGTTTACTGTGTGACTGTGTTTTTACATTAAAAAAATGATGTTTTCAATATCCATCATCATTGCAGATACTTTAACTTTTTTGAAAAAATATGTAAATGGTTGCAATAATGAACATCTAGAATTTATCCCTTATAGCTGAATTATTCTGCATAAAATTAGTGTCCTGCATTGTCTGTCGGACACTGTCTGAATATCTCGCTGTAACCTGCACAGAATAACAATGAGTTTGGGGTCATGTCTTAATGAATTAATTTCAGTGGACTGTAGATAAGCTTGTTTCTTTATATTACTTTCCAACCATGTGGATAGCCTGACCTTTCCCGGAGAGAAAGCTGAAAGGCAATTATTAGTTGAAAGACAACGAGAAAGCAGACTAAACTACTCCACATCTATGTAGCTTGGGGGTTTTATAAGTCTCTTTACTTTTCCCCCTGAAAATATTTATTCCTGAAGAAATAATTTATCACAGTCTGAATGAGCACAAGTGTTTTTCCCAAAATGTGGAATGATTCTTTTTAAATAGATTTTTTTTAACTTTAAGGTAGGAGAAAATTATTAAGATTTAATGAAAATGACTTAAGGTTTAAAAAACAAATTTCCCAGGTTATCGCTGCACAAGTCCAAAGTATTTGTTGACAGATGAGACATCTCACAATAAGAACAAAATAATTATTAAACACTGACACTCGGCAGTGATAAGAGGGGAAGACATCATTTAAAATTAACAAATATTTTATTTAATATTTATGTAGGTAAATATAATACATCTCCCTCCTTTGTGGCACTCCTTTGTGGCACTCTTTGCAAGCGTAAGTTTGTCTTGTGTCATGAAGTGTTTACTTCACACAACACACAAACAGCTCCCTCAGCTCACATTAGCATTTAAGTCACTCATGGTGAGAAGAAAGAAATGAAAACAAAAAGACCAAAAAAACTGACACAAACTCCAAACTTTGGCCGTCTTGGGCCAATGTTTAGTCATCACTGACATCTTATGGGGATTAAACTTTACTATTAAATATTGGTTTTCCAGATGTCTTGACTATAGCTTTTGTGTCCCTGCAGTGCACCTGTCATGCTGACTCCTGTGTCTGGTTCCTCCTCTGCCTCTGTGACATCCTCCGATAAGTACGCTGCCTTCAAGCAACTATCTGTGGAACAGCCTGCAGAGTCTACATCCCACACCTCAGGTATCCTCTACACACACCTTATTTTATCTGAAATAGAATTATTCACTTTTACATCTATAAGTCTGTGCAATTGAAAACTGCATTAAGTCAACACTCGCATGTCTGTTAAATGTGTTGTATGTTTCAGCACTACCCCTTTTTTTTAAATGCAGATGCTGGAGACAAATACAGTGTTTTCAGGCAACTTGAGCAGCCTGCTGACAAGAAACCAGTTGGTAAGAAACTTTTAAGTCAAGACTTATGTATTTGCCAAGAAGTTTTTATAAGAAATACCATTTTGTTTATTCCTGTATCAAGTTCATTAGGGGTCTTCACCAAAAGAATTGAGCATATATTGGGCTCTGAGATGGTCCCTATAAGCAAAAGGATGAGAGGATAGCAGAGATCTGGAAAATTCTTCTAAGAATATAAATATTGGAGTTTTTTTGTGTTAGTGTTAGATTCCGGCTAATTAAATACTTTGTTATAACTTGGGTAGAGCTGTCAGGTCATTATTATCATTATAATGGCGCAAAAATATTGTTCAGTGTTTCCACTGTATCCGGTTATGCAGCGATGATGCTAGTATGTTTCCCGTCCCTGTTTCATTAGAACAGTTTCCGATGGCGACAGCTCTTACAACTCCAGTAAGTCATGCTTTGCAGTGACCTTTCCTTGGCTTATCCAGGCTCCATCTCCTTAATGAGCCCATTAGTAATCTCTCTTCCACTGCACATTAGTAGCATAAACAGCTTCTCTGTTTCAGTCCATGCAAATATTATACCACAGCTGATGAATAACTGCTTGAACTCAAGAACGCCGTCTGAATTTTTTGTGGGGTTTCTATCTTTGTCATGCTGTGTCAGTTGGAGAAAAAAATACAGAAAATATCAACAATTCTGAAGCTTGTAAAGGAAATTGCCAAAAATATGAACTTGTGATTGAGAAAATGCTAAAACGGCAAAGGGCACAGTTTGACCTTCATAACTTCCTT
This sequence comes from Trinectes maculatus, assembly GCA_016785345.1. Taxonomy (NCBI): domain Eukaryota; kingdom Metazoa; phylum Chordata; class Actinopteri; order Pleuronectiformes; family Achiridae; genus Trinectes; species Trinectes maculatus. Next base: position 244,691 of record JAFBJQ010000611.1, read on the forward strand.
GCAAGAAGTTTTCATGGAAAAAACTTCTTATCACGTTCTGCGCTGTGGCAGATGCAAAATAACTTGATAAGATGGATAGTTTTAACAATTCTGCACCAATTTGAACATTTCATTGCATGAGAGTGGGGATGTCTTTGGATGTCATGGCTTTTTGTGTAGTGATGTCTGTAGTTCTTTGCACACTCAGCAGCACACAGTTAATCTGGAGTTAACAGTGAGCATACACAATACGACAGAGGCACACTGATCCACTTATTTCATTTTACAGTCCTAAAAGAAATTTAAGGACTAAAATGACAGAATCATGCCGTTGCAGCTGAGACTGTTTTGTCTGATACCCCATTAAATCTACGTTCTATGTTATATGTCTTTTACCAATTCAAATGTTGTCTTTGTTTCATAGGTGAAGGATTTGCAGATTTCAAGTCTGTCAGCACTGATGATGGCTTCACAGACTTTAAAACCGCCGACAGCATCTCTCCACTAGACCCCTCAGACCAGGCCAAAATCTTCCAGCCAACCTTCCCCTCTGCTTTTCCAAACTCTCAGTCTCTACAGCAATTACCACAGCAGCAGCAGCAACAACCAGCAGTGTCTCTTTCCCAGTCCAAAAACCCACTCAACATAGCTGACCTGGACCTTTTCTCTTCTGTTGGTTCAACTGTTCCTGCCCCCACTGAGACAAAACCTAGCACCTTTCCCTCTGTGTCTGTGCCCCCCTCTTTAGTGCTCCTACCCGGTGGAGCTAAACCTCCAGGGGGAAGTGCAGATGATTTTGGTGACTTTGCTCTCTTTGGCTCCTCCTCTGATGCTACTCCAGCTTCAGCAGCAGGTGGAGGTGTAGCAGTGCCTCAGGACGACTTTGCAGACTTCATGGCATTTGGGAGTTCTGGTGGGCAGCCTAAAGGCGACAACAACGTGGGGGTCCAAGGAGAGACTTCCACGCAGCAACGGCCTCAGCAGAACTCAGACAAGTATGATGTATTCAAACAGCTGTCTCTGGAGGGAGGCCTCGCCTATGATGACACAAAGGAGAGTGGCGGTGGCTCCTTCTCCTCCCTCAAGAGTGACACGGACGACTTTGCCGACTTTCAGTCCTCAAAGTTCTGCACAGCACTCGGGGCTTCAGAGAAGACTCTGGTTGATAAGGTGACTGCTTTCAAACAGGGCAAAGAGGACTCCGCTTCTGTCAAGTCACTTGACCTCCCATCCATCGGGGGGAGCAGTGTGGGAAAAGACGACTCGGAGGACGCACTCTCAGTGCAGCTGGACATGAAGCTGTCGGACATGGGCGGAGATCTGAAGCACGTGATGTCAGACAGCTCCCTGGATTTGCCGGGTCTCTCGGCCCACCAGCCCCCTGCTACAGGTGAGGAACTTGTGCGTTTGCTCTGGTGAGGCCGTGTCCAGTTATACACAGTATTAATTTCAGGTCCAGCAGTCCCCACTAACAAAGGGGACAAAGGGCAAATAATGATTTTAGTATACTCAAAAACAGAAGACAGACAGAAAACAACATGAATAACATATCATATTATATGTTTCATATCATTCATTCTACATTTCATTATTCATCTTTATTTATTTAGTTATTTAGTTGATTATTTATTTATTTATTTATTTATTTATTTGCTCCTCTTTCATTTCCACGTCCCCCTTCCTCTTTTACCACATAATTATCATTATTATTGTAACTTTAATGAGAGAAAGGTCCCAACCCATAGCTCTATTCATTTACAAATGATGAGGGCCTAGTATTGATGTGTTGGCTGTTAAGTTGTAGATGAGGTCCCTGGTTGCTGTCTGCGTGACTTGGACAAGCTCCCAGTTTGTTGTTTCCACTGAGCTTCTCATCAGTGTATTTTTTGTCTCAACAGGGCAGAGTGTGTGTGTATGAGTGTGACATGCAAAGTCTGAATTGAATACAGATAAAAAACAAGTTGTTGTTGCAGTGATGATTCACTTGTTTATTTCATTCTGTATTTGCACAGTAGGCTGCAGGTTACCAGGGGCACTATCTTTATCCCATCATTCAACTTTTCAACCGTTAACTTTTGGTTTGAGTTGATTGTTGTCCTGATAGTATAATTTTGAACTGCAGAAAAAAAAGATAACTTAAATAGACATTCTGCATGCAGCCACAGCAAACAAGCTATTTTGAAAAAGAGCAGCAACTATATTTTGTGTAACAAAAGCAGCTGAGATGTGTTGGCTCAGTATAACTAAATGCAGTAAAATTTCCGAGGTGGTGCGTGCGTGCGTGCGTGTGTGTGCGTGCGTGCGTGTGTCAGCTGTTGTATTACCCTGCAGTATTTTCAGACTTGTCACGCAGTATTCATTGAAATATCTTCTAATTACGAGATTTTTCCATCATAGTGTACTTGCTTTTCCCCCCTACCTCATGTCCATGAAAGTTGAAGTTTACATAAAACTTTATGTTGCTGCATTAATTGAAAGAAAACCTAGAAATATTTTCCATTGTAATCTGATCATTTCCAGGTCAGTGCTCCCTTTATTCCTCTCTCCAGTGCAGATCTTTTATTCACCAAGCATCTCACCATTCATGTCATGGCTTGTGTTTCACAGGAAACATTCAAAACCATCTCTTAATGTAACGTTATACTGTGATTAGCCCATGTCGGATAAAAGCCTCACAAATTAGGCTTCTTGACAATTTTCTGTGGCTCAAGGAAGTCACATCAGTTGATGAGGTCCTAACCTACGCACCTATATGTCTGCATTTATGTTTCTCACCTGGAACTAGTTTATCAAATCAGCGAAATAACAGTTACAACATCATCAATTGATTCAGCCGATCCATTCCTCGACTGTAGGGAAATCATGAATGTAAGCATCTATAATTGGTTTATTTCAGTGTCTATACACTGGTCAGATTTTGATTCAGCCCAAACAGGCCCCTCTGTACTCGATGTGAAACGATGTGTTCAAACGAGCAGTCCACGGAGACGCGTCTGAATCTGTTGGTTACTGCTGATTGGATTGAGATAACGAGCACAGTCATTTCTTAAATTCTTAAAGGCTTTTACTCTACTGTAACAGCTGCTTAGCATATCCCCAACACACTTATCTGCTTATTCTTGTTGTTTGAGAACTCTGGGGCAAACCTGTCAATACAGTAGCTCTCTTTGCTTTGCACTGTGTTTCTGGACATGTCCGTAATATTAAAGAGACAGTATTTCTTTTTGAGATTCTTTTTGTGTTTGAAGCACAGAAATTTTTTTCCCTCGGTTAACTGTGATATTGCATGAATATATCATGTGTGGCTCTATGGTCTGGCTCTCTTAAAAGTTAGTATTACCCTTCTTGCCTTGCTTTTTGCTGCAGTGTGCCTGTCTTTTCAATTTGTGAAATTGACAAGAAGTCTATATTAGCATATTAGCATTGCAAGTTATTTTTAATCAAAGAAAACAATGTATACTTACAGATTTAATAGTGTATTTTTATTACAGGAAATAAGCTCTTATTTTGAGACTAGAGACACCCCCGATTTTGTTGTGATTGAACTACGTAAATTAAATGTTACAATATTTACAATATTTAGTAAAATTAAAATGTTCATCAAGTATTTTAGGTTAGTGTTCTGATCTGAGTTAGCCTACTTATGACAAACAATTACTGTAGCAAGAGAAAAAGGATACTGTCTCTTTAAACCTGTTTCTGCATCTGTGAATAGATGTAATTAAGACCCTGTCTGGGATGTCAGGTGTAAGAATGGCCCTCTTTGTTTTCTGTAACCCTTTGAGTGCTTGAACAAGACCATGTCCCGTGTTTACATGCAGAGTAATGCAGGTATTGTGATCTCCTTCCCCTAATTTTCTGCAAGAATAAATACCAGAATTTAATCCAATTTCCTAATTGACCAAATGCAGTAAGGGACACTTAAATTCTGGCTTTTAAGTCATTTCTGCCCCTAAACAGCAGTTTGAACAACCACTTGTTCCCCTCAGGTCCTCAAAGGGTTAATTCCTCCTGCCTTGAGCCTGTTCTTTGAATTATCTTTCAATCGGGCTTTTCAAGTGTTCTGTAACTAAATCTTTTTCCAAAAACACCTGTTGCGTTACATTTAATGTTAAACTTCGAGTGTTACCTTCCCAGAATTACTGATTTTAGTCTGTGAATGTGCCTTCTCATTCTGGTTTCTGCTTCTATATCCTCGGATTTTCTTTGTTTTACCTTCTCGCTGTTTGTTTTCTCCCTTTTCTTCTGACTCTGCATGCCCTTGTATTCTAATGACTGAAATCTAATTTTACAAGTGTTAGTTTGACAAGCCTCTTGTAATTATAGACCTCTTTCACAGTACTTTGTGATCTTTCTCTCTTTCTCTCTACTATGTTGTTGTAATAAATACTATTGTTGGTATTGCTGAAATGCGTACCGTCTTATTTTCTCCTATCCTCTTGAAATGCTATAAAGTGATCTAATGTCAGGCTTAGATCCTAGATCCTTGTCAATTTCACAAATTGCTTTTTGTACCCGAGGGTTCTGTCATGCAAAATAGGAAGGGTTCACAGTCAATTTGTGTGTTTGTGAGTGTGTGAGAGGAACTGAGACAGAGACCTGAATACTAATATGTTGACAAATGTGTTGAAGCTGTATAGAGCCGTCTGTTATTCAGGAAGAAAATATCATAAACAAATTAACATAGAGACTTGGCAGAAATAATGACAGGAAAGACTTTTTATTAATGTCTGAAAGTCTGCCAAGACACAAAATCCTTCAGCCAGGACAAAGAGATGAGGTCTAATGTTCCTAACAAATGTGTCATCAGTGAGAAAGGCGTATAGAAATTGTCCACCACAAACAAATGTAGAATTTGTGTTTTATCGTTGACATTATTTTTTTCCATAAACAAGACATAGCAGTATAAAAAAACTTGTTTACCCTGCTGGAGCTAAATTATTAAACACAATGTGTAAAAATATGGGTGGAAGGATGTATTACGCCAAGATAATGCGTTTAACTGCTGCAGCATTACTCAGCTGCTGTTCTAACTACAATGCGTATGTGCATTTTCTCACTTGGCTGTAGTGTTGTGTCACAGTGGGGAGAGATAGCTGTGGTTTCCTCTGCATGTGTGTTGTAGCACGTGTGCGTTTTTTGGCCTCCAGCCCAGTCCTTGGAGGTGAATTGTGTTAACGTGACTGAAAAGAGACATAATTCAAAGAAACATCTTTTTACTCAAACAATGGTCACAAATCTCTTAAACCACAGTATTTCTTTAGTGTCTGTTTCTGTGGTTTAAGGTTGTGCTGCAACAAAATCATTTTCAGTAGTTTAATTAATCAGCTGATCGTTTTCATGGAAGATTGATTCATAGCTTAACCAATGTAACATCGTTAAATGTTTTGTTTACACACCAAAATAATTTATTCAGTTTATTGTTTGTTGTTAAAAAAACCCACAAAGCAGCAAATCATTGATCAGCATAATAGTTATTACATTATTTGTTCTGTCAGTTAACTATCATTTGAGAAGCTGGAACCTGCTAATATTTGACATCTTTGCACGAAATACTCTAATACTAATTCTTTCTAATCAATTAACAAACTCAGTGTAGGAGCTCTATTTGCGTGGAAAACTCCACAGTTATGTATATGGAGTATTTAGATTACGGTAACTTGTATATTGCTTTTTGAGGGAGAAGTTTATTTGTGTGCAGGAATACCAGAGACATATATTGAATCTAAAACTAATATGTACACCTAAGTGATTTGTCATTTGTGATTTGTTTAAAATATGATTTGTTATTCAGGTACAATGACACTGCAAGAGCTTCACAAGCTCTCGCTTCCACTGAAAGAACCAATATCACTCAGACCAAACTAGACCAGTAACATTGTGATAATCCAACAAAAATTTGAGTAACCCGTCTAGTCTCATTAATCATCATCCTATCATGAAAGCATCTGTGCAATTCCTAGGAACCACCGGTATGTCTGTGTTGTCATTGCAGAAGGAGACGACTTGAAATTTGACCCGTTTGGGACGTCGGCCCTCACCACTCAGCCCAGCTATGACTGGTCAGACAGAGAAGAATGTCTGCCCAGTGAGGTCAGAAAGCCACAGGGCTTAGAAGGAGCTCCCCTTCCATCTTTAGTTCCAACACAGAGGAAGGAGCTGACTGTTGGCAGCAATGAGAACATCTCAAGCAGCACCATAGTAAAGGTCACCACCTCCTTCCCCACCGAGGATGGCCCATCGGCAGATGACAAGTTTGAACCCTTTGCAGACTTTGGCTCTGTTGACAATGGAGGTGTGGATGACGACTTTGGGGACTTCGCGAGTACTGTTTCTGAAAAATCAGACTCGTCCGCTGCCACAGCTGAGATGGGCTCTGAGGGTAATCAAAGTGAAGCCCCAGATGAGTTTGGCGCCTTCCAGGGGGACAAGCCTAAGTTTGGCAAGTCTGACTTCCTCAAAGCCAGCACTCAGACCAAAGTCAAATCCAGTGAGGAAATGATCAAGAATGAACTGGCAACCTTTGACTTGTCTGTTCAAGGTGAGACACATTCATCTTCTTCATTCTGTTTATTTACTTATTTATTGTGGATTGGCAATTGATGATGAAAATATTACAGTTGTTACTTTTCTCAATTTACTTATCTTAAAAGACTGTCTTCAATATGGTTTGCCAGAAAATCTTCACATTTGAAAATCTTTTACTAGAGAAAAAGGGTTCCGACAGTTATCAAAAATGCTTTTGAATATTTTCAACACTAAAATGTGATTTTCAGTTATAAATGTAGGATCTTTTTATGAATCAACTTGCCATATCTAATTACCCGGTTGTAATGAGACTCTGATTCTTCTCGAGCATCCTCTACCACCTCACTCCTGCAGGATAGTTTGATCGGATCTGTAATGAAGCTGTCAGACATTAGATGGCAGTGTTAAGATGACAGCCCTGCTCTTATAGCAGTGACTGGCAAAACAGATGAGCAGGGACCAACAAATCCATGAGCAGACATGAACTGTATCTTTACGGCTGTTTTTTTTTGTTTGTTTTGTTTTTTAAAAATGTTTGCACTTGTCATGATCCATGCTCAATTCATTAGCTTTTCCTGTGGTATGATAGATGATACAGACCCCAAAATAGTGTGAGTTTAGTGTTTGTGTGTACCTGTGTTTGTTGTGGTACCCTGCCAGGATTTGTCCATGTGTGAGGCCTTATGAATAATTCATCCCTACACACTTCTGCCACTGTTTTGTATGTAATTATTGTTAGATACAAATTGAAGTATTTACCCTTGCTGTGCTTGTCTGGGAGGGGTTATCTGTAACAGACCAGAAGTATAAAGGTTGCATATCTCAAAATCAGAACCACGAGAAGAATTAGAATCATTATTATCATTGCACACTTATACATTGTACACTAGCACAAGGAAATTAAGGATTCAAAGTTCGCACATTCGCTTGTGGTTCTCTCTAACATGATCTCCCACCTCTCTCCTCTGCCTCAGGCTCCCACAAACGCAGCCACAGTTTGGGTGAGAAAGAGATTGGCCGTTCACCGCCGTCTCCAGCTCCTGAGGTGCCCTTCAGAGACAGATCCAACACCCTGAATGAGAAGCCTGCCCTGCCTGTCATCAGGGACAAGTACAAGGACTTAACTGGGGAGGTGGAGGTGAGGGAGGCGTGTTGAAAAATGCTCATCATGTTATTTGCTGGTTAATAACCACGAGATTCAGCACAACACACAGGAACTGTAAGAAAATGTTCCTCTGTTCAGTTCCGTCTTTGTGTTTATTTGAGATAATGTTTCGCTTGTTGCAGGAGAGCGAGCGCTACGCATACGAGTGGCAGAGGTGCCTGGAAAGTGCTCTGGAGGTTTGTATTTGTTTATATACTGTGTCAGACATTGTCCCATGGTGAGGTTTTAATTTGAGGCTGACTATAAAAATGGATCAGAATAATTAAGAAAATCAAAAGGAACTGATTTTCCTTTAAACCTGCTGTTATGCCTTAGGACAATAAATTGTTTTGAGACAAATTATTTTCTTGACCCTGCAAACTTATGTTAAGACGTAATGATGGGTTCTTTCAAGCTTTTAAAAAAAATGTTTCAGTGCAATTGAATATGTGACAGGTGCATTAGAGGGAAGCACAGCTTGAATGTGGTCTTTGGCAGCAAATTAATGTTCTATCAGCAAGTGAGGAAAAAAAGTCTCCTCATTTCTCAGAATTTTCTAAAGACAGAAAGTGGGTACTGTTCTCAGCCAAAAACTGGTATGAGTGATTCAACGACTTATAAGTCGAGGATATAAGTGTAACAAAAATGCTGGTCATCTGCTATAGGATGAACAGAAACTGTATAAAACACTCTAACATTGGCCTCTGTTGTCAACACTCAGGTCATCACCAAAGCTAACAACACCCTTAACAGCATTAGCAGCTCCTCTGTCTGCACTGAGGTCATCCAGTCTGCACAGGGCATGGAGTACCTGCTGGGTGAGGAAACCACTCACACAACACCTTACACCACTGTACCACTAAACAAGCTAGTGCTAGATGTGTGTTCCAGACAGACGGCTGTTAAAGAACACTGTGTGTGGCCTTAACCCTCTGAAGGAGAGGGAGACAAGGACAAGTAATGATTTTTATTTTGTGCTTGTTTTTTTTTTCAGGTGTGGTGGAAGTATACCGAGTCACTCGGCGGGTGGAGCTGGGCATTAAGGCGACGGCGGTGAGCTCTGAGAAGCTGCAGCAGCTGCTGAAGGACATCAGTCGTGTATGGAACAACCTGATGGGCTTCATGTCACTGGCCAAACTTGCTGTAAGATTCTCAGGACAGCTATTTTAAATCAATAAACAAAAATAGTTATTCATGTATATAGCTGTTTTTACTGCCTTCTGTTACTGTCCAGAAATGTTGACTTTCAAGTACAGGTAAACATTATAGTACTCAAGTATTGATGGTCAGTTTACAATAGAAAGGCTGCAAAATGACAGTGAATATGGTACTGTTGTTCATTAGATGTGTGTTTTTGTTTGTGTGTGCCTGTGTGTAGCCTGATGAAAGCTCCTTGGATTTCTCATCCTGTATTCTGAGGCACGGCATCAAGAATGCGAAGGAGCTGGCTTGCGGAGTGTGTTTGCTCAACGTCGATGGGCGCAGCAAGGTTTGTATAAAAAATAAATACATAAAAATGTAAACTCGCAAAATACCTGTCAGTGGATACATTTTTTCACATACATATTTTGCTGTGGTCTTCCACAACAAGGACTGATATTTTGACTTTTAAAACATTTTGCAGAACAAAGAAGAAAGCACTATTGGACGTCTGTTTAAACGAGTATGAGACAGTCAATTAACCATCAAATCATATGTCACTTTTTACCACTGGGGGTCAGGGGGTGGTCCTGTTTGCTTCTTGCCAACAAGCCCAGCAGGTGGCCAAAGTGACAGGATTCAGTCTTTCTGCTGCTCCTCTCTCACACAACAGTTGTCTCTCTGACTGTCTAAGCCCCACCAACTTTAGATAATGTCTGTATGTTCTCACACAGCGCACAGTTTGAAATCTTGGCAAACTGACTGATTAATTAACTCCCAAAAATATTCTTAATCCCTTGATTTCAAAGGCGTGAACATGTGCATTGCCTCATTATAGCTGGTGTTGTTTTTTGTTGACTGATATTAATTACGTCAACATAACATTTTTTCTTTCAGATCATCCATATTGAACGCTTATTGAATACATGTTAGTTGGAGCGAATTTGTTTTTCAAAATAGAATGTTTAAGTTAAAGCATTACCTTGGAAAAGAGTTTAAAGATTAATCATCAGTGTCATCAGCTGTAATGTAAAGTTCTCCAAAAAAAAGAGAAAGACAGAGATGCAAACGTTACCTTCAACTCTGCCACCATCCAGGTCCAGGTATTATGTTACCGGACAACCACTGTTTGAAGGTGGGGTTTGGCAAACTGGGAAAGTAGGTCAGTGTTGTCTCCAGGCTTCGATATGGCTTATAGAAAAATAAAATACGTGAGAGAGGAGAGTTGTCACTTTGGCACCTCAGGGTGGGTTTTTACACTCTGGGATTGGTTCTTTAAGGCCATGAAGGTCATCACTTCTTTCCTGTCATCTTGTGTCTTTCATCTAACACCACCAGTGTCTCTGATAACTGCTCACCTATTAACTCTGATTGGGCACAGCGTGCAGAATTGCTCTATGTCTACCTTAACACCTACGATGGCTGTGATTTTTGTTGTCGTGGGCCATTATTGGTATTCACAGACCTCAGGGCTGTGAGGGCAGGGGCGTGACACTGATTGTTCCTCTCGTTCCCTCTGCTGCTCAGCCAGAGCCAGATGGTAGGTCCAGATGAGATATGGCTGACTGAGAGGCATCTAGGCTGCGAGCAGATGTAGCCTCCACATTAGTCATACGCAGCGAGTACAGCTGATAATGGACGACACAAACACACTCTCTTCCACCTCTCTCTTGTGTGCACACGGGCCGGCTGAAATTAATGCAGTTTTATTTTGTCTCTGTGCCACTAGCATGAGATTAATAACCCATCTTTTAATTACATTTTTGGCAGGGCCTTGCTGGTAAGAATGCATAAAAGCCAAGTGGAGAATAGAAAACCCTCAGAGTATAATGAAGTAAAGCACAGCTTTGGCTTCGGCCGACAGCGCTGATTGCATTGTCCTTTAGAGAAGAGGCACTGATTTGTTTTTTAGCCAAATGTTCCGATGGGTGGAGATGTTGATGTGCCATGCAGTGGCATTAGAGAAAATGTGTATTTCAGTATTTCAATTCATGCAGTGAGTTTAAAACTTAAAATCAGTCGTTCCATCTTTTGATGAAAATAAAGCCCTACATGTACTGTCACATTTGGTCAGAGTTCAAATCGTCCACCTCCAGCTCAGTCTCATTTTGTTCCTGTTAGACTGGTATTTCTGGGCACTCTGCTCGTTTGTCATCATTTTCCTCTCCTCAGGTCAGCAGGCAGAGATTGGCAGCAGTTAAAAGTTTCATCGTAAGCTGAGCTAACGACGCGCCAGCTCCTCCGCCAAATGATAAATGCTAATTTGAGCAATGATAGGGAGAAGCACTTGAAAGGATTTTAAGTTGAATAATTTAGCATTTCTGGCTGTTCATATTAATGTGGGTTTCTGAAGCGCCTCCAGGATTTGGACAAGGCAGAATCTCTGGAATTCTGAGGCTGAAAACATCAACATGAAAACAGGAACCTTGGTGGTGACAAATTTGATTCTTTGATGTTTTCATCCAAAGATTCATTGGCAAAAGGGAGCTATGTCCTGCTGAAACAGCTAAATTCATAGTCTGCTTTGCTTGTGTTTGTGATTCGGTGCACACTTGTCTTTGCTCTTGGCATTGCATGAATAAGCCTCTACATGCTGACTCCTCTTATGCTTTCAGGCATGGACTAAAAACACTGACAGGAAGCTAATGGTAATTATGCCTCATTTACAGTATTTGTAATTCTGAAAATGTTAAAAGTAAATTTGACTATTTTCTAATCAATTATTTGCTCAGATTGAATTAATTAGTCTTTACAAGGTGAGGTCTGAATGCATGAATATCCACATTACTGTTTCATGATATCTAGTCTATACTAAATTATCCCACATTCAACAAGTCGGTGAAAAGTTAAGTTTGAGAAGGAACGGCGTCATTGTGCAACCACACTTGCATTTTGCATCTCGTCCCCTGAAACATTTCCAGCCTTGGCAGGTTTGTGGAAACGAGTAGGCCTGGAGACAACAGACCTTATGAAAAGAGTATGTGTGGAGAAGCCGAGAATGGAAACTCATCATTCAGTTTTGCATGAGAAAGTCCTTCATCTGGCTGCAGAGTGTACTCAAGCTGGTGGAGATGTTTTTGCTTTAATGGTGTGTTGTGATTGGGCTTTTTTTTTTTTTCCTCCAATGGAGTTGTTGCTCTCTGTGTCCCCCCTTCCTTTCTGTGTGGGAGGCTATGATTCACTGCACATGACTCATTTCTCTCTCTCTGTCTCTGGCTTCAGCTCCAGCATTTCACCGGGGATGCAAACTCTTAAACTGCACATCACACACATTAGCATCCCCTGATTGCACACACAGTGCTGCAGCTGGGCCCAGTAAACACGTAAACCTGCTAGTAAGAGTCATATAAAAACTATATGCCATATCTCTACGTCATATAACCTAAATTGTCGGCTGTTTTTAATCATTGTCACAAACAAACTTAGTCACTAAAAGGTTTTTGAAATACAGGAAAATGTAAAAGGGTAAATTAACTTTAATTGATGCTATAATACTGGCGAGTGGTAAATTGCCTTTTCCCAACTGACCTATCAATCAGTATTCCTTTTTACATGGTGAGGCAAAATGCTATTTAGCCATATTTATCTTGTGTTATTTAGTACACAAGATAAATATGGTGCATATATCTATTTTCCCACTATGTGCACAGATGGATTTATTGCCTCCGTTATTCAGTTTTCTAATATTTCACTCTTCCCCTCTGACAGGCGTTCAACTCTGAGACAGACAACTTCAAGCTGCTGTATGGAGGCCACCAATACCACGCCAGCTGCGCCAATTTCTGGATTAACTGCGTGGAGCCTAAACCCCCGGGCCTCATCCTGCCTGACCTGCTCTGAGCTTCAGCTGCAGCTGCCATGGAAACAAGACACGGGCTAATCAACCTCAGATAGGTGGAGCATTGACAGGGGCTCTCACCTTGGACGGGAAGCAGAACAAGGGCGTTTAGAGTCACTGGATCTGTATTTAATTTGTCTTTTATTCTGAAATCTCACGTTGTCACTCTTAGGGAACTCAGCTGTCACTCAGTCTGTGTTTGTTCAAATTCTGAGCCTTTCTCTGAATATTAACCATCCATGCTATTATTGTTACTCTTCTGGGTCTTAACTGCAAATCACCTAACCCATGTAGGTCAGCTACTCATAATGCTTTAACAGATGAATTGTCACCGCAATATTTCTAATTAATCTCTTGTCAACAAGTCTTATTTAAATTATTAGGCGTGCAATATTATTCAGAACACTGGAAGAGGATATCTTGAAAGATTTTATTGTCTCCCGTTGCTTTGATTCTGTTTGAGATGAATTTTATTCCCCTTTTTCAGAGCTGAAAAGATGAGCTGTTGAACCACAAGAACAGTATTGTACTTTGTACATTTGTTGGATTTACATTTGTTGGGTGTTTTTTTTTCTAAGTCTGTGGCTCTTGTGGTTTTAATATTGTTTTGGAAATCTCTAACATTCAAACATCACTGCTGTGCTGTAGGGCAGATGTGTACCTTTTTATGAATTGTCTTGAATTACCTGCTTGTCTTTTGCACTGTTGGATGGGGTATTTAATATGTATTTTATAGGTTTTCTGGGTTGCGTTGTAGTTTGGTGGACTTGAAGGGAATAATGTAAACAGTTGGTTTTCTGTGTTGTCAAGTGTGCCCGTAACTGAAAGTCTGTAAGAAGTTGACAATGATTCTGCTGCAGCACTTTCTGTATATTACAGTTCTGTGCTGTGGAAATGCAGGCATGATTAACTGTAATGTGAATGTGGTGTAAGAAAATAAATAGTGTGAATACAGATCAGGGTCAGAGGTCATTTTATTGGTCCTTATAAAATTCTAGCCATGCCTCTTTCCTCATCTTCCATTACTCCTCAGTGGAACTGCAGCCAAACCCAGTGACGTGCACCATCTGATGTAAGGATCCTTTTGTATCATATATATATATTATATTATAAAAACAACAACCCTCCCCCACATACGTCTCTCTTTTTCTTGCCCCAATGTATCCGGCTATCATCCAACATGTGAAACCCACCTGCGAGGACAGTAAAAGTGTGATCAGAGGGGACAGAATCCATGCCACAGGGCCGGTTCATACAACGTGGCTGCTGGCACTCACTCAACCAACCTGTCAACACTGCACAGACATCAAAAGCTACGCCTCGTCCGTATTTAACTTTGTCTCCACCACCATAGACAGTGTCACCACCCTGAAACGCATCACCATGTATCGCAGTCAGAAGCCCTGGATGAACAGGGATGTCCGTCTCTTCCTCAAAGCCTGCAACGTCACCTTCAGATCGGGAGATGCACAAACCTACAGCACAGCCGGGACTAACCTGAAACGGGGAATCCAAAAGGCAAAGTACTGCTACAAGCTGAAGGTTGGGGAGCACTTCTCCAACTCAAATCCCAGACGTACTGTATGTGGCAAGGCATCCAGGTTATCAGCAGTTACAAGCCCAGCAACCTCCCTCATCCCCCTTTTTTTTCCTCTAACATCACCTTACTCATGGAGCTCAACAACCTCTATGCTCCATTGGATAAGCATAACCAGGAACCTGTGACCAAAGCAGAGTCAGCTGCTGACCACCAACCCTTAACTTTCTCCCCCGCTGATGTTAAAGCAGTGCTGAGCAAGATCAGCACACGGAAAGCTGCAGGCCCTGATGGGATCCCTGGATATGTGCTCAGAGCATGTGCTGAGGAACTGACAGACATATTCAACATGTCCCTGGCCCATGGCGCTGTGTCGACCTGCTTTAAAACCATCTCCATCGTGCCATTACCAAAAAACTCCACCCCAACCTGTCTCAACGACTATCACCCAGTAGCAACCACCCCAATCATCCTTGGGTGCTTAGAGCTGTTGGTCTAATCTCATTCATACTGAAACACGTAAATACTATTTCAGGCATATTTACACATTGTATTTTTAGATCGTTTTAGATTGTTCATGTATTATATACTGTATCCCATTCATGTATATAATATACCCTTCCATATACTGCATGTATACATATATATATGCAGTATATACAGACACACACACATATGTACACATATAGTTACATTATCATGTATATTTATGCACTGGTTAGATGCAAACTGCACTTCGTTGCTTTGTATCTGTGACATGTGCAATGACAATAAAGTTGAATCAAATCTAATCTAATTAATTGGTGAGAGCCTGAATATATATATATTTTTAAAGTAGAAATTCAAATTCTAGAGTATTGAGTATTTTACTCAATAATATACTTTTTGTGCAACCAAAGAGGCCTAATCTCCAACCAAATGGAATAAATTCCCTTTCAACAAGCCTGCTGGGCCCTCGCTGGAGGTTAAGCTCAGCCAATGAGATGAGATGTCTTGGGGCTCTGTGAAACCAGTCTAATTATTGTTCTCACTTGTGTTCAGGTGTGTTGTCCAACATCCATTTTATCTCTCGCCATTCCCTAATTCATTTCCTACAGAAAATGAATTCCTCTCCTTTCACGGTGAACACCAGGATTACAGAAAATTACTAATGCTGCAGTCAATTACTGAATAAAGCTGTGTAATTTGAATTGAGGTCAGTCTCACTTTCTCTGTGCCTGTCATCTTCATGCCTACAAAAGATAACAGGCACGTGGGGTAAGGAAGTGAAATTAAAGTTTTACTTAGCAGTGTTGACTGCTGTTCTTTGTATTTCATGGCCATATTGCATGTTTTTCTGAATAAAAAGATTTTGTGAAATTTCGCAACGAGAAACTCTGTCATTTTTTCATGATTTGAGAAGTTTTTGTGAAAAAATTTTTTGCAAAATGTCACGACAACATGCTATACAATGATGTATTTTTATTAATTTCGAACGTTTTTGTGAATTTTTTTTGGTAAAATTTTGCATTGTGTCGAAAATGGCCAAAAATGGCCAAAAATTAAAAGTTGAAAAAACGCGCTAGGATGGCAGGAAATAGTGTGCAATTACCCCCCAGAATGATATTTTGTTGATTAGACGCCAGAAAACCTCACTTTCTCAAAGGTCAAAAATCGAAAAAAAACGTAAGGGGTTAGTATGTCGAAAATGTCCAAAAACGGCCAAAAATTAAAAGTGGAAAAAACGCGCTAGAATGGCAGGAAATAGTGTGCAATTACCCCCCAGAATGATATTTTGTTGATTAGACGCCAGAAAACCTCATTTTCTTATACGTCAAAAATTTTTAAAAAACGTAAGGGGTTAGTTAGTATGTCAAAAATGTCCAAAAACGGCCAAAAATTAAAAGTGGAAAAACGTACTAGAATGGCAGGAAATAGTGTGCAATCACCCCCCAGAATGATATTTTGTTGATTAGACGTCAGAAAACCTCATTTTCTCAAAGGTCAAAAATCGAAAAAAAACGTAAGGGGTTAGTATGTTGAAAATGTCCAAAAACGGCCAAAAATTAAAAGTGGAAAAAACGCGCTAGAAAGGCAGGAAATAGTGTGCAATCACCCCCCAGAATGATATTTT
>JAFBJQ010000613.1:0-37542 GCA_016785345.1 Trinectes maculatus
ATGCTTAGTTTCTGGCGTCCGGAGCGTGTATATTTCCAGTGTGTTTGTCTGCTTGATGGTGTTGTCAGTCGGATGATTTTTCCTAAATTTCTTGTCAGTTTGCATCTGCAGTGCATTAAGCTCTGAGGGCCCCACCCCCCACCCCCCAAAAAAAGGTTTTGTCATGTTGTTGTCTATTTTGTTATCTTGCATCAATATCACAGGAACAATTTGTTCGACATTGATGCAGTGTCTCAGTGTTGTCTAGCCAAACGCAAAATAAAAAAACAAACTGCAAGGTAATTAATTTTTATTGTACTGTTATGTACTGTTGTGAACAGAACCCTAAAGCGCAACAGTTGCAGAAGAACTATGGGTGGGTTTACAAGAGGAATGAATGGGAAGGGAGTGTAAGACGCTGTCCAGGAGAATGAACCGGGGAGCTGGAGGTTTGGTGAGGAGGAGTTTCTTGGAGACAGAGGACAAGAAGGAATAATGACTATGTAAATTGCGGTGATAATGCACACTGGGAACTATAGATTGGTCCAATCGTTGGAGCTCAGGCTGAAACAACAAGCGAGTGATGGGTGGATGGAGAGCTGAGGTAGCTAATGACAGGCAGGTGTTCAGACAGGGAGAGGTGATGTTGTGATTCAGGGTGGGAGTATCAGTGGAGCTGGCAACAAAGAACCACACATACTCACCTACTCACAGAGAGAGCGTTTCTCGGACACTTCAATTTCCATCGTTGAGCAAATTATAAAGCCATCTCAAAGTCCAACACTAACCTTCCTCGGTAAATCATGTGTGTTTAAAAATGAATACAGAATGTCTTTCCACATTGTTTTTTCTGGATGTAGTTGTGGGAACAGGATAGAAAATGTGTCTTTGTACCTGGTATTGCATCATTCCTACGAAGATGCTTGTCTCGTTTGTGTGCTTGAGAAACAATGAGTTAAAAAATTATGAGGAGGCTAACATTCCTCTAGCATTCACTAATGTTGACTGTCACAGCTCGCTATTTTATGGGTTTATCTATTCTATTCACAAAGATCCCGTGTCTTGCGCAATGGCAGGGCACATTTTCCATTACAGTGGTCTTCAATTTGAGAGAATGGCTTTGGGATTGTAATTTTAGTTCGTCTGACACTCCTTTGCTGATTTGTTGCAGCTAAAGTATATCTACCAGCAGGGGCGGTAGAGTATAAAAAATCTAATTGGGCCCCCATTGTGCAGAGAATATATGTGAGTCAGGGGCCCTTGGAATCATCCTAACTTTTACCCCCATACGGCCCCCCTGTCTACCAGTTTGCAGAAGCTTAAAACACAAGGCGGCAGCTTCATTTCAGTGAGACCGCAGCATATAGTAATTCAAATGCTGACCAAACTTTTGCAGTTTATCTAGTTTAAATTCACCTCTCATACTATTTATTACAGGCCAGTGGAAGCAGTGTTGTCAACACCTCATGAGGATTGAAATGCCAAGTCGCAGGAAATCCCCTGCAATGAAGGAGGGATCGCTATTGCATGAAATAGGTAATATAAGAGTTGACTGATGTCTCAGTCATACTCTAATACCGATACGTCGCAGTGATGTCAATCCAATTTAGCATTCAAGGACTATGTCACTGGTTATGTTCTGGGTCTGTTATCATTTATATATTGCTCTGTTATTTCTTAACATTAAAAGTTTCATTTTCGTGATGAAGGTACAGTTATATTACAGTGGTTTCCCAGAATCTGCACTCACGCTGTTTATACAACGAGTTACATACAGTAGTTACTTACTAACAGCTATTCCACCCTCATTGAGAAATTTGGACATATGTCTCCAGATACAGCCCATGGCAATAGCAATATCTCAGAGGCAGGCATACTGGATTTTGTTTTGTTTTGTTTGTCACATTTACAATACTAAAGACACAGTGTACCAGCAGCTGGGCACCACACACTTCATCATGGCTAAACTAGTTAAGACAGGGTAAAAAAAAGAAGACTTATTTCTAGATATCAAAATGTCACAGTCAACTTGCATGCTATCATCTGTGCCTTTAAGCCAGTTTGAAGATATGATGAAACGTAACGTGCCTCATTGGCACAAGCTTTTGTCTCCATCTTGTCACAAAGCTGGACTGACGCCTGGCATGAAAGTAGACAGACAGGTTTGAGCAAATCCTAAGATCTGAATGAGATAAATGATAGTGCTCAACAAAGACCCAGTCCAACCAGAACGGGCTCTGTTGACGTACGCGTAGATGTCAACATGACAACAACAAGTCAGTCACTCTGATCAGGAAAAAAAAATACAGCTATAACAGGAACCAAGGAAAACAAATATGTATCACTTAAAATGTGGGTGTGTTGTTTGAAACAAAACCCGTTAGAGGAAAAGTACAAAACAACGCAGTAAAGGAAGTAAAAATCTTTTTCTGAATTCCCCATCATTATCACCTTGAGATGGTAAATGCTGAAGGAAATGTGGGAAATACATATGATTTTGAGTTTGATGTGTTATAAACAGTGGAATGACACGATGATAACCCTCCCTCCATTTGTCTTTTCTTATTTCCAATCTTTTTTGAAGTTACACCCTCATCTGCCAGAGAGGGCGTCGTGGTTCAGGATTTATCCATAGAGATTCGCTCGCTGCTGTCTTCCTACTACAAGAAAAGGTAGGCTCCCTCCCACAGAGCTCAACCGGCCTCCTTTTGTCGTGGTAAACCCGTTGAAAACAATTATTGTTACATGAGAACAACAGAAAATGCATCACAAAATAGGATGGCAATTGGAAATCATAATCAGCCATTATTTATCGATTGAAAAAAAATCTCAGTCAAATAGCAGCCACTATTGGACAGACTTTCTATGTGTCTCCGACAAACGGCCAATTAAAAGGCTGTGGCCTTGCAGCCATTATTCCCTTTATTACATGACACTGAACAATCTGTTTACATAGGATGTAGTCTTTAGGCAGATGTGCGAAGTATAGTAAATGAAGGAATAAAAACAAAGGATGGTTTGTGTTTTTGCCCACAACACGCCATAAAAAAAATCCCCGTAACAGCTGCTGTTAAAAGTTCCCTGCCAAAGAGACAGCCTTAAATTACAAAATGGAGAAATGGTAGGTTCAAGTAATGGTATGTGTCCTTATGTCTATATGACATAACTACAATCAGCACATGGGATTAATGTCATATCAAAGAGGCGGAATTACAGATACAGTGATATAATAACAGTAATATAGGATATAGGTTACAGATGGTTTTACAGAAAGACAATTACATTTTACCTGAAGACCATCATCTTGTTCTTGCATCCAGTGTAATTCAAATTTAGAGTGAAACACAGTTTGCTGACAGTCAGCAAAGGGCTTTGTAAAGAAAATCATTGTTGGTTGTGTGTGGGGTTTTCAGGGCCTTTTTTTTTAATCCGTGCCTTTTACACTGTAAATCTTTTCTTTTCCTTAAGTGCAGTGTCCTTGAGAAATCGACAAAAGTAGTGCAACATTGAATAGGGAATGCGGCTGATTCTAATGCGTGAAATTAATATTGACATAACTGACTTGCAGTGTCTTTGGAATTTTTTCCATCCGACACTGACAAGAAGTGTTGAGTGAGGATAATCCGGGCACATTTTACTTTCAACAACTGTTAAAATCTTGGAACACTTATTCTTCTCTCATTATTTTAGAAGGCAAATTATCTATTCGTAAAAGGAAAAAAAAAACTAAAAATATAACCACAATTTCTATAACTATAAACAACTTCTGTAACTATAACTTGAGATTTCAGTGCTTACATGTCCTAGAGCATATCGGTTTTATAAAACGGTTGTACTGTTCACTGCCAAGGAAATTGCACTGCAATTAAAGTGGAATTACTGTGGGAGGCTTCTAAAAGTTGTAATTATATATTTAAGCCGAATATCTTGTTGGGTCAGTTGATTCATTATTGTCGACAGTCACAGACTGTTCTTTCATGCCTCCATTGCGGTCAGCAGGGCCTGAACAGATGACATCAGAACTAAGCAAGATAAATACCACTTTTGATTCAAACACATAATGGTTCTTTTAAAAAACTAAAAGTAGGCCATGTCACCCAACAACTGACATTTTACCTTCTCCTCTGTCAAACAGTCAAGGTAACAAGTTTAAGTCGGTGTATAATCCGACTGTGTGTCAGATATATTGTTCAGGAGTGTGGCAGTTTGTGTACAGAGTAAAGCAAGAAGGAGGTAAAAGTTGTCCTGGAGAACAGGTTCTGCTGTGGTCTTTGATAGTTGATATATGTGAAGTAACAGGCAAAGAAGTCCAGCTTTTACAATGGTGGCTTTGTGTGGTTTGAATGACTCGTGTATGTGTATGTTTCTAGCAGTCGCACTTGTTTTTTTTCTCCCCACGTATTCTACAAATGAGTCAGTGTGTGTTAAAAATGCATAACTGTGCTGCAAGTGGCAGTAGGTTGGACATCAACTCAGCTTGTTGTGATGCTCCTTGTCTATAAGAATAAGAAAACTTATTTAAAGTAACTTTAAAGTGGGTTTTGGATGATTCACATTAAAATAATTTGGCGAGGAAATTTCCTGTTAACAGCCTATAATAATCATCATTATAATAATCATCATCATCATAATCATCATCATCTTTCATTGTAGGGTTGGGAGAATGCTGGCAACCAGTTAACCTAACAGATCAGAGATTTCACTGGGTTGTCTGGGTATCATCTGCCTTGAAAAATAATACCACACCTGAGGATTATGTGTCATGTGGCTAAAACATGCCACACACTACCAGTGCCAAGGACACTATCATCCACTAAAAATAAAAAAAGTTAATAAACCAGCAAACATGCTGTAATCCACACCTTAATTATGTATCACGTACATCAGCCTGATCATGGTGGTTGCATGTCAGAATTACATGATCCTCTGTCGCCCAGAGTAGGCTGGGCACATTAGACCTTAGGTAGTCACAGGCCTTGGAAAGGAAATATAAAAACGTATCAATGTCCAAAGTTTAGCAGCAAATTGGGAACAGTTGTTGGAAAAGACATCCATGGTGGAATGCTCCGCCCTTCTCTGTTGTCTTGTGTCTCTAAGGAAAAGCAGATGAGTCACTGCTAATTTTCTAACTGTCAGTGATTTGCATCCAGAGTTTGCCTGAATCTCACATCTCAGCACAGTGAAGACTGAAATACTGAAATGTATTTCAGTCTTCAGATGTAGCATAAGTGCTGACAGCATTTTTTTGAAATCCACTATTGATTTCATAGAACGTTTCATAGTACAAGCAGCCTAATAATGCCACCAGACTAGTTCTGGTGGATAACTATAAAACCCTATCTGGGTCCTGCATAGTTTTATGTACTGCATGTTTTCTTCTCTGGAACATGATAACACATGCATCAGTTATTTCCTGCTGCCTGCTGATTCAAACCTGTGCAATGGTGAACTTAGATCCTTGTCACAGTGATCAGGAAATACATACTGTAATGTTTGTGAGTGTTCTGTTTAGTAAAGTATCATATCCTCATACCAGCAAATGTTCTGACAAGAAATTGGCAGCCTCCATATGTGAGCTTGTGTTTTGACAGATACTGTACTTGCATGAATACTTTGAAATGCTGATGTCACTGACTGGAATTTGAATCAGGGTGTGTGTGTTATGGAGATACCGTGCCCATACCAATATACCTGCTTTACAGTTACTGTCACACAGGTTATAACAAAACCAAAACAGAGATAAGCTTTTGATATTATCATTAACAAAAACCACCAACCACCATCACTCCACCAGATTTTGCCATTCGGACCACAACACTGTGTGTGTGTGTGTGTGTGTGTGTGTGTGTGTGTGTGTGTGTGTGTGTGTGTGCGTGTGTGCGTGCGTGTGCGTGTGCGTGTGTGTGTACGCGCGTGTGTGCGAGTGAGAGTGCAAATGAATTTGTGGGTGAGACTGCGAGTGAGAGTGTGCGAGACAGTGAGACAGTGATAGAGGAGTAGAGGCAATTTTATTATTGTTGTTGTTGTTATTATTTGTTATTATTATATTTCTATTTTTTTCTAATAAAAATTTCACAGTTTTTGATGAGCCTACCACAGTTGCATGGGAGGAGTGAGAGTCTGTTCTATATCGTTGCTGGGACATGCGTATGGTCACGATAAATGGCGGTATTTCAAAATCTACAAAGGACACATCCCGTTATTGTTCATTCCTCACCTCCATGAATCAACACAATATATGGATCTCTCAGGTAAAGTTGGGGTCCCTCTACAGGCAGGAGCAACCACAGAAGCAAAAGAACAATGTCAGGTGACAAGGTAGAGTCATATTTGCATGAATATGACTGTGTGCATTTATTTGTTGTGACATGGGAGATAAATACGAGCACTATTACAAGAGTGGCAGTATTTTCTTTTCGCTAATACCGCTTTTCTCTTTCAGCACACATACAGTTTGTTTGCTGAGCTTTTGAAGATGACAGAATCCGATTTCACTGTTTAATGTTATGCAAACTTGCCTAGATTTACAAGATTGGATGTGAGTGGGCCATTCAACAGCAGAAGAAGATGTCCAAGATTGCCCTGTGGCAATGATTGACACACCAGTTTCCCTATTCATAAGTTAGTTTGAGAATTATCAAAATTATACAAATCTGTCACTGATTTAAGGGGAAAAAAACAACACTGCGTAGATTTAAATGTTTCCCCAACCCTAAATATCAGTATAAAAAGAGTGATAATTAATTATGTATAGGATCAAACCCCAAACTGATTGTGTGTACACAGTGACATCCAGAAAATTCTAACTGTACCATCGTCTGTTAATATTGTACAACAAGAGACACAAGATAAGTCATTTTGATTGTTATATTATTGGAAATTACTAATCGCCCCACTGTACAATATTTTAGCTTATTTCCCCATTATTCTCTAAGTAACATTATCCTCAAGCTTTACACAGGGTTCACTGTGTCTGTGTCAGCACAACAAATGTTTCGACAAGAAAAGAAGAAAGAATACAATGTGTGACGGTTGTATCTTTGCAGGAAAATACAGGGGGTCCTCGAGTTACGACGGAGATCCGTTCCAACGGATGTGTCGTAACCGAATTTCGGTGTAAGTCGGAACATACATACGTAAATAAGCACCTAGGTCACACACCTATGCTAACACATTAGTAAACACAACACATGAAGCAACCCAAATTTCGGTGTAAGTCCGAACATACATACGTAAATAAACACCTACGTCACACAATGGTAACACAATTTTTGAGCAATAACCCAAAATGGCTTACAATGTAGTGCCACGTGACAACATTTTCTTCCGCCGCGCTCACCAACTAGTTCCCGTGCGAAGTTTGTATTTACGACGCAAACTGCTTAAGTCGAAACAAGGATTTTTAAATTTATGGGTCGTAACCTCGAGACCGTCGTAACCCGAGGACCCCCTGTATGTAGGCCTACAAATAAGCACCGAGTTGTGTCTTCCTTACATAGCTAGAGACCAGGGGCCTCATTTATTAAACCATGCGTAGGAATCATACTAAAAACGATCGTTTTGCACAAAGCTGGAAAATGGAAAATTCAGATTTATCAAACTGTGCGCACGCCGGATTCCACGCTCTTTTGCTTGATACATCTCAATCAGGGTGAAATTGAGTGCACATGCACGAGCACAGGACTCCGCCCTTTCTCCGCCCACAAGAAGACTCATTGTAATATTGTCACGTCCTCGCGGAAGGGTTTTAGGACTGAACCGCATGTATGTCAATCATCGTGCGAGGCGGTGATTGGTGGAGCTGAGAGGGAGGCGGGCTCTGTGTGGCGGAGGCTTATTCGACAGACGTTCGGCTCGTCTGTTCAGCTCGTTTGGCAGAGTGTCGATGCGCAGCGTTCACGCTGTATTTTCTTAGGGAAATACCCTTTTTCTACTTCTGTGTGGAATGAGCCTGTCACCTGAGTAGTGATCACCTGTAAGGGAAGCAGCGATGCAGGACTTCTTGCTGTGGCTCTCTCAAAGCCGCCCCAACCTCGGTCCACTGTTCCAACATGATCGCTCTTATGTTCCGTGTAAAACAGCCATTCGTCATCATGGGCTAAAACATCAGCGCTGCCTTCGATTGCGGCCATTTACTATGTCCCCCAGTAAACCCAAAGCTGCCACTGATATTATTCCATCCTTTAGCGCATGCTTTTCTATATGCAGGTATAATTAAAAACACGTCCATGTTTGTAAGGCCCATGTGTCCAAATTGTAATAATAATAATAATTATAATAATAATAATGAGTAATTGTTTCATTTTTGATCACACTTATTCTATCATTCCCAATTATTGCAATTCACTGCATTGTCTCCAAGTGTCACCAACGGACAAAACCTCAAAACATATTAGAAATGGGCGTACGCCAGGAAAGAAGCTGCCATGGCACATTCTCCCGTGCATTTCACTCTTGATAAATCTGACCGCGAGCGTGAAAGATGGCGTATGCCACGTTGATAAATGAGGCCCCATGCTTCATTACAGTTATTAAAATAACTACAGTTATTTTACTAAACACAAAACAAATGTGTGAAAACCTGACCACAGAAACATAGGCAGACGATTCTGACCTCTGAAACGACCTGCTATGAAAACCAGCAAGGTTCTGGCCTAAATATGTCCGTACCAGAATTCTCAAATCTCCACTTTTCATTTTTTATCCTCAGACATAAGGAGAGGTAACAAGGTGAAAAACAAATAAAAATGTAAAAAATGGTGAATCAGCATGTAGTTAGTTGGCTTAGCTGGTATTTTCCTCTGTTATGGGCTTCAAACCTGACTTTGGCATGAATTTGTGAGAAAGTATAACCCAATAGGAACTCTGTGAGGTTAATACTAGATTTGCATACAATGATCTCTTTCTAAAGTTAGACTGATGAGAGCATCGGTTCTGTTGTCATGTTGTTGTCACACCCAAAAATTCCACACATCACTCATGGAATTAGAAAATACTAATTATAGCAATTACCTTAACATAAGAGTTGTCTGCGTATTAATCTTCCAGCATGACACAAACAAACAAACCAAAACAAAGCTTACTGACACACAACGGATGTATCCTCCTTTGGATTAAAAGAATATATAGATAGTATGTACATGACATATTGGATTAAAAGAATATATAGATAGTATGTACATGACATATTGGATTAAAAGAATATATAGATAGTATGTACATGACATATTGCTTAAGGCCAGGAGCAGCAAATATTAGTCTTACGTCAGAATTTCAGAAAATGTATCTTTGTGTTAATGGAATTAAAAGAGAGATACATAGACCATGTATGTGTGTGTATGTCATATTTTTGTCAGTATGTCAGGGGGTTATTCTATTCAGTGATGCAATTTGGAATGAGCTCAATGTATAATTCATCATTGTGTTTTCATCAAGTTTTACATGAAATAATTAAATATTTGACGGGATTCATGATGATGGTATCACACAGCACAGGATCAACAAAATGGAGTCATGGAACATTGAATTTTATTTGTGCACAATTTTCAAACTTACATTGCAATTAGGACAAGAAGTTTAATATATGTTACAAACCTACAAGTGAGAAAAAACAATTATAAAATGATAAATAGAGCACATTGTATATACATGTATTTTATGTATGTACTCACTTTATGCCTTTAAACTGTATATCATTTACATTAAGACTGAATAAAGATGGTGCGATGTGAAAAAGCCATATACTGTGAGTAGAAGATGTGATGTTGGAGTATAGATTCTCTGTACTGGTCTTCAGGATGAGCTCGAGATGATTTTCTTCAGTTTCATCACCTCTTCAGTTGTGAGGTGCACCAGAGTGGAGCTGGAATTCAGCATCAGTACAGCGGATGATCCCATATCTGACCTCTCCTTTCCTCCCTTGGTGGTGTCTTCAAAACAGGACTTGGTGGCCATCAAGTCTTGCTGCAGCGTGAGGGGACTCGAGCCAGTTTTCACCTGGATGTAGGGCAGATCGCGCTCTTTCTCAAAGGCATCCCAGCAATGTGGGGCTTTGGAGTTGTACGACTGAATAATATCCTGCTGGTCAAACGGATAGATGTCTTGACTGGACGCGTTTTTCAGAAGGCCACCTGGAGGCAAAGGCCTATAGCTGGGGAAATAACTTTGGCTTGTACTGTGGTGATTAGCAGCTGAGTGGATGGTTGCTGTGGGGCTCGGCCCGTTCTGCTGCTTCAGGCTCAGATCCTCAGTTTTACTCCAGTGTTGTGGATCCATGTGAAGAGACAGGTTAAGGGGGTGGGTGTCTGCGTCTGGTTTGGAGCGTTCCTCCTCAGTTGGAGTTGGAGGAGCGTGTAGCTGCTTCGCTCCATTCGTCATGGCCGAGGACCTACACAGCCTGAGCCAGCTGTGAAACATTGACAGTGGTATCTGAATTTCCATCCTGCCTCCATTGTCCTGTGGGAGGTTGGAGAGAGTATAACTGAGATTGAGTCCTCCTACGTCTGGGCTGCCCTCCGTCTCTTCTTTTGGCCGGACTGTAATGTCTGTCTTTGGCAAGCTGGCTTTTTGTGCCGCGGCTGTGGCGCCCGGGTCCATCCTCAGTGGCGGAGTAGGGTCACGTCTAGGGCTGCTTGTGGCTGTTACGGCCTTGCCGTCGATGGCATAGGCCCCGCCTTCTTTCCCAGGATATGAATATGGCGCGACATCTGCCTCACTGTCTTGCGTTTCACACCCCTCGCCTCTCGCTGCCGTTGCGGAATGAAGCGTGTACAGAGGGGAGGGTTTATTCAAAAACTTTGGGTTTTTGCTGGATGAAGGTGGAGAAAAAGACGATGCAGGATTCCTGTTGATTTCCCGCGGTGGCGCTTTGACGCTCAGGTTCAGGGGCTCTGTCAGTCCAGAAGAGGTCTTGTACTGCTCTGCCAGGTGGCGCAAGTGCTCCAGTGGCTCCTTGACCCTGTCCATTGGGTTTTGGTGAGTTGGACGGAAAGCAAACTGCGGCTCAGGGGAAGTGGGGCCATGTGATGAAGAAACAGAGGAGGAGATAGGGGGGTATGGGGGCAGAATTGGAGGGCTTGGACGATAGTAGTGGGGGTAGTGGAGTGGCAGAGGAAAAACATTCCCACTTGGATCAGACTGGAGCTTAGGAGGGCTCTGTGGGAAAGACAAGTTTTCTGTTAAGAATTTCAGGGGAAACTGACAGGAGTGTGCTGTTGCTTTGCTTATTTATTCTCTACACAAAATCAAATGTATTTTTCAGTATCACTGTAAAAAAAAAGAAGAAAAAAGCTATCACAGAGTCTCATATAAAATCAGCTAATGAGCAGATGTAACCAAAATGGGGAGTTTTCAACACACTGCAACTGAAGCCAAATCCAAAAATGCACATTGGTTTTGCTGTATGTGGTTGTGATAATGAGTTTGGGTTGTGCTGTCAAGATTTAAATTGCTCTGTATTATTTTGAACAATAATGCACCTGTATTTCTTAATTGGCAGTACATTGAGTACGGGGCTACAAATAGTGTAATAATTGTAATAACATAATACTACAAACAATAACGAAAATTATATATTTAATGGTAATTAGCTTTCCCACTTATATGTGTCATATGTGTAGAGTAAGAGAGTAAGCCCAACCTGGTGCAGTGGTAGTGACATCAGTTTGCGTTTGACTGCCCTCTGTGCATCCCTGTTGTCTTTGTTGTAGTTGGCATCGTGGAAGAGTTTTGGCTGATGCTGTGGCAAGGCATTCATGACTATGCCCTTCTTGTGGCATTCATAAGGCAGAAGTAACCTGCACACAGAGCGTATGAAATGTCTGAGAAAAACCCAAACCACCCGCGTCCAACCCTGAGAAGTTGTGGACAGCCTTGTGGCTTACTTTTCGTAGTGTCTGCGAGTGCACGTGGCTGCACTTGTGCTGCGAGGGTTTCCTCCCAGCCTGTTGTAAACTTGTTTCCACTGCTGCTGAGCAGTTACCTGAAGCATTACAGGAAAGGTTTTTTTTTACAATACATAACTGGATAATAATGAGTTTGATGCATGGCCACCAATTATTTTAATGTGTGTTTGTATCAGGACAAGTATGCAGCATTTAAACCGTGCCCAACCCCACAGCATTTATAACCTGAGAAATACATATCCTCATATTTTCATTTAGCATTGTTACAACTTTTTACTACCGAGATAAGATGTATTTTAAGAATAGTTGCCTTTACTAATGGCTGTTAATGAACACACGAAATATTAGTGCTAGTCTTTTAGTCAATTTAGTAATAAACAGAAATCTGGTTGTTATCAAGAATACATCATACTACAACTGTAAATAATAACAATGGTGATAGTTTAATAGTTAATTGGTATTATTTGGTTACCTGGTGGTATCCACCCAATTCTCGGACAGTCTTGAACATCACAAATAAGTCAACTGAAAAATAATGGGAAAATATTTATAAGCAAACAGTTCATAGCATTTTGGGTAAAATTTTGACCATGCTTCATAAGCTGAATGTTTTCTCAGTTAACCAGTTCCTTTTCATTAAATGTCGAAACCAATGTAAAATATTCAGTGTTCAACGCTCAGTGGACCTTAAGTAACAAAAAAACGTCTAGTTTTTTATAACATTTTAGAATAAACTTATACTGATATTAATATTGTTAATACATAATATTATTATTAATATTGTCAAGTACTTTGTTTGAAGCCCAGATGTGGGATCCTTTCAATCGGTGTGTCTCTCTTCCTCATGTAAAGGTAGAGATCTTTGAGGAAATGTTCCTCTGTGATCTCGCCCATCAGGTCTCTGGTTCTCTCCTCGTTGGTCTCTCCCTGTGCCATTTCTGCGTGTGCCTGTAAACACAGTTCGCATAATGAAATAACCTGATTAGTACGTAGGTTATCATCACAGCTCTCCCTTTGGCAACTGTGAACAACTGCGAACTTGAACAAAGTGATACTCAGACAATGCCTCAGTGTGTTAAGGTCACAACATTTTGATGGATCATTGTCAAACATGCTCAGAAGTTGTCCATAGATTTGTCCATACATCAAATTCACACATGTTTGTACTTGTTTCACTGGACTTTAACCTGTCCCTTGAAGGAACATACCATAGATATGAGTCTTAAAGTAGACGTCATTGCCTAATTTTATTTCTACTGCGCTGTAACAATGTCAATAATTAAATTAGTTTTATTAAAGAGATCTATCTGTCTGTCTGTCTGTCTGTCTGTCTGTTTATCTGTCTATCTATCTATCTATCTATCTATCTATCTATCTATCTATCTATCTATATATCTATACATACACACGCGCGCACACACACACACGCGCACACACACATGTATGTATATATAAACAATTTTAATTTGACTTTTAGTTTTACTGCTTTTGTGTTACTTTCATTTAGTTATCAGGTATTTCATGATTTACCGTTGCCCCGTCACTTTAATCATGTTACTGTCCTAACATTTACGCTTAAAATTATGAGACGATAATGAAACCGCCCAACCCCCCCCCGCACCCCCCCCCCCCCCCCCCCCCCCCCCCCCCCCGTCTTCATTTTACCACGCACTCGTGGAATAAGAGCAGCAAATGAATGTTTCCCAGAGAAGATACTAATAAGAGCAGCACGTTCACTAAACAACAAAAGTGGACAGATATTCATGGGAAATACAGCTTTCTAAATCCAGGCTGCAGCAGTGTTTTGTTTTTAATAATCGTACTTATCAAAAATATCATCATAAAAAAAAGTCTGTTCTGAATCTGTATATGAAATATTGATCCTCACCTGTGTTTCCATTGAAAGAATAAGGATGGATCATATCTTCTTGTTGGTCCGATGATGAGAGAACAAGCTACCGCATTGTACAGGCCGATGTTCCCTCCAGTAAAGTAAAAGCAGTCTGGAATTCACAGCTGCCAGGTACCAATGTCGTGTCAGTCCCTCACCTGTCCTCTGTGTCTGTGTGACAATCACCACCTCCCTCTAACGTCTTCCTCCTGAGATTCCTATAGTCAGACTGGTTTTACCTGCTCTGGAGCATGTGGCAAAAAAGGATGCACTGGAGCAGTGCACATAAATTGGCAGAATGACAAGGAAACTGGTGGAATTTTTTTGTCTTTCACATATTAAACTCTGAAGTACTAATGTTTTCATGTTTCCACCCAATTGAGCTGAGGATAAATGACAAAAGTGTCCCATAGAAACACGGGCTTTGGACCGTTCTTTGATTGTGTTGTGTGGTTCATAGCTTACTGGTTAGGACACATTGCTGGAATGTGATTGTCCTAATTTTATATCCATTGATTTAAACTTTGAATGCAGAGCAAATCCTCAAGTAAGCTAGATTATAATGTTTTTATTATTTACATGTACTTACAATATTAGGGAAAAATATTATCTATGATCTTGATAAAGGAGAGAATTAGCTGATGATTATGACATCTTGATGGCTTTGTGATCTGCCCCAGTTGAGTTGGGACACATAGCATCAGGATAGACTTTAGTAGTACAATTTTCAAAACAATATGCCCATCATACAAAGCCTAACAGAGTAAGTTGATTAAATTATTAAAACAGCATCATGTTCTTGGAGGCAGTAGTATGTTTTGATAGTAGTACGTCTGTCTGCAGTATATTCTCAAGCCTGTCAACTGTCAATTTGTCAGTGGAGTCCCATAGGTGTGGCTCTGGATTCACAATGCGATCTTAGTTTGCTCAAAGCTAAAGAACAAACAGAAAGCTGACATACTGTAGCTATAAGAAGAGAGATGAATGTTTAAGTACAATCGTTCTTTGATTCCGATGACTGGATTTCTATGCTGTGAAATCATCCTGATTGAGTTCTCCTCAAAACAGCTGCTAACCAACCCAGCCATGCCAAACACAGCAGTTCATCACTGAAATCCTCCTGATCCCACTTTACCATAAAATCTGATCATCTAACTAAAGATTAACGTCTAACTAAAATAATAGAAATATCTTTACCTTTATTTATATTTATATTGTGCCTCCATTTTTAGGTATTGGCTATTGCCCTACTAACATTGTCTGATGTAGACTTATTATTAACTTAATTATAATTAAGTTTGAAGAGAACTTCCCAACGCAGCCATCGGAAGCAAAACTGTCTGAGCAGATGGACGACATAGTCACAGAGGTCTGTCAGCTGAAGGCTGACATCCAGTACACAGAGCGAGATACTGTCTTACATGCTGAGAAGTTCAGTTTGCTGTCTCAACGGTGTCAACGAAGAAGAAGAAGAAGTATAAGGAGGAGTAGCAGAAGAAGAAGAAAAAGAAAAATAAGTGGTAGTAGTAGTAGACAAAGACTTTAAACCTCTGTTTTACTGTTTTATGTAAAATATTTATCTGTCTTATTTTGACTACATCTTTGTTTCCCAGCCATTGCTATCAAAAGCAGATTTAGAAAAAGAAAAAGAGACAACAGGTCGGGGCAGGACATAAAAGATCTTTGCTGACCACTGTACAAAAACCAAGATGTCCAACCAATGATGCCGAGAGCACCACCTTCACCTACATATTGAATGATTTTGTAGGAGAGATTTTCAAGGCTTGTACAAACAGAAGAATCACAGCAAGTAAAACCTGTTTTAATTTACCATAGAAAACATATTGAACTTATCCTATAATGGAAATGTGCAATGCCATTCCCTGTACATATTGAAACATCATTGTGTTTTGTTTTGTTCTGCCTCCAGTCAATTCCTGTCATTCAACGCAGCTGTTGCATATCACAACGCATGCCAGTCACACCCATTATGCTGCAGTTCTGCAGAGATTATAGGCATCGCATTGCTGAGGTCAGACAGGGCTATGGCTTCATCATTAGCCCCACTAAGAAATGACAAGACCTTTGACGCACAACACACTCCCTAATGTGCTTCATTCAGCTGCTGCGCCTCCGGTGTTCAACACAGAGCAGATGTGTTGACTCAAGTAAATTGTCATTCGTTATGCTTCAATGTGCGTGCGCTACTCACTATCAAACTTATCACAGGGAAAGACTAGTTGAAATGGTTGTTCCGCTTTGTTGAACAGCTAAACATGTAGAAGTAGAGAATATGAGGATATGAGATAAGAAGGCTGGTGCATGCTGTATGTTGCCTAATGAGATAATAACAGGCGGCACTCTCAGGACTGTCAAGCACAGTTATCATCTGCGTCTGCATCTGAAGTATCCACTGTATAGGGGGGAAAAGCTAGGACGATTCCAAGGGCCCCTGACTGACAGGGGCCCCAAAAAATAGGAGTGTATATGTGTAAATGTATATCTCTGCGCAATTAGATTTTTTTGTCATGGGGTCCAAAATTCCTGGCAGTGCCCCTGGCTTAATGTGAGCTTTTGTGGGCAGGAACCATTTGATGTTACAGTGGTGCTACTTGCTGGTTTCAAAATCAGATTTTATTCTTACCATCATGCTCAGGGGGAAGAATGAACATGATGAATTACTGAATATTTCCAAACAGATGCTCACAGATTTACCACAAAGTAAGATTGTATATAGTCTAGTTATTGAAAATATAAAAGCCCCGGGACTCATGTGTGATAAACTAATAGTCAGTCGGCACCTACTACAAGTGAGCAGAGTTTTTGCTGTGTGTTCCACTCTTTTTAAGTATGGGCTACTATGTACGCTGTTGACACTTTTAATATGGATTATTCCTGTTTTGCTTTAACCACCGCAGAGGTAAATACTCAAAACACACAAAAGTTAGCAATTATTTTCCTTTTAAAGAAGATGTAGTCATGTAGTTATGTTGAATTTAAATGCTATAAGTGAATGGGTTTGTGAGTCCTCTGCACCAGTTCGACAACAATGAAGCAGGTGTTTAAGGCCATCAGTTCCTGGAACCCTACCCAGATTAAAAAAATCGCTCGCTGCCACTCAAGACTGCATGTGATATAGAGCAGCAGTTCTCAGTGTGCAGTTCACTCCCAGCAGATTTAACACTAGATACTGAAATTTCTAGATTTCTTTCAAGTTACATTGTAGATTCACAAATGTATGAAGGCATCGAGTGAGGTTTGCCACATGCCCACACTGATTTATGACAAATGACTAATTGGCAGGCAAAAGGCAAAGGGCTATAGTGTAACTCAGACTAAGACACAAGATGATCTGGCAGCTATCAAGAAGAAATTAAGTAGGACAGGGGAGACAATGAGAGACAGGTGCAACACATCAGGGTGGAGCAGGTAATCAGGAGTTAGTGAGAAAACACCAGAGGACAGGAGGTAAAGCAACCTGCAACCAAACACAACATCTGAATATTAAAATAACCAAGTTTTATCTGTTCATAGATGGTAGCACTGGACATGGAAAGAGTTTCATGTCGGTTCGGTAGTTTTTCCATTTCTGCGTACAGACAGACGAAACGAGACAGATGGCATAGAAAACACAGCCCCCTTCAGATAAGTGAAGGGACTCATCTGAAATTTACGGTAGTTTTGACATCGTTTTAGTCCCATCAGACATATGTGTCATGTAACTGTGGCTTCTCACCTGTCAAAACCTGAATTCTTGATATGGGTAATTCAACATAAACTAGTGGAACACATGTCTGTTTCAGTGAATACAGACTATTAACATCATACAGTAACAGGGATCTTACTTCCATCATGTAAAAGGCAAGGGAACTAAATCCCTCAAAGAAAAAGCTAACATGTTTATGTATTTTAATTTTTATTTATTTTTCTCTGACATCTTAGATTTGGCTCAATACAGATGATCACTCCACTGACAATGATTGTGGTACAGTATTTAAAAACCATTAGAATCATCAACGATGTAAATGTCATATTTTATTCATGGGCACTTACAAGGTGTTAAATATAAAGAGATAAGAAAAATCTTATTTTGTTATCGAATTAACACAGACAGTGCTATATGAAAACAGATGTATGCAGATGTTCTTTGCATGCCTCGACACTGATGTAGTTAAAGTTATACATACGTGTGTGTGTGTGTGTGTGTGTGTATACACATATATATACACATATACACATATACATATGTACATATACAAATATACATATGTACACATATACTATAGAAGTATGTATATACACACACACACACTGTACCTTCCATTACCCGCAACGAATATATCTGGAATGTGTTTATCCATGACTTCGTTATTTTAGTGTCATAAAGAAATGTTGAAATGTTGCACTGCTGTCAACTTTACCCATCAAAGCCAACACAATTCACTACTTTAATCTTTTAATGAATACAGGTTCCAGGTTAATCTGGGCTCAGCAGAACTTGTGCAGACATTTTGTCTCCTCACAGCGGATAAAGAGGTGTATGATTACTTTAATGGTGGCATCTCCGGCACACCTATGTTCAATGTGAGCCCAGTTTAATGTGTGCCCGGTTAATCATATTACTAACTACATTCACTTAGTTGCACCTCTCCTTGTGATATGCACAAAATGGCTGCAATGAAAATGTGTCAGTTGCAGGTTTTTCCAGGCACATTCTTTTTACTTCAAATGCCGCCACCCATTTCAAATGGTAATTCATAATGACCTCAATCAATAATGCCCTCACATTTAAAACAATTATGCATTTAAACCATTATGCTGGAGTGGATAATGCATGTGTGCGTGTAACCTCGAATGAGGTCATAATAGTGGCAGTTGTTTTTACCGGACGCCCAACCTTGCTGTAAAAAAATAGACTCGTCATGAGATTTCAGCTTGATATTAATAATAAAAATGAAAACAAATCATTGTAGTGCAGCTATGTATAAGCGTATGGTAAAGAGAAATAGCAGATTAAGCACTGACTGGCGCTGTAAAAGTTCAGACGTGTCTTTATTTACTTGTGTTTGAATCACAAGGGTAAATATCTATCTATCTATCTATCTATCTATCTATCTATCTATCTATCTATCTATCTATCTATCTATCTATCTATCTATCTATCTATCTATCTATCTATAATTAAGATTTAACTTCACTGTTACTCAGTGTGGCTGTGCTCCTTAATCACTGAATAGGCTTAAACTTAATTTTATCTTTCTTAACCCAGTGATACAAGGCTATTATTATAATGCCTTGTATCTTGTATGTAATGTATATTCCATTGAAAAACAGATCAATCAGGCACAAGTCGGAAAGGGAGCATTGTTAACAGGCAAACCAGTTTGCCGCATCTCGCCACATGGAGTCTGTGTTGTACATTTTCAGCTTTCTGTCGTGATGATATTCTTCAAAAGAATGTCGTTTTGCAGCTTATTACATGGACGGGTAATTACGGGTTCAAATTATGACTGGAATACAATCACGGGTCATCGACCATGAGTCATTTTTGATACTCAGCCATCTTGTCATACAGAAACGAATCCTTGTTAAAAGCACATCCAGTTTATACCTCAGTGGAAACGCGAAAGGGCAAAAACATTCACAATGGTGCAGCAGACGTTTAAAGGACATTATTCAGTCAACCTGTGTTGGACACATGTGGGAAAGTGATATGATCCTGAGAAACTGTCCACTTTGTGTGAGTTGATATGTTTATGTTGTTAAACACATAAAGGTCAATAGCCACAGTGCGGAATTATGGTTTCACATACAACTGCATTTCGCTGAAGGAACTTCTTCTGTCCCCAGACAAAGTTTCAATAAACACAGTTAAACACAATTTCTGCCTGGTTCTAGCTAAGGATTATATACCTGGATGCAACTGTGACAGGAATCAGTGGCTTTAACATTATTTGAAAGTTAATTTAATGGCAAAAAGAAAAGGCTGCTGTGCCACGTGCATTGTTCAAAGGGGTTGTACTTCATCTCCTGATCCTTATTATTATTACGGGTGTGTTCCTTCTTTCAAGAAGAACAAGAAGAAGAAACATACCTTTATTGACCCATATATTGGGCAATTATTTTTCTGCATTACACATTATTTTGTTAGTACAGAACATATTTAACACATCATGCACACATGCAGAGCAGTAGGCTACACCACGAGGAGCGCCCGGGGAGCGAATCTGGGGGGTTAAGGGCCTTGCTCAAGGGCCCAATGTGGTGGACGGCATTGGGCAGATCCGAGAACCGGCAACCTCACATGCTCAAGCTTGATGGTAGCTCGGTTATGGGATGGTGGTGCGTCACCCAAATCTTCAGCTGAGCTGGGGCTCGAACCAGCGACCTCTGGGTCCAAAGCCTCTTGGTCCCAAGCCTGATTCTTTAGCCCAGTGATTTTCAACCACTGTGCCGTGGCACACTGGTGTGCCGTGAGAGATCGTCAGGTGTGCCCTGGGAAATTGTCCAGTTTCACTTAATTGGTCAAAAAAATATTTAGTCACTGCAAATGATTGTGCCTGTGTTATGGCCCGAGGGCCAGGGCTATATGTTGTCAGACGCATTGATGACATGTCTGCAGACATCGAAAATGTTGTTTTGGAAACTT
Source organism: Trinectes maculatus (assembly GCA_016785345.1). Classification (NCBI taxonomy): domain Eukaryota; kingdom Metazoa; phylum Chordata; class Actinopteri; order Pleuronectiformes; family Achiridae; genus Trinectes; species Trinectes maculatus. The sequence goes on from JAFBJQ010000613.1 coordinate 20,423, forward strand.
TTTGTAACATTTTCTAACTTTTTTGATTGCTGGTGTGCCACGGGATTTTGTTTAATATAAAAAATGTGCCGCGGCTCAAAAAAGGTTGAAAAACACTGCTTTAGCCTCTTCGCCACCACCTCAAAAACTCAATTGCTTGCATGCTCGCTGATTGCAGTTATAATAGCGTATTTATCTTTATCTACTTTTGTGCAACAGATAGATATTACATTGTAACAGCCAAATTGTCCCTGTGAATGTTAACCATGAAGCATCATGGTTGAAGCATCATGGTTAACCGTTGTTAATTTGTGAAAGGTCGTCGAGGAAGGATCTGATTCTCAGACATACCTGTCTAAGGAGTGGCCCTTCTGTGTCTTCTCCTCAAGCCGTGCTATCAGCTTTTTATTGTGTCCCGATCTTTTTGCTTGTCACAAAGCATGGTGTGTAACTTGCATGCCTGCGTGGCAGCTGGGCTCAACTAGGGTGACAATATGCCCATAAAAAGAACACTAATGTACCATGATATGTACGTGCGGTGCACAACAGCGTTTGGAATGTTATGTTGATTTTGGCATTCAGCGGGGGATTGACAGGAGCGAGGAAGCCAGTGGTTTGTGAAAACAAACTATTGGCTAGTGATGTTGATGAGACATGGCTGTGATTCTGTGTTGACAGTGGTCAATATGTGTTACCAGGGATGTCTCAGTACCGGTGACAAATGCATGCTGTAAGATCTGCAAATACAAACAAGATGTATGAATAATTTAAGGTTGTTCACAAATGGATTTTCCATTTTACAGCAACCGGAGTAAAAAAAAAATATTCTAAAGCTCTTTTGCAGAGTTACAACCCAACCTGAATTAATGTCAGTGTTACATATTTATCACAAACCTACAGTTGGTTAATCAAATAAGGTTTTGCTTTTGGAAAACCTCTTTTGCAGATAAAGGATCAAAATATTTATGAAGTCTACCAGGATGAGAGTTCATTTTTTCACTGAGTTGCCATAAAGAAATACATAAATAAAATATTTGCTATTTCTTTTATTATTTCTGTATAAATCACCATTATGTAACAAAGATAAATTATGTGTATGTTTAGATGTGGGACACAGTGAGCTCATATTCCGGATTATCACCTGCAGTATATGCAATAACTTCCTGGAGTATTTAATGTTAGGTGTGTAGTCTTACATTACAGGAACTTGTAGCAGATGTGAGCAACAATAAATCAGCTATGTGCAATGCAACAGAAGTGTTGCATTATCAGGGCAAGTTAATGAGGGTTAAAGACAATGAGCCCTCCTTTACATGTTTATTATTAAACCTGCGCATCCACTTTTTCAGACAGTTGCTGGTATAACCTGTTGCCCAAGATCATAATATGGTAGGTAGCAGTACAATTCCTGTAGCTCTCAGCAGTGACACGAAGCCTATAAATAGTATTCACTCCCCTCGGATGTGTCACCCTTTTATTGCGTTAATAAATTATGTCGTGATCAATATAATTTGTCTTTTTTGACAAAAATTGGCCTTTTTTATATCAAATTGAAAGCAGAATTTTACAAAATAATGTAAATGAGTTAAACACAAATAAGGTAAAGTGAACAATTGCATAAACGTTCACCCCCCTTTGAAGTGACATCTAGTTGACAACAGGTGTGTCGCAGTTCGTTAAATGGAGCTCGTCTGAGTGCAGGTGATGTGTGTCAAGTGATTGTGTTCCCTCGTTGACTTGTCTGTGTGTCAGGCTCTAGCAGTTAACTGACAACAAGCCTTGCATCAGGTCTGTTCCGTTTTGTTTTCTTACACACAAATGCTAAATCCTCCATGTAAACAATAGATTAACACAGAGGTTGCCAGTTGTGTTTATCTGTCCTCAGTGTATGCTTCCTTAAACGTCCATTGTTATGCAGAAGATAAACAGTTAAAGATCAACTCGGTGAAGTCAGATGAAACCAGTCCAGTATGTGTGTTGTGCACACATACGCACACGCTGTCTTATGATTAAGCATCTTAAAACTAACTTGGCTTGAAGCACAAATGCTGGTTTCGATTGTAAATTATGTGATGGTGTAAACACTACGCATGGCTCAGGATGACTCAGACCTTTCATATTTACTTAATATGTAATTACCTACCTCTCTAATCTTTATACAGTTTGGATAATGCACTGAATAAACCAGATGTGTGTGCGTGTGCGTGTGTGTGTGTGTGTGTGTGTGTGTGTGCGTGTGTGTCTGTGTGTGTGTTAAGCCTATATCATATTTGACACATTGGGCCTTTTTGTCAACTTTTTACTCACAACAATCTTAATTTCAGATACAAAAACAAATGTTGCCCATAACATTTTGAAAATATAGAACATTTCCGACTGTTTTTGTCTTTGTAACTCACGTAGCAAATATGATACAAATGGTTAAAGGATTGGCATACTTCAACCTTTTCAGTTTTTTTTTTTCACTCCTCGAGAGTTGATGTGTTAGAAATTCATTACTTCACCACACAGTGGAGCTGTGGTTCTAGCTTTCATATGGCAGTGCCCGCACTGACGCACCTGTGTGACACAGCAGTCAGATGAGGCTGGATATGGCGTATAATCTCAGCATGTTGAATCTTAAATCAACACGGGTACACATTTTCATATTTTATTAAATTTTTTAGCCTGTGTATGTCGCTAGTGATCTGAGGCAGGCAACAAACAAAGTGTCAACCATGCATTTTGTTTGTTGCCTGGTTCATGCAGCTGATTAGATTTTTGGCTCGTAGGTAGCATTTTGCATTTCTGTCATGATGTTCTGCTCCGGCCTCTGCAGATGCCTGACTCCAGATCATGGGAAATGAAAAGTAAATTTATGCTGTTTCAAATCTGAAGACCTTTTTTTTTTTTTTGATTGAACATTTCTGCTGAAAAGATGGTGGAAGCTCGCCTCTGGTTTGCTGTAACATCTTTAAAAGCAAAATCAGAATGGTGCCACTCCTCACTCACTCTCCTCACTGTTCTGTTTCTTCAAGCGCACAGGGAGGCGCATTTTAATTTCACAGGCAAATACTTAGATCGACATGCAAAATGTTCAGTGAACTGCTGCAAAAGGTCACGTCACAGAGAGACTCCAAATGCCAAACACCCATCTCTGAAGTTTAGCCCTTTGTAAGATCTGATGGATTGATTATTTCCAAACTTGAAAAATGGCACAAATTATATCCTGATGCAGCCTATACTTTTTATTTTTGCAATAATTTAGTGATATCATCCACTGATGGCCACATATATGCCTGTGCTTTGTTGTGTTGGTTCTGTAAGTGTTATTTTGAGCAAATACCCCTGACCTTTTTTTCCCCCTTAGTGCCCTTTCAAACCAAGATTGAATTTCTAACAGTGATAACCACCCGAGGCACTATAAACCAAAAGGGGCATATTAACACTTTGAAGGGTATTTGTAATGTAGTAAATGTCACTATTTGCTTGTAGTGAATCTCTAAGGCAAGCTACTTTTAGCTTTTAACACATTACTGTCGCAGTATTGTCTTTCACTTCTAAATATACCGATAATATTGGTAATATTGTCCATAATATTGTAAGGGCATGTTTAATGAAGGTTCTATCTTAAGATCAAATAATTTGAAGAAAAATAAATATGTGCCCACAATATACTCTTTTTCCAACAACAGCAACAAACTGTTATGATATAATAACCCACTAAGGGAAACATTGTTCTTATTTTATACTGATGAGTAGCCAGAATAGCCAGAGGTGTCACACAATTAAGCCCTGTGAGACAAATAATGATTTGTGAATTTGGGCTCTACAAATAAGAATGTGATTGACTGACTGACTGATTGAATTTGGTGCACAAGAGGCAGTCTGGGAAATGAGTGTAGTAAACAGTACGCACCACTGAAGTTCCAAATCAAAGTAACCTGTCTGGGAAAATGGTTGAAGAAGATTAGAGGGTTTGTGCTTAAGGTGGAGAAAACCGTGATTCAGGCTGTTTTTAAAGTAACTGTGTTCAGAACAGGAAGTGGAAGTGGAGAGACAATACCATTGTCATATATGTACGATACATATGTGGCATGGTGTAGATTAACATAAAGATTTGAAACGGGAGGATAGAAACCATGTTTTTAATTTTATTTTTTAATGTGTGTACATATACTCTATAATTATAACTCTGTCATTTTGTGCTGAATCAAAGTAGTTTAATGCAGCACTCCCTCCATTTCATCTTATATGAAACTGTGTTCACAAATACACCTGATGAAAGCTTGTTGTGAGGCAGCAGTAACAGACAGGACCACACTTCTCTGTGCCTTAATTGTTAACAAAGCATGTTTAATTGGACAAACACCAGGCAAAACGTGGAACAAGGTGTGAAGTGATGGGAACACACAAGGAGTCAAGCTTTCACAGATGTGACACCGATCTCCGCTTTTAAAACGCCACCGCTGACAACATTTTTCACAATTCTTTTACTGATTTATTTAACACATTTCTGTAATTGGCTGAACGGGAGAAGTGCAAATGGAAGAAAGTGGAGTAGGAAGAAGGTGAGCGTGAATGCTATGATTGGATGCCGCTTCCATAGTGTGTTTCACCTTGGACAGAAATAACCAGGGTTTAAAAAAAAAGAAGTCTTCAGCCTAAACAGTCTTCTGCTTAGCTCTTCTCTGAGCTCATGTATTTGTTTGTCAGAAACGTAGCGTGGAGGAAAATGTTCTGTGTTCCAAGAGGAAATGAAAGACTGTACAGGCGTTAAGTGGAAATGAATATAAAAAAAACAAGATAAGAAAAAAAGACAACAACTTAGAAACTGTCTCTGTCTTAGAGATGCCATAATCATGCCAACCCATTATTGACAGTATGTTGTTGATAACACATTAGTTAAACACGTTAGTTAAAGTGATACTAAACTAAACTTTCCTCAGCATCAAATATAGAGATGTAAATTGAGAAAACGACTTGAAGTAATTTGCTCATGCATCTTCATCGGTTGTCACAGTTGAACGTTTCAGCCTTTCCTCCTCCTCCTTCTTCTGCTTTTCTTGCACCTTTCCTTCTAAATGGTGTCCAATCATTAGCTGGTACATCAGCGCGCCCACCATTGCGCCCAAGAAGGGGGCAAAGGTCGGCACAAAGAACCAGTAGGTGTTTGCACTGTAAGAGGAATAATGAGTGCAGTGAGTAAATTTATAATGGCTATTCAGTCTATTTACCGTAACAGAACTAAATCTAATACGAGTACATTTCAGCGGAGGTTACATAGCCAATATTACTGATGAGAAAGCAATGTCGGTATTCATGGTAACGATCTAATGTGTTAGCGACGATGCACTTAAGCGTTAATCAGCCTTTAAAAACAGCAGTATAATGTCTTGTGCCTCGAGGGGAAGCTTTTTTAAAGTTTGAAAAACAACCCTAATGATGTCCATGGGTTATTGCCGACCTGATTTGAAACTTGAATGTTGTTAGCAGGAAGCCAGCGCTACAAACGGGAGATGTGGAGTTGGAAACATGTTTGCGCTTGGCGGAAAGACAATAATGAAGTGGTATTATGAGAAATGATCGACCTGGTGTTTTTGGAGTTTGAGCCATCGTTGCGAATAAAAGTTTATCATTGTCTCTCAAACTTCATTAATAACAATCACAAACAAACACTATGTCTATGTTGTGTTCACTCATCAGTCCACTTTGTTTTTAGCTATAGGCCTAAAAGATTTTGCCTTTAGGACTTCAGCACAAGTCTGCACCGTTCATAAAAGCAACTATCAACCCACTGAACAAGCAAACAAGATAAAAGTAGTTTTAGCAGAGAGGCCCAGACTTTCCTCTCCCCGGCCACTTTGTCCAGCTCATCCGGGGAATCCCAAGGCGTCTCCAAGCCAGACTAGAGACATATTCCCTCCAGCGTGTCATGGGTCTTCCACAGGGCCTCCTCCAGATGGGACGTGCCCGGAACGCCTAACCAGGGATGCGTCCAGGAGTCATCCTGACCAGATGCCCAATCCACCTCATCTGGCTTCTCTCAATGTGGAGAAGCAGCGACTCTACTCTGAGCCTCTCCCGAATGACTGAGCTTCTCATCCTATCTCTAAGGGAGAGCCCAGACACCCTGCGGAGGAAACCCATTTTAGCCGCTTGTATCCGCGATCTTGTTCTTTCGGTCATTACCCACAGCTCATGACCATAGGTAAAGGTAGGAATGTAGATTGACAGGTAAATCGAGAGCTTTGCCTTTTGGCTCAGCTCCTTCACCATGATGGACCGATGTTCCATTCTTCCCCCACTTGTGAACAAGACCCTGAACTCCTCCACTTGGGTCAGGGTCTCATCTCTGACCCGGAGAGGGCATTCCACCCTTTTCCAACTGAGGACCATGGCTTCAGATTTGGAAGTGCTGATTCTCAGCCCAGCCACTTCACATTCAAATGCGAACCACTCCAGCGAGAGAGAGATCACAGCTCGATGAAGCCATCAACACCACAAAAAGCAGAGATCTAATCCTGAGGTCACCGGACAGGACCCCCACAACACCAAGGCTGCGCAGAGAAATTCTGCATTATGATAAACATTATGAACAGAATCTGTGACAAAGGGCAGCCCTGACAGAGTCCATCCCTCACTGGAAAAGAGTTTGACTTACTAACAGCAATGCGGACCAAACTCTGGCAACGGTCGTACAGTGAACAAACAGCCTATGTAAGGGAGTCCAGTAACCCATACACCTGGAGCACCTGGTGCTCCTAGTCTACAAAACACATGTAGACTGGTTGGGTGAACTCCCATGCCCCTTCGAGGACACTGCTGAGGGTGTAGAGCTTGTCCACAGTTCCATGGCCAGGACGAAAACCACATTACTCCTCCTGAATCCAAGGTTCCACTATCTGGCGGACCCTCCTGTCCAGGACCCCTGAATAGACCTTACCAGGGAAGCTGAGGAGTATGATCTCCTTGTAGTTAGAACACACCCTTCGGTCCCCCTTTTTAAAGAAGTGGACCACCACCCCAGTCTGCCAATCTAGAGGCACTGCCCCCAACGTCCATGCGATGTTGCAGAGACAGAATCAAGACAGCCTCACAACATCCAGAGCCTTAAGATATTCGGGCCGGATCTCATCCACCCCCGGGGCCTTTCCACCGAAGAGTTTTTTGACCATCTTGCCGACTTCAGCCCCAGAGATACAAGAGCTCGCCTCCAAGTCCCCAGACTCAGCTTCCTCATAGAAAGGTATGTTGGTGGGATTGACGAGGTCTTCAAAGTATTCCCCCCACCAACCCACAACGTCCCAAGTGGACATCAGCAGCACAGCATCTGCACCATACATGGTGTTAATGGCACACTGCTTCCCCCCCCCCCCCGAGCCGCCGGAAGTCGTTCTCCATGGCCTCACCGGACTCCTCCCACACCCGAGTTTTTGCCTCCACAACCACTGAAGCCACCTTCCGCTGGCTCCCCGGTACCTACCAGCTGCTGCCGGAGTCCTACAGGCCAAAAAGGCCTCTTTCTTCAACCTGACGGCATCCCTGACCGCTGGTGTCCACCAACAGGTTCAGGGATTACCGCCATGACAGGCACCAGGCACCTTACGGCCACAGGTCCAGTCTTCAGCCTCGACAATGGAGGCACGGAACATGGTCCACTCGGTCTCTATGTCCTTCGCCTCCCCCGGGACGTGGTTGAAGTTCTGTTGGTGGGAGTTGAAGCTGGGGATTCAGGCAGGCGTTCCCAGCATACCCTCACAGTGCGTTTGGGTCTGCCAGGTCTGACCGGCATCCTCCCCCACCATCGAAGCCAACTCACCACCAGGTGGTGATCAGTTGACAGCTCCGCCCCTCTCTTCACCAAGTGCCCAAGACATGTTGCCACAAGTCTGATGACACAACCACAAAGTCGGTCATCAAACTGCAGCCCAGGGTGTCCAGGTGCCAAGTGCACATATGAACGGCCTTATGTCTGAACATGGTGGTGGTTATGGACAATCTGTGGCGAGCACAGAGGTCCAATAACAGAACACCGCTCAGGTTCCTCCAAATCATGCCCTTCCAGGTCTCACTGTCATTGCTCACATAGGCATTGAAGTCCCCCAGCAGAACGAGGGAGTATCCAGAGGGAGCGCTCTCTAGCACCCAATCCAAGGATTCCAAAAAGGGTGGGTAGCTGTTGTTTGGTGCATAAACACAAACAACAGTCAGGACCCGTCCCCCTACCCGAAGGCGGAGGGAGGCCTATGTATACCCCAATGTACAGGCGCTAAGCCAGGGGGCAATAAGTATGCCCACACCTGCTTGGTACTTCCCACCAGGGGCAACTCCAGACTGGAAGAGAGTCCAACCCCTCTCAAGGAGACTGGTTCAGGAGCCCCCGTGTGTCGAGGTGAGCCCGCCTATATCTAGTTAGAACCTCTCGACCTAGTGCACCAACTCAGGCTCCTTCCTCGTCAGAGAGGTGACATTCCATGTCCCTAGAGCAAGCTTTTGTAGCCGAGGATCAGACTGCCAAGGTGCACCCAACCCCCTTGACCCCTCCAATGGTTGGTGAGCCCATGGGAAGGGGGACCCACTTTATCTCTTTGGGCTCGCTATCGAGCCCCACCCCCAGGCCTGGCTCCAGTAGAGGGCCCCGATGACCCACATCCGGGCGAGGGAAAACGTTGTCGCTATTTGTTTTTATTCATAGGGGTCTTCTACAACCACATTTTGTCTGGTCCCTCATCTAGGACCTTTTTGCCTTGGGTGCTCCTAGGTTGGCTCCTTGGGTGCTTCGTTTCACTCAGAATCTGAATGTTATTGACTTCGGTAACTGTCAGGTAAAGTGTGGTAAGAGCTAAACTCTCATGTCATCACATTATTGTGTCCCTTATTATTATTATCCAAAACAGTGTCAGTACTTACGAGAACACCTCTCCACCCCAGCCTGCAAGCGCTGTGAAGATGCGTGGTCCCAGGTCCCTGGCTGGGTTGACAGCATACCCAGAGTTGAAGCCCATAGACAGTCCGACGACCAACACTACAATGCCACTAGTAAAGGCTTCCAGGCCTTGGGGGACTGGATTGTTGTGTGGATCAACTATGGCCAGGATGCACACAATCAATGCAGCAGTTCCAATAACCTGGGATACAGAACAGCAATAAGAACATACTGTTACTTTTTGTTTAGTATTTCTCCGAGGAGGTGTTGAATATTCACAGCAAAAATATATTTTGCCAATGTACTCGTCTTGTGCCTCCTGTGAAATGTCCTGTCTAATCACCTCGGAAAAGCTGTGATACTCAGAGTGGATCTGTGCTGACTAAGTCGACAGTCTCTCAGACTAAAACCTTTGTTGAGAAACGAATGATTATCTGCCAATGGCGTCAGCTTTTTTTTCATCCAGATCTTCCGCTGTCCACTGTAGTATTTTGACATCAATAGATAGTGAAACACCTTGGAGAGCTTAAGCTGAGGATGGAGAGCTTTCATGAGTTTGCATGGTTGCATCACCGCAGGTCCAGGTTTGAAAACAGTCATCTTCACAGCATATGCTCACAGTGGATATGAAGTAGATTGCACACATGCTGCCACATGTCAGGCTATATACGAGTGTAGCAGTGAACTAGTAGCCTCTTTAGCAAGCAGGGGCAGTGTAGCTAAATGACGTAACAGAGCTAAAAAGTCCAGCTCATTGTTAAACTGTGTTTATTTTCAGTTCCTATTTGTGTGTGTGTGTGTGCATATGTGTGTGTGTGTGTGTGACTCAACCCAACATGCATCACCATGAACTTGAGTATCCATTCAAAGCTTATTGTTTGTTTGAATTTTACTTAAACCTATGATATTGTCTTTTACAGACAGTGGACAATGATGTGTCCAGTGTCTGTTCAGTAAAAAGCCATAGATCTGTGAACCATTTTCACAGGACAGAGGTGAAATACTGAAAAAAAGATATAAAGTCATTGTTACCTGATCAAAGAATCCATTAACCACTCTGAGATGTTTCGCTGGATACGTCGCAAAAATTCCAGCAGTGGCGTTCTCGCCGACCACAACCAGCTCCCCTTGGCCAAAGTCCCACAATGCATCTGGAGAAACATTGTGCAAATAGTTCTAAAATATCTAAAATACCATTTTAAATTCTTTGAAATTCTGATTTGTCAGCTACTATGGTTTATGGACTGATAACAAACAACCCTATTTTGGGTATATGTTATATACCCAAATGATTTAATTTGTTAAAGCATATAAAGAGCACAACTGGTTAATCACTGACATGTGAATTAATTCAGGGTTTTTTTTTGTTGTTTGTTTCACATACCTGAATACAAGCCAAATATGACGGCTGCACCCAAGAAGGCCCCGAGAGTCTGGACGAAAAAGAACAGCAGGAACTTCCTCCAAGGCTCCCTCCCAAGTAAACACAGTGTGAAGGTCACCGCCGGGTTTAGATGACCACCTCAAGATGAGGAAAATATATAAATCATGGTTTATACATGTATCAGAAAAAAACAACAACCCATAAACAAACAAACACATGGAGGCTGCTTTATCTTTGCTGGAGACCTTGTTTCTTAGCCAGGCAGAGGAGAGTTCTGAGCAAACCATATAGTCAGTCTCAGGAAGGTGCTGTTAGAATGGAAGGTCTCTGTGACACAAATTAAATTGGAAGGATGAAAAGATTCAGAAAAGTATTCTTTTTTTTTCCTATCCGTGAGGGCGAAGGGGGGGATCTGCTCTGATGGCACACTCATGTGAGCGCCTCGCTTGTATTCGTACCTTAATCGTGTCAGGGTTGGAGATATCTAATTAAAAGAGCCCCCTTTCCCTGCTGCAGTGTGTATTAGAGGAGGACAGCCTCATTATAAAGGCATTGAAGGAGTGAGCATGAGTGAACTGAACAACCCTTTGTAGCGCTGCTGCTTTTGACAGAAGATTGTGGGATTGAGCATTGCCTCGGTCACTTTCCTTTCAATTACAGACTACATCAATTTCAAGTTAAGGGGTAAATGTCCCCGTCCTTCCGCCTGTGTGTCTCTTTTAAACTTCGTGCTGTCCGCCGCTTCACTTCTCCTTCCCCTGCCTGCCTCCAGCTGTCACTCCTCTGGCAAACACTGGTGAATACTGCACTCCAGACAACTGCTGGTTTAACTTTTGCTGCCATTTACTGTCTGCCTGTCAGGCCATCAATAATAATAATGACTTCCGTTATGTGCCAGCACAGTCTTTGAATGGCGGTTATTCCATGACAGTGATGCAAAGGAATGCAGTTTCAGTTAAATGTGATTTGCTTGAAGATAACAATGTTAATTTAAGTTTTGTTGATACATGGCCCCACAGATTCCACTGCTGTATATTTGATAATAATGATCCAATAAAAAATAAACCAGATAACAAAAAACAACAACTGATGACGTCTTCTTCCTTGTTTTCTTCTAATTATTATTATATTATTATTATTATTATTATTATTATTATTATTATCAGTAGTAGTAGTAGTAGTGTTTTTGTTAGTAGTAGTAGTCGTAGTAGTAATATTGCTATCATCTTCATTATTTTCATCATCATCATTATCATCATGATTACTATTACTATCATCATTATTATTGTTGTTTTCATTATTATTATTATTATTGGTAATTATTTGCCGGGAAATCAAAATGTAAAATAGGTTCAGCACAGTCATAGATATGTTACAGGTTAAAGTCAGTCAGTCTGGCTGACAACACACGAGAGGCTGACACGAGAGGCTAACACATGTAAGCTGAACCAAACCCAGTAGCTGTGGATTTCCGTCCACGATCTTGCAAAATAATGGCGAAATGGGACCATATGGGTGCAGTCTGGAGCCCTGATTTGTATTTATGGCTGTATTGAAGCCCTTTTCACTAAAGTTAATTGTTCTTGCTTTTTATTCTCAGAGTCCTCCTGCTTTGTGGCTGAGACTGTCATGTTGAGCATCAATCAGAATGTGGTTAAGGACCACATCACTTCCTTCACACCTGCCTGTTGTTTGGCAGTTACCTCAGCTTCAACATACACAACCCACTAGCACTAACTCTCCGTGTTGAGAGGAAGGTGCTCATTGCTCTCACTCATTTGACCAACATATAGGAGGACTTTAATACCCCAACCCCAAGATAAAAAAAAGACTGTATAAAATGTTTTGGGGATATATTTTTTGTTGTGGTGTCTGCAACACCCTGTCACTGTCACCAGTCACTTCCAAAGAGTGAATTTTTCATTTTTTATTTTGGTTTTATTTAATCATTTATATATTTTGCAGCTGAAGCAGTAATGTGTTATTTCTTTCTATCTCTGTGAAAGGATGGATGTGATTAGTAAACGAGGGGAGATTGATGTCACCTGTGAAACATGGCACTGATTTCTAAGTGCTTCCTGATTGGCTGCTAAATGCACGTGTGGGGTATAAATCAGTTTGGGAACCGTGCAAACTGTTTTGTCTGTGTTTATGACTAGCATATGCAAGACGGGATAGGAACAGATGGTTTTTGAAATGTGTTTGGGTTTGTTGTTTTTTGCTGGACGGTCTACATGAAAGGGGAATTCTGGTGAAATTGACGCCTCCCTGCTGGTCTGTTCTCTCCACTCACACTACCAGCATTCAACAAGTGTTGATCAAATGGTATGCAGTGGTTTTGGGGTGTGCATGGAGGTGGTACACATGACAAATGGACACTTAATGCTTGGGCATTTAACACTGTTGGCTGTTTTGAAAAGGAGTGGCTATATTCAGTGAGGCTTGTTTGACTCCCTGAGGACGGCTACATGCTGAAACAGATCCTTGTTTTTAACGTCTAATTGATCATGCTGTAAACAATAGACATTGCAGTTCAGCACTTCTGCACTTCAGAAGAGAGTGCTTTGGAGTTATGGTTGAAACACTGAAATGCTAGGCTATGCACTGTTGTTGTACTTAGTACTGCAAAGTCTTTGTTTTTGTAAGAACAAATAACTGTCAGCTTACTGTACTGCTTTTTGTGTACAAATGTATAATAAATGATTGTATGGATTTGAAAATGATTTGTGGATTTCTTTGTGGCTGTGGGCTGCATTGAAGAGTTTGACATCTCAATTCATGCTTCACTTTATTGACCGCTATTTGCAAAAACTTTTACTATAACGACTAAGAAATAATGAAAAAAAAAATCAACAGTATTTATGCTCATTAACTGTAATAGTAGATAAAAATTCATCATAATTTTTATCGCAAAATTCTGGCACCCACAGCTGCCAGTTTTTTACCATAAAAATTGCATGGCAAAACTGTTATTTTTGCGAAAATGTATGAGAATTTCTGCAAAATAAATCTACATATTACTTGGGAGTAGTTAGTTGTATTTTGTATGGTATTTCCCCATTATTTTTGAGATGGAACTTTATTTTCAATTCTAATATCTTATTGTTGCAGTAAACTATGCTGATTAACATAATTCTTAACTGTAAAATAAGCAGTTCTGTTGCTCCCCTACTGTAATTATAAAAAATATTTATCAGTTACTTTACGGTGAAGGAACGGCAACCACCGCTGTGGGTTATTTACCGTTTACAGTGTACAGTTATACGCTGAAAAGTCGTGTTTAAAAGTGATTAATCTAAAATTATATAAAGTCATCAAATATTAAAATGACGATGTTCAGAATGTTTTTTTTTTATCAGTTATTAAGGAAAATAGTAAAGTTGTATCAGTATATCCTCACCTGAGATCTGGCCACTCACAAGAATGCCCAAAGTTACAGCAAATCCAAACGCGAGGTTAACACTGAGGAATGTGCCATGGGATCCTCTGCTTAGCACCAGCTGTGCTACCGCACCACAACCAAACGTCTGGATAGAGGAGGAAAAACACTTTCACTTTCATGATCACATCTCCAAACCCTTTTCATGTCAGCCTCCTCGACATTCCCAAACATACATTACATTATTTTCGCAGCCAACCAAAAACGTGTGGTCAAGTGGAAAAACAAACAAACCTGTCTCACACAGTCATTTTTGTGGACAGACAGGAGTAGAAAAACCTGAAAGGGAATAATAAAGCCCTACAGTGGCCAGACCTGAAGACTGGCGTCCCACTGCTTTTTGTTTTATCCAGGGTGTGTCTCTGTGACCTCAGAGGTCACGTGTAGGTTCTGAGTGGGCTTCATGTGGAAGTATTGAAGCTGACAACAATCTTACTCCACCTGCAGAGCTAGCTGACACAAGAAGCCCCCTCTGACCACAAGGGGCACATGCTTACCAGGAGAGCAAAAGGTATTTTGGAATTAACAGATCAATCGTCGCTGGCGAGCAGGATAACAAATGGCCCGGTGTTTCACTGTTAGTGCCCTCTTCTTATATTTTCATTGTCTGTGGGACATCATGAGAAACAGGGGGGGGTTCCTGCTTGTTTTGCGCTGGCTAAAAATATTTACTTTTAATTTGAAAGAATCTTGCGGCTTCCTGGTGGGATAGGGGAACTAAATGCTTTATGAAATCTTTTATTGTTTGCAAAGAATATAGACACATAACTGTGTAAAATTGAAGTGGAAAGAAGGAATTGAATACAAGTGATAATTGATGGAGGAGTCAGGAGTCAAGAATAAAGATGAAATAATTCTGGGTGTTTTTTTGTTTTTTTTACTAATAGACATCTAAGACAGCAGGAATTTAATGGGAGGCCACCAGTAGGAGGAGTAGGTTTCTTTATCTCTCAGTGCTGCTATTGAAGTCACCTTTGAACATGAAACCAGTGTTGCAGAGAAAACTTTATGAAAAGCCACTATTGGGAAAAACTGAACTTTTGCCAGACACGATTAAACCCAAACCTCCATCCCACACAAACATGTCGGACACGGAGGATGCAGATTCCCCTGAGGCATTTTCAAAAAAGTGATGATTGACTGACTGGACGTATTTTTAGTAGGATATTTAACTTTTCCAACCTTTATCCTGATTTGGTTACCTGGTTAATTATACTGTAGGTCAAGTGGAGATAGTAAATATTTTAATAATTTAAGAATTTATAATGATTTATTATTATTTAATTGATGGTGGAATTCATCTGGCTCAAGTATATTCAGCAGTGTTGCTGCTGAATATAATAATTTTTAATCATATATATATGTTGTATTCCTGTTGAATTGTGTAATTGTAATGTGGGTCTATTCAAGAACTGAAAAGATTTGACCAATCATGGCTCACAATGTAGATTCAAGTGCAGATTCAACCATACATTAAACATAAAATGCAGTTAATGCACTTTTTGAAAGTCTAATTTGAAAAGTTTGACCACAACCTTAAGAGCGAAATATGACACATTCAGATTTTCAACCAGTTCTGATAACCAAGTTAAACTACAGCTATTTCAACAGTGACAGTCGCTCTTCATTAACATTCCATTTCCTCCATTTACTCAATAATACAATAGCACAGCGTATGTCCCCATTAATATTCATTTTATTGAATGGTAGCAGAAAATAATCCTCCACATTAAATTCTAAGCACCTTATTGTGAACACAATAAACATTCGATAATTTAGTCCTCTCCTATGCTACACGGACACACGGATCCACTCAGCGCTGCAAGATTAATGCAAAACTACTCTGTACTCACCACGAGAATAAAGGTTCCCAGGCACTCTGCCAAGGCCTGGCGGAGGAGCACATGTCGGACCTGAAAGGTCCCTGCCACTTTCTTCAGAATATCTTTCTGCGTCCCCATGATGTAGCTGTAAGATTATCTTGAGGTAGGCTCTGTGGTCTAATAATGAATGTCTGTTAGGGGCTGTGCATCAGCTTTTAGGGGTCTCCTGTGGATCCCTCCCTTCCTCCCTTAGTAAAAGAAAAAAAAAGAAAAAAGAGAGACCCTTTGGACTGGCCGCCAATCCACTGAAACCATGTTTTTTTCCCCTTAGTTTTAATTTTAATATTAAAAACTTACATAAGTAGGTCTCAATATTCCTAATGTTGCATGGTTTATCAAGCAAAGCACTTCACCCTGTGGGAGATTTGAGGAGAAAGGCCCTTTATCAAATTGATCTCTCCTCAGTAGCACTTTACACACACAGCTGTGAAGGGCTCTCCACATTAAGGGATCATGTATAAATAAACAGGCAAACTGCTGGATGCGCACAACACTCTCCACCCTAACGGCAAGAGTCCGTCGCCATGGATACTGAAAGATAACATGCTAATTGAACTATGGTTAACTGTGTTGCTAATTCCTCTATACCTCACAATGGTTAGACCACTGTTGGCTTGAGGAGTAAGTCTGTGTGGTCTTACTGTCATGAGATAAAAGTTAGTTTAAAGGGTGTGCATCTATAACTATTGTTGGGATCAAACCGGATTTTGGGACAGTAAAGCCAAACCAGGACCCCACCCCTGATTTACAGTAGGGTGGCAACCATAAGCCAAGGGGCAAAACCCCGAATGACCATTGGCCAAAGGCCAGAGGTCCCGCCAGGGGTGCTGATGACATCACTCAGGTGATAAAAGCGCCCTGCACCCGACATTCCTGGCTTTTTGCTTACTCTCCTTTTGCTTTTGCTCTGTCTCTTGGGCCCTGGTGCCAGTCTTGGGGAGAGCCTCCAGGCTCTCTCCAGACTTGGCTACCAAAGGGAGCACAACTATGACTTCCTTTTAATTTTTCCTCATTGCTTATTCCCCGGGACCAGTTGCAGCAGAGAGCCACACAAGGCTTTCTCCAGACTTGGCCACCAAAAGGGAGCGAACTGCAAAACTCCGGATCCTTCATCCTCCCCCTAAGCCCAGGCCACAGTCTGCAACTCATCGGAGGAGCACACAGACTGTTGTTTTGTTTTGTTTTGGAGCCAACACCGATCCCTGATCGGAGACACCACGAGGACAAGCGAACCGAACCAGGTACCTGTTCCTCATCTGTGATCGTTCCCGCTGCCCCGAGGAAACCATCACACTGCTGCCGCCAGGAGAGCGAGCTTACACCGCCGAAGCGCGAGATAAACGACCGCCCAACACCCAGCCACAGATGCTGTGGACACTCAAAGCGGATCTTCTACGCCACGTTCTAAACTCCAACAGAGACGACGTCACCACGTCACTCCGCCTCCATTTTAGCTCTCAGTGACCTCACACATGTGGCTTCGACGCCATCTTGATCTCTCCCTCTCTCTCTCCCTCTCTCTCTCAC
>JAFBJQ010000613.1:37560-88336 GCA_016785345.1 Trinectes maculatus
CACACACACACACACACACACACACACACACACACACACACACACACACGTGTATATAGCCACTGTTGTTACCTATGTGTTTGCCTATTAATAGTTAGTTAATGTTTGTCTAGTTATAGTTTTGAACTGTGATGGTTGATTAATACAGAGTATTATTACCTCAAGTAATTTTTACTATGTGTTAATAAATTCTATTATAGTTCACTCTGTCGTTGTTGTGATTATTGTGTGTTTACTTAGAATACTTGCTGGATTACCACAGTCAGTGCTCGATTTCACACCTTCCATTTTAAAGTAAATTTGAGACAGATAAATTAATTTCAATTTGGTTATTGGTCCCTGGTGACAGGGTGGTGCCCCGAGGTTACTATTTATAGTAAACATTTCTAGATATAAATGATTATCTCTGATAATCATTAATATTATTTAGCTAATAACCAAATTGACCCTCTGTGGTTCAACATAGTTGGTACCCATGTGAGGTTATGTTTAATACATGTTGTGGCCTTTCCCCAACACTATACAATGCAAAACAGCCAGAAAAGTCTAAAAGAGAAACAGTTTTCGATTTAGGTCAAATACATTTTGAAAACAAAAAGTATTTTGATCGTTTTCCACTCTCAGCATCAGCAGGTTAAATAGGAATGACAGCAGAATCAATAGGATGAGGTCACAGGGGTCACAATGAGCCACAGCATTACATCCTGAGCACAGTTGTAGTGTTCCTGCCAGATATGATTACTGGCCACCATTAGTGATAATTAGGGAAATACTAATGAAGGCACCAGGGTTGGAATAAAGAATAAAAATGACAATATCCCTGCTGCTGCGTTTATTTTGATGCATAGAATTCCAATGTGCAACAGTGTCCTTTTTAATTATTTAAGGTCAGTGCATATTTTTTTAAGCTACATATAATTCAGTTTCCACAAAGGAACTAACCCAGCCATCAGCTGTGCATTGTACATCTTGATTATATATGGAGGGAATTGGGACGAGTATTGAGGGGCAGGCTTGACCTTGCAACAGATTTGTTTAAATGTAATACCGCCGAAAAAAGGTTAACCTTCAGCGACTATAGTACCATGTCAATTTCAATCTGCAGAAAGAAGAAGAAAATAAAACTACAAGTGACGTTTTTCACCTTGCTGCAACTTCCCAGTTTGTGTGCACGAGTGCGTGTGTGTGTTTGTGCTTTCACATTTTTGCAATGCTCTTCAGGCAGGCTAATGCGAGTGTTATCATCATCTCAGTACACACCATAATTAAGCCGTTCCTGTCTCCTGCTTTGTTCAGCATATTAGTGTAAAGGGAATGGACCAAGGAGACAACAGTGATGGTTTATCCGAGATGTTCGTTAAAATCAGACTCACTTAGCAGTTTTGGCGCTGTGTAAAAACTCCCCATGATAATCCCAATTAATATGTTTATTCAAATGCAGCTTTATGCGCTAATCTAAGCATTAATCTAAGATTCCGTTTTTCCTGACCACAGCTTTCACGATGTGTTCTCTCTCGAGGCTGCTGCTTCGTTATGCTTTTTGTGTATTCTGCGTTGTGGGCTCACCTTGCTAAGGTACAAGGGTATGATATCTGGAGCTTAAACCACTAAGAACCTGCAGGATATGTTGGGAGAGGAGATAGTCATTTATACTGTGGTTTAAATGTTCACATCTGACAAAACACATCCTAAAATGGAATATAAATCACTGAATTTCTACATTTTTTTAAAAAAGGGGGCATAACTTAGTGTTGATATATTCACAGAGATTCACAGATAAGATATAATGTCTAAGATGCATATTGTTGATACAGCTTGTCACTTCTGCTATTGCTGTGTTTACATGGCTGAAATGAACCTATGTATAATAATACAGGGGGTCCTCGAGTTAAGACGGAGATCCGTTCCTGAGAATGTGTCGCAACCGAATTTCGACGCAAGTCGGACCATACATTCATTGTGCCATTGTGCATACATTGTGCCGCTAGATGTCGCTATAACACCACCCTACAATAAGAGTTTACTATGGTGAATTGCCTTTTGTCACTGTAGGGGTTGATATCGCGAGTGTAATGAGCTTTTCCTTTAGATTTCTGATGCACCCCCCTCCCCCCCACCTCCCCCCGCCAGCCGGCCGCCCGGCCATTTCACATATGTAAACACAGCTGTGGAGGTGTTGGAGAGCCGGCAGGCACGCTGAGAGACAGAGAGAGTGCTCACCAACTAGTTCCCGTGTGAAGTCTGTACGTATTTACAGGGCAAACCGCTTAAGCCGAAACAAGGAAGTTCACGGGAGATGTGTCGTAACCACGAAAACAACGTAATTCGCGACCGTCGTAACTCGAGGACCTCCTGTATTTCTTAAATGATAATCAGAGGTAATGTCACACCAGTGAGGGTTATGTCACATCGATGAGGACTTCCTGACTCACCTCTACCAACTACAGGGTTAATCTTGTGTTTACATTTTAAAAATTAAACAAGCTCATGGTTTATATTTTATGTCCCCACGCTGGATTCATAATGCATTATGTTGTGCTCTGTGTGCAAAATCAAAGGTCATATTGTTCGTTATAAAACATTGTGTAATGCACTTCAGAGGGACCATGGCATCTTTATATGGCTGAGTGAGAGGAAGCACAGGTAAGAGACAAGGATCAATAATATAAGCTTATTATTATACAGCCATGATTATGCCCGGTGTCCTCCATGGCTCCCGCTGAATAAAACGAGACTCCATTATCGGTGGATCTTATGAAAATTCACGGCTAATGCTAGTAGGTGTTCGCTGTGCGTGTATGTGTGGACGCAGTCGGGAGAGTGGCACTGCATTAGCATAACATCAATGTCAAGCTTATATCCCTGAATCAAGCTAATCAGTATTCCTACTGTCATATTAGTGTGGAACTCAGAATCTCAAACATACAGGTATCTGGTAATAACACCAATCAGCTGCGTTTATGCACGACAGTATGCATCAGTCACGCCATAATGGAATTAGACACAAAAAAAACATGAAAATGGTGCCCACATAAATTTTAAATGAGCAAAGGCTGGAAATAGCGCAATGTAATTTGAGTATATATTATCCCCATTATTGTGAATAGGACAAGTGTGTTTATGTAAGAGCTCCAGCGACATGCACCGTATCCCAAAGTGCACTGTTTTTGACACCTAAACCAATTTTAGAGGCCATATCTTTATTTTTCATATGAACATTCATATTTTATAAGTTAGGCAGGAGGAAAGAAAGTTATGTTTTCCTGTGCTATGAATACACAGTAAAATAAACGGAAAGGATACATTGGTATGATGTTCCTTAATGCAATGCCTGGTAAACAGGATGGTCTATTTCCTTTATGGGTTGACAAACTTTACTTATTAAAGGTGGGGATGGTGAATTTACGGCAGTACATCGTGTGTCAGATTCGGGTAATATCTCCCCATGGTCCATTAGTTCTGTGTGTGTACGGAAAAAAAATCTGGTGTCCATACACAGTATCAGGGAAACAAAGACAGCTGTACCTCCCTAGCAGAACACGTCATCTGCACTGGAAACGATATGTTTCCATGGGAATGGGCACAACTTATAGAATCCAGCAGTATCCTTAACAACAGTATTTTCCTGAAATCACTTCGCGACCTTCAGTTGAAAATGAAAACGTACTTCTATAGCTCATGAAATGTTGATCATTATTATTATTAATTTTTTAGATGCATTGTTTTTACAAAACAGTGATGGAAAGCAGGGGGAAAAGACACTTAGATTCTTCGCTACTAATTCTGTATGCAGAAACATGCAGGCTAAGATGTATAATCTGCATATTCACAACAGTGAAAGTCTGTGGAGTGGATTAATAAAACCACAAGAGAGCCATGTCTATATTCTCCCCATGAAGAGGAATCATATTCCACGTGGCGTTACTTCAGTGCACTTTGTGATTTAACACTTTCCTGGCCTTAGCTTTATTTTCATAATCAAGCTTTGAATAGACAAACTCTGTGATATTTCATTTAACACTTTTATGGGAAGGTCAAGCCAGAGAGCATCCCTGTGGGGACCCGGGGTAGAATTGGTCCCTAGCATCCCCTTGCTGATCATACGAGGCGACAAATAGGGCAGAATGTGATGTGTTCTAATATAATGTATGCATAATGAATCTAATGTACAGTGATATAGTGTGTTGTAATATAGTTTCAATGCCGGTAATGCATCTTTCAAATTGTTTGCCTGCTGCCTTTAAAAGAAAGTAGAAGATGAGTAAGCAGCCTGTGTAAACATCTAACCATGTTGTATTATTGAAATAATACAAGCAATGATTGTGAATGTGGACGCTCACTGTGTATACATATATATTCCCCACAGGCCGCTTATGCTGTAGTTACTAAGCAACTACATTCTACTACTGAGGCCTAAGCTGCAAATTATCCTAGCAGCACGAAGATAATCATTTGCAATTTATTTTTATGCTAAATGCAATGCAAAAAAATACTATGGATCATATGGGAGGAGATTCATTATGAACCATGGAATAAACAAGTTGCTATTAAACATGTTTGTTGAACATGGTTGAAATGCTTAATAGCAGCTTGCAGAAATGCAAAGCAGCATAAACCCACCGTCACATTAAAATAATGTATGAGGTATATTTATGTACAAAGGCTAACAATGAAGTCCAGTCTAATAGATAATAATTAAACTAAAAACAGATTAACTGAGAACTGGTAGCCTCGAACGTCACTGTTGCTTCCACCAAAGAATCAGTGTACACAGGCCATAGCCAGAACAAAACTTTACCAGGTAGACATTTGTCTTATTCTGTCATTGTTTTGTGAACTATTTTCCTTCTTCCCCATTTTGCTTCTTCTCATCTTCTTTCGGCCTGACTCCCTGACACTGCAGGCTTCTTGGTGTAAAAATTTATTTTGCTCTGACTTTATCTCAATTTCAGTGATTTTTTCAGTATAAGTGAGGAGAAAAATCAATACCTGAGACCAAGTCCAGAATAATCCGATTTTTAAGTTTAGTTTTAAAAAGTGTCCATTGGTAGGCATCAAATAAGTCATTAGTAGTAATGATTTGTGTCATATTCTGTACTTGTTTGCTGGAGTCATATTCAATTACCATAAAAAATAAGAAGTAATAAAGTACTATAAAGGGCTGATAGAAAGGACGACCTACTATCATATATTATCATATTCAATTATAAGTATAATACAGTATAATAAAAATATAATGTTCATTTTAAATCCAAATTAAAGTCTAATAATTCTGTAACTGATACTGAAGGTGATGGATTTACGTTGTGTGATATGAGCAGAGTCAGTGGATAAAAGGGACAGTCCCTTAAAACCAGCATTAGATTTTTTTTTATTGCCAACAAAGTTTATAGACATAAATAGGTGCAGAAAACGGAAGTGCCCTAAGATGACCCACATTAACTTGAGTAAGTTAGTTGACATAGCAACATGTTGGTGCACTTTGCACAGTTGGAAACAATTTCGCTGATGCACAGTTGCCATGGTTTTCATTAGATGGGGACTAGTTAGTAGAGAATGTCACTCGCTGCTTGCAGGCTTCCATTGTTCCATTAGCACTAATGTGACAAAAAGACAATGACTTATGAACACACATGCACATGCACATATATATATACACACACACACACGAAACAATTAGGGCCTAACTTCATAGTGGATTATGAAGAGCAGACAACCTCTAAAAGTCCTACAGATACCAGCTGATGGTCACTATATTTCCATGCTGCTAAGCATGCTGGGACAGTGCAGTGCCGCCACAAAATGACACATCAAGCCACTTTGCTGCCTCAGAGTATTAAGAACCACTTGTGCGACAGCCACTTGCGCAGCAGCTTTGCCCCGTGGCAGACAATGCTCATTGCCTAACATTCTTCGAGCTGTCCAGAAGCTCCTATGTATGATATTGTTTGACTGTTTTGCACGGCTCAGTGTCATTGTAGTGCTTAGCAGTGTCCTGCCATATTGTTTTGCTCCTTGGCAGACATCTCAAATTATCTACACAATTTGTTCCAGTCTGCCTTGAGGCTTTGTGTTATTGTTTTCTCTGTGTGAGTCTGATTTTTCTGCCTTGTAGGCTTGCTGTGTAATACTTTACTGAGGACACTGTCAAATCTTTATGTTACACTGGGAGTTGCCTCAAAGGGCCACCATCAGAGACGCCACATATACAAAAACCTATAATGTATATGTGTAATGGTGTTCCCTTCAGATGCAGCCGGGCTGGTTGTCACTCCCCCATACTCATTCTGTATGTTAAGCTACAATAAGTGACTGCAGGCTATAGTTGCACGCTTAACCCACAGAGAGTGGCATCAATCGTCTCATCTAACTCGGAGCGAGAAAGCAAATAGCATATATCCCCAAATGTCAAACTATGTCACACACACACACACCTACACACACACACACACACACGTACCAACACACACACACACACACCGTGGAAAATCAGTGTGATGTTTTGCGTTGATAGTTGACAGATGACTTTTATCAATTCGATTGCACTGAGGTTCAAAAAATTTTGTCCGTATGCGAAAAATACTTTTAGTCCAGAAATATTCATCTTAACTTGAAGCTCCCTTGTGAATATTATACAGTACGTTGCTGCATCCGCACAATATAGTTCCCCAAATGAAAAGGGGGGAAAAAAAAGGTTGATCCAGGAAAAGAAGCAGGTTCATCCAGGAATGTGAATGCAAACCTTGCTAGAGCATGGCACATTAATTTTTGATAACTACACAGTTTATAATGAATTAAAATCTAATAGCTTCCTGACTGTAGTCTTTCCTTTGGGCCACCACGTTCTACTTTTTCATGCTACTAGAATATCAACTCTGTACTTTTGCAAATGAAATTTTTTCTTTGATTCTTCCTTGACGTCTAGTAACAGCTGGCCAACTGTAACACAAGGCCCTAGGATGACCTCTGACCTCTATTCACATAATTTAACTGCACTCTAATGATCAAATACAGTCTCAACATGAGCGTGAACTAACTGAGGTCAATTAAAGGTTTGATTCTTTCTAACCTATGGAATTGACTGTGGCAGAGAGGCGGGACACACTGGGTAGATACTATCCAGCAGAGGAACTAGACTATCTGACACCTGGAGTTTAATCTGGCCATGTCAGTCCATCACTGTCAGTTATCACTGTTTTTTAAAGAAAAGAATTTCGTTTAGCTAGATCTGGTATTTAAATGATAGATTAAGTGAGATGTACAGTACATTAATAATGTTGGAATATTATGTGTTAACTGAACTAAACAGTTAAACTACTGCAACATTAAACAAACTTTATGTACTGTCATTTACGTATCTAAGTGAACGCACATAATATATCACCAGATTTGGATCAGATGGATGGATGCAGTTTCTGTGCATTAAAACCTATTCACCAAGCTTCCGTTCCGTTCCGTTCCAGAAGCACTACTAGTGTGACCCAACAGGGAGAGTGTAAATGTAAATATATAAGGATATAAATAGAAGGATACATTCTCAGCTTTTGCCTTGTGTGAAATTAGGCTGCATTATAAGGCCCAGCAGGACATGATAGAGTCTTCAGCTCTAATATTTAGTCTGAGGGGAGAGTGCAGGATCAAGTGTGCTGCGATGAGTCACTGAGGCGTCTTTAAAACAAGGTGAAGACATTAACGTCTCTGGTGGCAGCTTTTAGGTCTGGTGAATTAAAATGATCCGTCAATGTAAATGATGTGATAAAAATCCAAAATTCAATTTAGAGATACACTGCGATAATAAATCATCCAGCAACAGCAACCGTCATGAACTTTACAAGTGTCGTTCAAATACAAGAGCCACAGCAATGTTAGCAGTAAACACTGTGTTAGGGAGGCAAAACACAGCATTAAATCTGATTGCTTTCATCCATTCCAAGGTGATGGCAGTAAGGGAATGTTTTATGGTCCTGTCCTAAAAGATTCTATTGTGTCATTCATTTATAATTCAGAGGAACAGTCTGGATGCAGAACTGTGCACGAGTTGAAATTGGGTGAATTACACGTGGTCACCGGACACAGTGTAGTTACAGCAGTGATAAAGATGTAGTTTGCTGTAAAAGGTGTCATAACCACGCAGTCCTGGGAGGATCAAGGTCTAACCAGTAAAAAAAAAAAAAAAAAAGCAAAAACACTTACATAAAAATTTCTATTGAGTAAAGCAGACCTTCCCACTGTCTGCAGTACTATACAGCACGATACAACCATATTATATATGATGCATCTACTTTTTAATGACAGTGGTGAGATCAAGTGAAATTAGATACTTAGCTATAAAACCTCTGCCATAACTATCTAGAGCTGGAATGGAAACTTTTATCATGTATATGTCCATCTTAACAGTTTGCCTGCATGAGAGCAAACACTTCAATTTATATATATATATATATATATATAATATGAAGTAATTGAATACATTTCGCTTCATTTCATTTCACTTTACAGTATTAACACATAGTTATAGATTAGCCAATGGAGCACTTGTTCTATTCCCTTACACATTGATTCAATTAAAGAAAAAAATAGTTCTGCAAGATCTGCAGTAAAAACCTCCTCACAGTGTCTCAGTATAGGTCGCATTCATGAAGAAAAGTCTTATGCCTCTCAAAGGAACAATAAATTGTCAAAAGAAAAGGGATTCTTTAACTATCAGCAGCCCAACAAACACTATATTTGAGTGATCAAGTCAGTGTGCAGTAGTTGAGCTAGTAATGAAGTCGGCCCAACTTTGGGAGTTGCATTTCTGGTTGTTGTGCTTGCCAATTTGTAATTGATTTCCTGACTGTTCAAAATGACTGTGTTCTCAGAGGTTTTTTTTTTTTTTTTTTTAAGCGTCTACTCTGTTTATTGAGTGTCAGGGAGGCAGGCAGCAGTTTGTGACCCAAACAGAGAAATGCTTCTAATCAGGATGCAAATGATGCAGTGACATCACAATCAAGAATAAGAAAAAGAGTGTTCACACAAGTGCATCCTCAGTTTTTCCACTCTGTTTCCAGCCTTATAGTTGGTGTTGGTGTAGTCTTGTTTCCTTAGGAGAAGATTGGCTCTGCACTTTCTTTGTAACCAAATGAATTGAGTTTAAGTTCACTATGTTCCAAACATCCTGTTTGTCGTCAAAAATATACAGCTACATTAACGTCGAGTCAGATTTGGTTTTGTAAAATATCACTCGCGCAGACATTAGTGGCATTAGCTTGCACACGATATAATGAGAATGAGACACGTTGCAAATGAGTGTTTGTTTGCTTTTTTGGTTCTTATTTCTCGAGTCTTGTAAAGTAATGAACTAATTGCGCGTCTGTCCTTCCTTGCTTATGCCTGTCTTAGTTCACTGTAATGGAGCCCTCAGTCGTTATAGTCTGCTGCAAATCATACTGTTGTTTATCATAAAAAAATGCCACAAAAAAAAACATCAAAGCTGTTGTAGTTGTGGAAGACGGCCAAATTGTGCATTTAAAAGGGAAAATATACAATAAAACTCACATATGCACTACTTTACTGTTTTGGCATCGCATTAAAATGCAGCACCAGCCGATTCTTAGGAATTATGAATGTACCACGATGAGTAAAAAAAGGATTAGTATGAAAAATGTTTGTACACAACATTGTTGAGTGGATAATTGTCAGTTAAAACAAAAAGCCGAAACAGCAGATGTTTCATTCCCTTGATGGAAACCCTCATGGCTATGATAATAAACATAAACAAAGGGAAGAAAAGAGAAAGGCAGTCCCTCACCCCCCACCACACCCACCCACCCACACATACACAAACATGAAAAACTGAAGATAGATAGCATCCTTTAGTTACTGTGTAGGGGTTGGAGTATTTTGTTAAATTACTATAACAACAAGCCAATTGTCCATCAGGAGACAGGTGTTTCCAAAATGTCATCATGTCGTGATATCACAGTCATAACTGTGTCTGTGTCTGTTTCCTGCTTCCTGTCTTTACTGAAGCTTTTGCAGAAATGTGGTGGGTTTGGTTCTGTATCATTATAGAAGTGACAATAAAACCTAAAAAAAAAAAATCTGTGGACAGTAGCAACAGCCCCCGTTTCAGGCTGGAACTGCATCTACTAGGCACCTCCCCATGGCCCCGTGGGAACAATTTAATGGCAAATATAATTTATGTTTAATTCTAAAGGTTGTATTTTATTTCTAGCCAAACATACAGTCAGATTCCATAGGCACAAACAGAACATGTATTGTGTATACACACACACACACACACACACACACACACACACACACACACACACACACACACACACACACACGCACACACACACATATATATACACATATATATGTATATTTTTCTTTAAAGAACATTACTGAGTCACTGTGTGTGTGACTTTATTATGTTCTCTTCTTGTAGTCCTGACGTCCTTCATTTTAACAGTTACCATTATCATGTACATTAATTAGCACTTTGAGGTGTGGAATTTGGTGGCAGATGTTAAATGTGGAAAAAAAACTGTTTGTTTAGAAAAAAAACTCTGCAAGGTGTCTTCTAGCAATACACTGCTCGATTCAAGGTGACATTAAAAAGCAGTTATGCAGATATACTGACTTTTTTCCCCCCTCTTACATATGCAGCGTAGAATCTGCATAGTGGTACTTGAGTCTGGGGCGTGTTGAGGCAATTCCGAGGGCGATTTTTCACATAATCCACAACAGGCTTTAACTTTATTCACACGCAGTGGGCTGTAATCAGACTATGGTGTAAAAACATACCCTTTGTCTCATGTTGCTGACATAGTTATGTGGAGGAAACCTGTTTTGGTGTGCCAAAACATCTATGCAGCACCATGTTCCCTTCAGATGCTTCAAAATCCCACTTTTATTTGGCCACCTACTGTTTTTTTTTTTATCATTATCTTTGTTGATGTTAGTTTTCACCTCACTCCATCAGGTTTACGCCAACAAACCAACGGGTTTTGCTCCGACGACTGAAATATGAGGCAGGCATGTGAGGACAGAAGCTGAAGTGAAATCTGCAAAGTGTGCGACAGTGATGAAAACACAACCCGACAATTGCTCAGAGACAAAGGCTTTAGGCGCGTCTGGCACAGTGAAGGGACACGGTTCTCACCATACTGTCATAAGTACTTGTGTAACACAAAGTATTTCTCACCATGTTTTTCCTCTGGTGGCTCTTTGAAACCACTCTGTCCCCGCTGCATTGTGATACATCTTTAAAACGTGCACATTTCTTCTCTCAAAGTTAAAGTGGCGGGATCAAAAAGTCAAATTATCTCCCTGACCATCAGCTGGTAACTTATTTTGTGTCTAATTCAAAGGAGCCGGGGCAAACCGACCTGATGGAGTATGAAATGTAGGCAAATGAGAGTGAAACGACAGAGAGAGTGAAATGAGCAGTAATTAATGTGGAAAAAGAAAGGCAGCAGAAGAAAAGAACAGCACACTCCTCATCCAGCACTGCCGCTGATGGGAATATGATTGCATTCAGTCTCCTTTTTTTCCCCTCTCCTCATGAAGGTTCTTTGTCTAATTCAATCAATACTTCAGGCCATTCAATGCACCCTGAGTGGTTTCTCTGAATGAGGGCCATCAAAGCAAAAGCTATTCACATGGCAAATGCCATTGGTTTGACCTGTGGTCTAATCTAGTTAAGTGCCATTAAATATCGTAATGTTCTCGGAAAAAAATTGACAATCCGATCATGAGCAAAAACATGTACATGTACTGTTCCAAGTAAAACGTGGAGTGTCAAAACTGCGTCTGTCTGCGTAGCACAGCAGTAAGTGGAAAATTTGGAAGTTCTAACTTAAATTGACCTTTTATTTGTGTGATGGAAATGAATTTTCATCGGCCCTTCCCCATGGAAGCTGAGGTGCACGATCCAGCAGCAGCAGCTGACGCCAGCTGCTACAATGTTTTTCAGCTGCCTCTTGATCTTCTCCTGACTCCAATTAACTTGCCAAGTCATGTAACACAAAATGCTGACAAGGATGAATGACAACTGGCCAAAGGTCCAATCCAACACCATCAGAGAGACTACATCTATAATAAATTAAAGGGCAAGGCTGTGTAGTTCAGTGGCTATAGTGTGCATAGTATACAGTAAAATCACAATATCAATATTCAGTATTAGTAATTATTTACGGTACTTCCATTCAACCTTGGAATTTAGACTGTTTGACCAGTATTAGCGCATGATAACAAGTACAAGTGATTATAATAATATAAATATATATCAATATATATCAAGTACTATGGCAATTAATATTTGTACCAAACCCACCTCAAACGTCATGCAGTTACATTGTGTAATGGACTTAAGTACCATTTAGCATGGAAATGACATCACACTGTGTCGGCGGGTGAAATTCCTGTGGCTTGCAAAAGGGGTGCTCGATATATTTTCGGTGGGGTGGGACCTCAGCCTCCGTCAGTGCAGTGGGGCCGAACATCCTCACTCATGCACATCACTCAGCTGTTCTGAGCCCCGTCCCCCCCCACCCCACCCCCCTGTAATTGTGTTTTTCTTTGCACTACAGCTATAAAATTGCTTCTGTTGACTCCCCCCTCCCTTTTTTTTCTCTTGTTTTCTCCAGATGTTTTATCAATGTCAAGTGATCCATGGCTTCAGGGTGCTTGTTTTTTTTTAACCCCCAACCACATCCACGTTCATATTGTTTAGGATTAGGTATAGGACTTCAGTCGTTCTGTAATGGCATTCGTCATAAGGAAGTGAACGTGTTTGACCCATGATGCATTAGAAAAGCCATAGAGGCCTGTGGGTTTTACAAGCTTCAGCAGGAGTTTATGCAATAAACTCTTGAAAGATGCACTGAAAGAAGGTGACGAGATCAAACCTGTGCTGCTGCCGCATGTGATTTTCTCATTAGCACTCCAAGGCACGATCCCTGTTTATTTTCTTTGCACAGCTGTTTTTAAATTCTGATATTTGTTTTTTTTTTTTTTAGTGCAAAGCTTTTAAAAGGTACAGTAGATTTATCCCGACACTTTGAGTTACGTCATTACACAATACTACAATATTTACCGAATCACACATCCAACATTTTATGAAACTATAGTCATAAATCAGCCTCACAGCCACTGGCTTGTGCTGCAGTCCCTTCTTTCAGTCCCCGGCATCTTGGTGACACTGAAATATTGTCCAAAATTGCCACGTTTGACAACTGTAGACAATTCTGATGTAAATTCAGTGTTGCTGTTGTTGTAGCAAAAGCTTGTCAGATTTACTTGTCTAATGCCTTGACAACTCCAACTGAAGCTAGTGTCACATCTCCTCTTAAAGTCGCATTGACTTAAGAAATGGTTCTGTAAACGGGTTGATACAAGGCCATAGGTGAAGTAATTCAATGAGTACGCCTTCCTTGCAGCTTCCACTTCACACCAATTACATCACAGATCTCCAGACGTTAAAAACAATATGTTAAATGTTTCTATGGATGAACGTTATGCAAAATCCAACACAGCTAAGACTTCATTCTCTTATATTTATATAGTATGTTGAATGATCAAGACTCTCTGTTTTGAAGTTTTATCAGCCACAGCAATGGATAACAAGCAGTTTTAACCTATGCTGATTCCGAGTATCTGCATTATATGTCATATCAAACCACCTAATAGGTGTTGCGACATTTCAATCTGGATCAAAGTGGTGGACTGACCAACCCTTTGATTGAAACATTTTGAATTGATGTTGGTGCGACCTCATTGCAAGATGGTAACAGCTACTATGGTAGTTTCTAATGCAGTAGGTGTAGGTTTTATTCGCAGTGATGACATGCACTCACGAACCAACAACAGCCCCGGTGCCGCAGCTGGTAAAAAAAGATAACCCTACATTGTGATTTCTCCACTGCACCCATGACAGATGTGCATGTTCTCCAGATGGCGAGATCTGAGACATCCGGGTAAAACCTGGCTAAACAGTTAGAAATAGTGACCCCTCAGTACAGTAAGGAATGACACAATGCCTGCTGGACACTCATCAGGGGGGAGCATGACCTGCTGGGTGGTAAAAATCTGTAAGCAATGCTGGTCACACACTTGCGCAGTGGCACACGCAGGAAAAAGCATTCGGCGAATAAAGGACCTCCATTGAAATTCCCGGCCATAATCTGAGCTCTAAATAAGCACAGAGGTACGAGGAAAGACTCGCCATCTTCAGTCAAAGGGAGCAAAAACTTCACACCTCAAAACATCATTATGCTTATCCGGGCCCTTATCGCAGCCCAGGAATTACTGCAGTCAGATCACAGGAGGCCCCTAGATATAACCTTCCAAGAAAGGAATAAAATAAAAAATAAGACGGGGGAAAGTGCCCCCTGCTACCATACAGCCATACTATCAGCGCTAACCCTGCGCTCTCAGTCAGAATGCCGAGGGTGTTTTGTGCTGATAAATGTACCTTGTGTACATCTGGGTGCTGCAGAAGGAATGAGTTCAGTGGCAGCCCTGGAGATTTGGAGACCCCAAGAAAAGGATCAAAAAGCACCGCCACTAATATTATTCTTGTCAGAGCCACAGGCTGGATAGTGGTGATATCCATCATCAATGGCAATGAGTGATTGTGGGATGGATACAATAAATTAGAAGAGATATAAGAAGGCCTCACGTTGTCGAAGTCACAAAATGAAGTTAACGAACTATAACTTCATTACTCTGTTAGAAATATTTTCCCTTGGTTTCTATGACGCCTACAATTATGAGACTGGACAATGGTAGTTCACACTAAAACTGTCCCAGCACTGCACAAACTGCAACAGTCAAAACAACAACTATTTCTCATCACCAATAATCGTGAGATTAACAAAAACGAAAAAAGTCACAGTATTATAGAGTGATTCATTTATGCTGTAAGACCTTGGCTGTCAGGTAGGTAGCTGTGAGGTGCAGAATACTAATATGGTAAAGAAAATGCTTTTCAGCTTCAGGGGTCACAACCTGAGACATTTTAGCCAAGGCTCCAATCAATTCTAATTTGTCACTGCAACATCCTGGTGTCACATTTGTGGGCATAAAATAGGAGCAAATTGTTGTATTCAAGTGGGGACAAGGAGGATGTTCCAGGTCAGCCCTGACACATTTGCCTCCCATCAGCTATGGGTGTTTTTTTCCATTTTTTTACTATGTTGAAATATTTTGGAGCGTAATTTTTAAAAATTAATATTTGTCCTTATCTTTGCTGGAGCTGAAATATTTTACCCCTTTTTTATATTAATGTATTTTATGAATCATTTGATTATTTCAGAGAGTCATAGAAAGAATTTCACTATCTGCATTCCCCTTCACCCTCCATCCCTGACATCTCTGCAAAGTCACAAAAGGGTTCATTGTTAGGTTTGGGGTCATGTCTCCACAAAGAAAACAACAACAACCAAAAAAACATTAAGTGAAATGATAATTTGAAAGCGGATGAACAGGTTTTAATGAACAAAAGACACAGACAAATTCACACGTGAAAGCACATCACAAAAAAACCATTAACAACACAAACATTTTCGATGCACTAATACACTTTTTCCTGCACACACACACACACACACCTCTCCACAAACAAACAAACCTACCCACTGCAGCACAACATTGTGTGGATTAGGGGTCCTGTGTGGATGTTTGCCTTTTTAATGTTGTCCTAATTATCATTTAACCCTAATTAACCTGCACAGAGAGGAGCTGGGCCTGATTATCCTGCACATTGTTGGTCCACTGTGGGGTGGAATCAACTTCCTCATTCACTCTTTAATCAGCTTTCTGCCAAAGCAATGCACAAATGATGTGTGTCGGTACAAACAAGCGTCCACGCGCAAACCCACTCAGCAGCTTCTGCGGCGCTGCGAACATCACTCCACAAGGACAGTTAGAGTGTAATAAGGCTGCACAGTTTATTTATTAAGTTTTGTTATGGCCGTCAAGTAGTCTCTCTCCTTGGTTTCTTTAATCATTCACTTTCTTTTTTTCAAACCTGTTTCCTTGTTGTGTTTTAGCATCCATGTTGTGATATTGCTTTCCCCGCGTTTCCCTATTGCGTTTTCATTTTTCAATTCGATGACTTTGTGAGCTGGTGGTGCGCCTCTCAGCGTTTGACTCTGCAGAATTGTTTTCGGATCAGTTTTCCGGATGTGGGGCATTGGGTGTATTACATTTCCCCTCTGGCCGAGGGAAGGAAAACAAACAATTTCCAAATCTGACCAACAAAATAACGGCTGCACCGATGTTGTTGCCCCCGTGTGAAACAGGACTCCTCACAGTGCTGCTGTGCATGTCAGACATGAGACAGGACAGGAGGAACTGGGATACAAACAAAAGTTTAAATATAGACTAAAATTATTATTGATGTACTACTTCCTGTTTACTCACCTGAAATGACGTAATCAAGTTGCCCGATAATAAAAGGTCCAAATTGCTCATAGAAAACAGTTTATGCATGATTATGTTAATTAACCGGAGTATTAATATTAATGATATTAGATGTAGAGACAGTAAAGTAAAAGTTTTAAATTTATTGTGATTATTGCTGTAAACTATTTCCAGCTATTTTCACTTGGAGGTAAATAACCTTTTTAAAAATTATCACACAAGTTTAAAGAATGGGAATAAATAGTAAGAAAAGATACAACAGATTTTATTGAATTCATTCTTTTGCTTATTGCTTTTACTGACGCTTTGACTTGGTTTGTTCGATTCCCTTGTGTGCTTATTAACTGTTTAAAAATTTGACTTTTAATCCTGACCGACTCACAACCCAGAATTTTTAAACTGCCACTACATACACAGAATGCATCTTTATGTTTATTTGCTTAAAGAAGACAAAATGCCTGGTTCTGTTATAATGATAACGATCCAAAACCGCAGAACTGGCCACAGAACACATGGAGGAATAATTAGAGCCGAACCGTTTGCATCGCTGCAAAACCACAGAGCAGAGAAAAAAACGATTTATTTCTGGTGCTTTTCCATTAGTCCAGTGAAAGCATGTCTTCAGATAACCTTGTTATCACACAGAACAGAGGCAACAGGTGATATTTGCGGGAAAAACCAAAATTCATTATCACATTATTATTTTCCAATCGCTAACTGACACTACCAATCCTTTGTGTCCTGTACCTGTGAAAGTATTAACGTGACAATGACGCTATCTTTTTCCATGCACCTTTCCTTTGCTTATCTGTCTTCCACTGCTTCAGCCATATGTGGTGAATGCAAAGGTAATGAGACATTGCGATTCAGTTTCCTGTCAGTGATAAACAAAACCATAAAGATATTATTTACTTTTGTACTAAGATGTCCTTTAAACCATCCATTCATTTTCCATCAGGTAGGTCTGAGTCATGGTGACTGCGTTATAGTACAGTATAGTAATATCCGGTGCTGTTCCCAAACCCAGTGTGATATGTATACCCTCTGGGTCAGAGGTTACCTTCCTGTTTGCCATGTTGGAGTGACCTAACCATCCTTAACTGCGATGCAACAGGTCCAAGGTCTAACACTTGTCACCATGCGCCTGCGCTCATTTGGAGACGTCCTAAATGTAGTGGCGACTTGACAGCACACATGCTTCACAGAGCAGAGTGAAACATGCGTGTCAGCGTTTGACAAACTGTTGAAAGACTTTTCCTTGCATCAGTCATGGCACCATGTTTCACCTGAAATCATCCACAGTGGAGGATGAGACTCTGACACTACAGGCGGGACACATGGAGCTCAGATCCAGGCCTCATGGAGAGTTTGGCAACTTCCTCACCCCTTTGTACCCGAAAGGTTGGGCCCCAAGATCAAGAAGGTTATGAAGCCCCAGCCTAGAGAAAACCCATGCAGACACAAAGAGAACATGGTTGAGCTGGGGTTCAAACCTTATTGTGAAGCATGAATTCTTCCAACTGCACAACCAAAATCGCTCATGTGACTTAAACCTAAAGAGATGCTTCCTGACTCAAAACACATAATGGATATCTGGACTCTTCACCACACTGGGTCAGGAGGACAAAAACCTGCTCTACCCACGTTACGCTTGCGTTTTCATTCCCTTCCAAACTTTCTAAAAAATATCCATAAAAAAGTGATACAAAAAAAGCATGTACTGCAGTGTTAAACTGCATGTTTTTTTCTCTTTCAAACTTTGGTTAACTTTTACATTTTTGGTTGAAATAATTATGACTGCTCTCTCTCCATCTCTTCTTCCCTGACATGCTCCTCTCTGCGGGCTGCCCACTGCTGATCGCTACCGCCTCCTCAGTTTTCGCAATATTTCTTACCACTATTTACAATTTTATCATTGCACTTTCTATACACACAGGACTCCAAACCATCCAAACACATCTAAAATCTCGCATGCATATCATCAATCTATATTTTGGAGGAGCCCACCATATTTATTTAAATGAAGAAATTTCACCATTGGGCTTTGATGTAGATAATAACATAACAGAAAGCAGCCAGCTTTGCCCTGACCATACCTGTAACCATACACAATTAAACCCAGTGTTCACTCCCATATAAATTAGGACATGTTTATCAGTCTTTTAAGACTTTTATTGTACAGATGTGGGTGTTTTGCTGTTTCGTCTAAACTGGGTTTGAGAGAAAACATGTGCATCCCAGCTACCTCATTTGCAAATACACTGTCCTTGATAAATGCTTTGTTGAAAGACAAAGATCATTAGCCAGCCAGCAATTACAGTTTCTGAGAGATGGATTTGCTTTTCGCAGTTTTCCAAACATTCATTTATTTATGAAAGACCACCCTTAGATTAACAGCCTGTTTAACTAGGCCTTCTTTCTACTAATCGACATACAGATTGCTGGTCGTTTTGTCTGAATGCCAATGGCCAGTTAAGCTGATGATTGAACTTAATTGAATTTACTGTGAATAAACAACCAGGAGTTCTTACAACCCCTTACACTGACTTTAAATCACACTTATAGTTCTTCTTCTTCTTCTATCATTTCATAGCAGTTGTAGTCGCATTATATTACAGTAATGAGATGGTGCCTCTCCACCACAAACTTATAGTTAGAAACATTATTTCATAAACCTTTTTAATACTGTGCTCATAATGCACTGATGTTATGTTCACAGCTTCAAATAAAATGTTGCTCTCCGCCAGTATGTTCATTTGTTCATTTGTTCATTTGTTCATTTGTTCATTCGTTCATTCCTTTTTACGTAGGCAAACAAATTAACACAAAGTGTGGTGTTGGTGCGTAGTGTTGCTTTGTCCTCACTCGCTGAGGATTGATTGGAAACCAGTACAGTTTTAATAGCTGGAGTTGAAGCTGTGAAATCCACCTCATTGGTCGTCAAACCGAGCCTTGACACAGCTGCATCGCAGACCCCCTGTGTGTTGCATGCGCTGAAAAATATTCAACCAACAGAGCATAAAGCCAGACTCTGATGCATCTCCGTAGGAGGGTATTACAGAGGGTGGGACTGGAAAATATGCCAGAGCTGATTACAGTTTATATTAATGTTCAGCTCACCACTTGCCAACAAAATCTGAATTTTAAAACCTAGGGCTATAGACATATTCTCATATGTTAGTGTTCAGCAGTTTTAACTTCTATGACCTACTGAGAATTCCTCCTCAATTTATTGCCAACTGCCCTCTGAATATTGCAGTAACCTGTTTCTCCAGGTATTCCGACTTCAAGAGGAGGTCAGTTAGAAAAGTTTCCTGAAAGAGTCGTCCTGAAGATTTCTGAACATTGAACGTTCTCTCTTTTTTCAAATCAAGTGATAATTAATCAGTGAGACTCATTAAAGCGGAAGTGGACCGAATCGCAGATCATGCACTTTTAATCAAGGTGAAAGCTTTAGATGCTG
The DNA here is from genome assembly GCA_016785345.1 of Trinectes maculatus. Taxonomy (NCBI): domain Eukaryota; kingdom Metazoa; phylum Chordata; class Actinopteri; order Pleuronectiformes; family Achiridae; genus Trinectes; species Trinectes maculatus. The sequence goes on from JAFBJQ010000613.1 coordinate 57,437, forward strand.
AGCAAAATTAACACCTCGTAAATTAATCTTCTATTTCTCGAATTGCAACAGTTCACAGGTACATATTGTATATGGAAGTCAGATTTCCTCCCGCTCTCGTCAGTGGTCAATAGAAGGATATAAGACACATCTAAATCACATCACATCTAAATCACATTAATATTGTTAGAATTGTAATATACTTTTTACATCATAATGCGCGTCTTTATACTTTGTAGTTCAGATGTGAGTAAACATGTATGGTTCAATCTGGACATGTGTTGTTTACTGCCACCAACATCAAAATAGAAGATAAAGTGTATGATTAATGAAAATATCCTTTTGGGTGGCTTCATGACTTAATTAGTAAACTTTGCAATGACCTTGAAATAATCCTAGTTATCCACTATGGTCAAGATTAGCCTCATTATTGTCGCTGTGATATATCTTTCACTGCCAACACTAACCTTTTCTTTGCCCTCTTCATTTTTTCTTCCCTTCCTTGCTTTTCATTCTTGCTCTGTCTCTTCTGTCTCTCTCCACAGGCAATTTTCCCCTATTCACTTTTTCTCTCCTCCTCATGACTCAAGTCACGAGTCATTAGAAAAGCCTGACCTTCTGGGAAAGGTCTTTGGTAAGCAGTGATGAAGTAGGGTTGGCCCACTGAAGAAAGCCATGCTGTAGCACTATAATAGGTGTAGCCATAGTCCAGGGCGCAGACTAATGGTCCTTAACCTCCATGTGCCATTAGCCTGAAATAAAGACTGGAGGGAAGAATGCAGACTAGAGGGAGGACAAAAGCGTACTCTCCGTCTCCTTTACCCTGTCTGACACGGAGACATGTTTGATATGAACATTAAATGCACTCCCTGTGCCTTTGTGTTGACATTTCTTTGAATTGCCACCTCATCCATTCAGGACTTATTGCTGATTGCTTGGCGTGAGTGACGGGCATTCCTGTACTGTGAAGGCAAAAGAGATTATAATGAATGGCGTGTCAGCTTCACTAGAGAATAGAGGGGGGGAAAGGGATCGTCTGTTTTCGATTTAATCGGGAAACATAAGGGGAACAGTGCTTCGCAGACATTGACACTGGTAAAACAATGTGGATCCAAAAGAAATTTTAAAATACATTTTAAAAAATCCATGCATTGCTGCTCAAAACTACAGGGGACAATTTGTCCTGTCCTGTCCTGAGCAACAGTGCAACTCAGCAGTGTCTTTGTTTGAGCTTATGGCCATGTCAAACAGGATAGATAGATAGATAGATAGATAGATAGATAGATAGATAGATAGATAGATAGATAGATAGATAGATAGATAGATAGATAGATAGATAGATAGATATAAGATATATAATAAAATACAAATATGATTGAACTAATGCATCAGTCCGACCATGATGAATCACGGCAGTATATGGTCTGTGTCCTACAAGGCCCGAGTAAATGTGCTTATGAATAAGATTATCTGCAGTTAGTGTATGCATAGAATATATAATGTTTCTTTTTGGGACAGTGTGAATGAAACAGCGGCTGTAGGCCAGTGGAGCAAACATCAGCATTGGTAGATCTTACATTCATGGATCTGACTCAAAAGAAGAATTTCACCCCAAGCTGCCCGGACCCAATTCATCTCTGTATCACAATCTGCGCCCACCCCCTCCCCCACCCCTGCCCCCCAAGGTCAAACGTGAGCAAGGTGCGAAAAGCACAGACATGTGCTGCACAGGCCCATATGTTAAGCGCACAACTAATCTCGTGGCTTTGTTATGCAGTAGAGGGTGGTAATACATCAGAGAGTAGTGAGCGAGTAGGGTGAGGTCAAACTGTAGCCATCTCCATGGCTTCAGTTATACTGGATTCCACCCGAGCAACAGGACACGAGTCATGTCCAACACACCTCCAATCTCACAATGTCACATAAATCAACATAAATAAAATGTAAGGTGAGGTTGAAATCAATGCATTAGCGGTGATTAAGGTTACTGTGGCAATGAATATGCCGAGGGAGAGATATCTGAACTCGAAATCCAGTGAGTTCTTCAAATGGATCACAAACCCCCCAAAAATCCCTTTCTACATAATTGTCACAGCACACGGCAGTGTGTTTAGCATGTTACGACTGATCAATTAACTGCTGTGTTGATTCATTGAAGTCTAAGTCGGACCCAGCAGACCAGAGGTGGATGTTAGGGACCTGCTCCCATGACGCTATTGATCGTCTGAGGGTCAGCTTACATCCTGTGGCAGCATAATGTGTCACAGGACCGCTCACAGTATGTGAGAGCACCGTCTGCGTGTTGGCCTCCATGCTCTTAGTTTGAGGCAGATTATTGAATTGCTGTCCATCATGACAGTGCCGGAGTAGACTGATATCCTGCATAGACCAGTGGCAAAGGCGGAGAGCAGATGATGCCATTTTTTATTAATGACTGACATCAACATTATGCTGTGTACACATCAAAAGAAGATGCAAATACCACATATCACACTCGTGGGTGGACACATGCAGGGCCGCCCCAAAGCATAAACTATACATACATCACCTGATGTAATGTAGTGGGACGTGCTGGAGGCCCAACTGTTCCGGTGTTTGCTGTTTCTCCAATAAACTCTGGCTCTAGTGTGGATACAGTGAGAATTTATAATCAAAGCGAATGTGTGTTTGCTTATATACCTTCCAAACAGTAAACCTTCTTGTTGTTGCAGTCTCAGCAACAGGAAAAACCTTCGGTCCGGATGTTCCAGGAACTGATATCTGCATATCTGCGGTCTCACAGTGCGGAACAAACCCCTGGGAGATCCCCTCTGAGTTCTCCTGGGCTTTCACTTTGCATTTTAGATATTGGCATTAACTGAGCTCCAGATGGATCACATTCAAATCTCGCTAATAGCAAAGCAACCCTGTAACTCCAGGAGTTATTTAGTCAGGTTGGACCCTGATCTCCTGGACCTTTTAAATGTTTACTTTTCCGGTTGGACTTCAACATTTACTGCAGATCCCGGGGGTAAAACCAAAGGACTCCAGAGCAGCACTTTTATTTCTTCCGCTTTTGAAGAGACACTTCAGCTTTTAATTGCTGCAGATGTGCCTATTCACGTTTTTTGCCTTTTGGTGTTTCATGTGTGTGCTGAAAGCATACAATGCTAGATGATTTTTTTTATTTTCAGAATGATATTCAAATCAGTGTTTTTTTAAGGAAAAGTGTAGTTAAAAGATTTGTTCGTTCTAATAAGTTGACATCAGTAGAAGCCCATGGACATCTTTTTATCAAAAAGTTACATAAGCAGTTTTAAAAATATAAAACATTTTAAAAAATAAATTTGAGCTACACAATCGGATCTCAAATCCATGCATTTGTGTCTGTTTGTGTGTGTGTTTGTGTAAAATGTGAGTAGAGTAGCAAGCAGCAGGTTTCTTGGGTTCCACTCGGATTTTTCACCCAATGCTGCGGAACAATATGCAGTCTGGTCATTCCACATTCCCTGTCAGCAGTCACTTGGAAAATCCCATCAAATATGTGGTGGAACAAGCTCCATTGGCTACAAGATGATACGACTGTCTATTAATAAGCATGGTCACTGGGGCTTGGCGTTGTTACTGATAGAATCAGTAAATAGAAAAATCTGCCGAGAAGAATACTAAGCTTTGACTCCGAGAAGTAACATGCTGCTGTGCTGCACTGTGTGATAATGGTAAGTCAAAGTCTAATCAGACTGGTGACAGCTTATATTTTATTGTGGATTTAGTTATCATAATGGTTTTTTCCCCACTGACCGGAGCAATAATACATAATATTGTGCGACTTTTCAGATGCACAAAAAAATCCCAATTGACAGAGTGACAATCAGGTCAACATAAATATTTATGAAAATCCTAAAATGTTCACTCACATCAATATGCGATATGAAAAATATTTATAGACAGAAATGGCTAAACGCGTGTTTACTCCACGCACATATGTTGACAACCATTTACAGTAAACACTGACAGTTAGTAAATGGAAGTGAATGAGACTGCAAAAAAAACCAATTCGTAATCAGAGCGGAGCAGATGCATCTGCTCTGTCCTAGTTGAATACTGTAGCTATACTGTAAGGTCTAACTCTTATCTTATATTCATTTAGGGTTTAAGTTTCTGATTTCATACAATCCTTTATAACAGCTAATACAGAAAGGCAAAATTAATATACTTAATATACTGTATAATCATAATAATTTAATGTGAATTCACTGATCTGCATCAAAACGGGCAAAAAGGAAAAGCCCAATTAGTGTGAAAAAGGATAGTTGTCAGATGACAGAACTTGCATGATGTCATGATCTGGCCCTGGACTCTACCTTAAGTTTTGTTGGTGGGTTTTATTCTGCCAGTGTTTTGGTTTTGGATTGTTTTGTGATTTGGATTGTGTGTGTGTGTGTGTGTGTGTGTGTGTGTGTGTGTGTGTGTGTGTGTGTGTGTGTGTGTGTTTCCTGTTTTACTTTGAAAGTTCATTCTCTTGTGAATCATGTCTGCTTCCAGTCCGCTTTGATTGTCTCACCCAACCACTGTGTAGTGTCTCAGTCTGACTCTGTCCTCTGGCGGATCACCTGCTGTGTTCTGCTGCCTTGGTTTGCATCACCTTTGGATTTATATTTTGCTTTCACTGGATGCCTTCAGTTCAAGTAAGTTTGAGTTTAATAGACCACCTTATTTGAAAAGAAGTATCCTGCCCTGCCCCCCGAGATGTCCCTGATAAACAGTGCTTTCTCCACTCATGCCTTCTGAGGACATGCAACAACACCACTGCCCTCCTGCTAGACCCTGTCCTTGTTGTAGCTCTCTGGCTGACTTTCACAGGGGTGTATCGTGCAATTTAGTTGATGTTCTAGCTGACATTAGTGCCTGATCTTCCAGTGGCAGTCTGGCAGATACCAGCTACTGTTCCTTAACCGTCAGACTGACTGACCTCGCCTCTGTTGCCGGCCTCGTAGCTGACCTCAGACTGGGCTTCATCTTCACTGTCGGGCTGCTGTCTTGCCTCCGGGCTGTGCCTGTCTATTCCCGTTTGGATCAATTGGGCACCATTGCCCTCCGAGACTGGGTCTGAATTCTCGTTCCAGTGTCATCCTTTGACTGGAAACAGTTTCTTTTTGTTGTTGTTCATACTTTGAGAAGCATGCCAGGTCAACTAGTGTTGTATGCTTACTTTTGTTTTGTTTCCAAGTTGTTGGTCCGTATTAAAACGGATCAGGTTAATATTTGACAGATCTTACATTGTCAACTAGACATATGTAAAGCTTTGGTTCTTAAGTACATTAACTGTTGTTCACAAGGCTGAATAGCAAAGCATCCCCTCTTGCAAATTGTAGTTTAGAATGTGTAATATGGTCTGACTGAAATATCATTTATCATTGTGAGCGAAATGGGACAGAACAAAGCAGGCTGATGGCCTTGGCCCTGCTCTCTACAGCGTAGGCTGTCAATCGCAGTCATGTAAAGACTGAGTGGGCTCTACCACATGAGGTGAAAATTACTGATCATAGACTGGAGGTAGGTTCATTAGAGCGAATCAAAGCTGAGAGACATTTCACATCACCCTGTTGGCGCGTGGTTCTCCAAGCATACAGCCGTATATAGATCAGCTTTGCTTCAGATGCTTTTCATTTGAAATCCCAAATGCACGCTAACTTCCTGTGGAGCTAAAGTGTTTCATTTAACATTCATGTTTATCCCAGTGTAGAACCAATATTTCATACTGTGCTAATTCATTCTTGCCCCATTTTGATAGAATTACAACAATGTCAACAGCAGCTCAGATGATACAAGCAGACTGCGAACAATGTTTGCCCACGTACAACACAATATAATGCTTTTATAAACAAAATACTGTTGGCGCTTTCTGCATCACTGCTCAGTCTAATGAAAACAAGGTACCTCTTCTTCCCACATGGTTGCCACAAGACTTTATGTAAACGCCATTAAAACAGGAGCAAAAATGTAATTAGTGTTCGGCATCACTAAGCATCGGCTCAGCAGCCATTTACGCTTTTTCCTTTCTTTCTTTCTTTCTTTCTTTCTTTCTTTCTTTCTTTCTTTACTCCTTTACTCCCAACAATTCCGACCAGGGAGGGATGAGATATTCCAAGGATCTCGTTGAAGCATGCAGTTGACTGCACAGGAAACATGCAGCTACTCGTGTTAAGAGAGGCTCAGGTTTCAGTTCAGTATGCATATATTCCTCCCTGGTGTTCTGAAGAGGAACATTACAGAAATAATATATGCACCCTCTTGTGCAGCGGTCATTTATTATATTGTAGCTCTCTCAGTGCTTAGGAACAAATTCATTAATGTATCTAATACTCATCCGGCAGTCATCAATATAAAAAGCCTGAATTTATCTTACTGTGCCTCTAACATTAACTGTTTGCCTTTTTCTTATATACACTAAGTAAATTAATTATGTAGGCTCATGTCAAGTTAAGCACCTGAGAGGAGAAAGGGAATTAAGAAAACCGATGAAGATGCATTGTACAGGCCATTTGAGACAGATTGTTTCCCATGATTTAAATCCTATGATTAATATGTATTAATATGGTGATGAACTAAGGAATATTAAAGGGTGTAAGATTTAATTTTAGGACGTGTGGTGTGCGCTGCATGAATATCAACTGCTAATGATGAAACGTTGAGTTGGCAGGACCAAGCTGCTGAAGGTTTCTGCCATGTGAGTACACGCACCCTTGCACACTTTGAAATTCATGACAGAGTTAAGGCCCCTGGATTTAATTAAACCAATTCAGGCGCGGTGGCAAACTGGATTGGTTAATGCAGTGCTGTGGAACAAGGAGACGCAAACTGGGAGGTCATAGCAGCAGGGAAACCTCTGCTGCTGAGGCTCTGATAAAAGCTTAGTTGATGAAGTTGGGACACAACAAGAAGATGAGAGCAAATGACACTGAATGTTGCCATGGAAGCTAAATTGCTTAGAAACAATCTTTGCATATGAAAGTAACTTGGTAATGATTGTGATAAATATATGACTCTCATTACTGTGGTTGGACCCATAACAGAAGGAATCAATTTAATTGTGTATGTGTCTCTCTCCATGGTGCTGAAACATCAAACTGAAAGCACAGGGCTAATACTTGCACAGTATTTGCTCTCCATCAAGTGCCAGCTTCTGTGATGTACTTCCACCGATTGTCAGCAAGCTCCAAGATTCATTAACACAGCAAGTGGGATTTTTGAGAAGATAGATAGATAGATAGATAGATAGATAGATAGATAGATAGATAGATAGATAGATAGATAGATAGATAGATAGATAGATAGATAGATAGATAGATACTTCAAAAAATCTTCTAAAGCAAGCCTGCTCCTTGTTTCAGAAAACATAAGCAGGAAGGCTGTGGCAGCTGAAACCTCTAGCAGTCCCGAGCTGCCAAAACAACAGCTTATCTTTTCATATAAAGTTGCCAATCTGCCATGCTTTTACACTGGCACGCAGACTCTGAGCCTTTCCCCCTGGCTCAGGACTGAATACCCCAACTATCAACCTCAACATCTTCAGTTTGAATCCACACAGGCGCAGCGGTTGCACCTCCCTCTCCCTTGTTTCCTGTCACGTTAACGGTGTGTCTGCAATAACAGAAATGTCCCAATGGGCAGCAGACACAGTACACCAGGCCTATTCTACAGTGTTATAGAATTGCCTTTGTAAATTGTGTCTTTTATTTATAACAAATTACATTGTGGACTCTCGAAGCCAGGTATCTGCTGTTGCAGCTTGATGCTCGCTGTGCTTTAATGCTAACTTAAAATGGTGGTCTTTGTCGACATGCAGACAAGCAAGTTATGTTAACCGGAGACTCTAAATGACCTGTAGGTGTGAACGTGAGCATGTTGTTCCTTGCCTTTTGTCCAGCGTCAGATGGGACTAGCTCCAGCCAGCTAATTATCATGAAAGGATAAACAGCATAGCTAATTAGCTAATTAATGAAGTTCATGTGAAGAATGTATGAATATATTATGTTATATATTATGAATATATTATATATTTATGAATGAGCACTTGTGCTGCCTGAAATCCTGTGGCATCAGCCCCTAATAATACCCTGTCTGTGTTTTACTGTGACGTCATCGTGCGGGAATGTATTTTCTTTTGTTGTCCTGGAGCTGTTTCTGAGGTGCAATAATTGGGACCAGAACGCTGAGGCCTGCTATTACGATGCACTCTCATTCGCTCTCTCTCTCTCTCTCTCTCTCTCTCTTTCGCTCTCTTTCGCTCTCTCTCTCTCTGTCTCTCTCTCTCTCAAACACAGCAATGCTTTGGTTATGTTAAGTTTATCCATTTTGCTTTGTGTTAGACAAAAGTTGCATATTTTTCATAATTTCATTTGTTTTAGTGTAATTGGATTCAGTTTAGTTCATAAAACAGTCACAATGGTCTGGCTTCATTTTTTTGCTTTGACCTCTTGAGCCAAGTTGTGACAAATAGGGAGGCTCATCGGTTTTGAAAATATTGCTGAAACTTTATATGTGCGTCAGGTATCAGGCTTTGATTGGTCTGCTGTGGTCTGTGCTCATATAGTAAGATGGTCCTCGTCCAGCAATGTGCTCTTGAATGTGTTGCTTACCCCACTTTTTGGGAGCAATAACATATGTTCAGGAAGCCTTGGTTTGATGGAGAAATGTGTTCTGTTCATAAGGTGGCTGTTGCCGTTTTGATGTATTTGACAGTGTTTTCTCTCATAGGTAGAGGGACATTTTCCTCCAGGGTTTGTGTTAGGTTGTTGGGTTTTTTTTTTCTGTTATAGTGTGGTGAAAAGTGGCAAAACCAGTCGTCTTGGGGGCACGTCCACAGCTTTATGTGGATTCGCCATTTAAAGGTTGGTCTACCACTGTTGGGCTGTAGACATTGCCTAGATATAGCTGGGAAGACTTATGGCCAGGAAAGAAAAGCTTTGGCAGGTGAAAATGCAGCAAGACGATGAAATCTTAGATAGGAGGGACAAAGTCCAGACTAATCAGAGAGGACAAGCTGTCTCCTGGGGGGTTCGGGACTGGGGATGGTGCTTATGTAGCTACATTTTTGCCTACTGTGGATGTTTTTATTATTCACAGTAATTACATATGTTACATATAAGTAAGGTGTTGGTGTCATTCCTGTCTGATCCTTATCCCAACTTCAAAGCCACAGCTTAAATCCTCCAACTCAGTTTACATCTCCTCAGGTAACAGCTGTTCTATTAAGACTTGCAGATTAAACCATGTTTTTTTTTTTAATTAATTATGGCTCATTAGACAAGTAAACAGTAAGAAGGTCACAAAAAATGGACCACATTTCACCTTTTTTTTCACAATTTCTAACACCTAACAAATCCCCCATGTAAATATTTGATCCTTACATTTCGTATTTAGATGCAGGAATGAATTGGAGGTGTGAATGCATGAGGGTTTATAGTTTGTAGCTATAATACCATTAGCATCAGATCTGTAGCTCGCACCGGTCCTTGCCCCTCATGTCCTTTTCCCCTGAATGTGCACACATGAGGCGAGGTCATATTTACCCAGTGTATTGTAACTATATGCAGCTCATCACCATCACTAGCCATTTTCTGCAATGTGAAGATGCTGCAGCCAGAACAGTCTGCAGTGCAGCAAAAAACTTGATTCATTGCCAGACTGTTGTGATTCATCTTGTCCAGCGCTGTCCCTCGATAATTAGCAAAATGGTCATTTGTTTTCACAGTGCTGTCAAGTACTAAGCACAAAAGTTTGACTTGATTAGCCAGCCTTTTTTTCCATTGCAGCTGCCAGCCGCCCTAATGAGTCTAATATATCCACATTTAAAGATATTAATTAATTAATATCTTATATTTTAATATAATATAATATAATATAATATAATATAATATAATATAATATAATAATAAAGCACAAGAACACAATATATTAACTCCCTTAATTGTTCAATATCTTTTAAGACACATCAGCCTTTAAGCACACCCCCCACTGAGTTGAGTCAGACAACACTGATGCTGGCTAATTAATCAGGCCCTTGATTGACTCTGGCCTGTGCTACAGTTCACAAACCAGTTTGTTTACAAAGTGCACTGTTCCACATGACTAATTTACCACTATAAAAATGGACTTTAGTGTAGCTTAGAGCTACAGTCTGTCACAGGCCTGTACAGAACTGGAAAAATGATAGAACTACCTTAAACTACATAAACCTAATGTATGTTTACATGAAACTGAATGTATAAAGTCAGTGTAGGCTAGAGATGCTTTACCTGTGTGAGACTCACAGAGCATAATGATGTACTACAGCTTCTGGATTGTTGTGTATAAATGCACACAATGACCTCAACTGACAACTTTCCTTCTAGTCTGTGACAGTACTTGCAGCAAAGGTTACACACTGTCAGACTGAATCTCTACCAAGTAACTTACAGCTGTAAAACTTTTTATTATCAAAAAACGTTTATTATCACAAACTGAACCAACGTTTTCCCCCATATTTATTTGATTCCTGATTAGCTGCTTAAATTACTCCTGACTGTTTTCAGTGTTAACTATCTTACCAGGTTTTTTATTATTTCTCACCATCTTTGTGTCAAATTGCTTTTAGTCATTTCAAATGTTTACATTCTGCACCTAATTATTGAGATGGTGTGGTAGCTTTACATATTTGAAAAAAAAAGGTGCCACTCATGAGAAGTTGTATGTATAATTCATCATATATCTTCATGTAGTATCATGTTCTCACCACTGTAACTAAATATGTGCATAATTTTAGATGCTGGAGACGAATGTTTTCAAAAGTTGTCTCACTGCATGTAAATGCAAAGGGTGTTACTAGCATTTGAATGTACTTACGTTAAATAACCTTAACACATTTTATGCCAAATAATATTGTCTGCCACTCATTTTCAGATCATGATATCTTTATAACATGACCTGGAAAATATTATTCACTTGAAGAAAAAAAACAAAAACAAAAGTGATCTGCATGGTTCACATGTGCAGTGTTAACAAGTCAATTAAAATGTGATGGATGATTCTGTCTCTGCTTTCCCTGCTGTTAAGTACAGAGGGTCAATGTTGCCTTGTGTTTCTGTTGGTTTAAATATTATTTAAATTTAATGCCAGGTTTAATGACGTGGACAACAATTCAACCTCTACACAGCAGACTCTCTTTTTCCTTCTTTCCCTTTTCCAGATTTGCCCCTCACACACAGTACACTATGCACAGTACAGAACAACTGTAAGATATGGGACCAAGCCACATTTTTTTGAGGTGGAACACCAGTCGATGTGAGCAGATCCATCAGTGTTTGTCTCCCACTGAGATACTGAGATGATGGATGGATTTAATGGATTGATTTAAGCTTCGGCTCCCTTTACTGACTGACTGAATAACGGAGTAAATGTCAGAGCAAATAGCTTCTGCCAGTGGAGAATGCATTTATACTGTGCACTTCCTCCACAGTCGACTTCATCCATCACTCAGGCTGACTGTCATGTTTAGCACTCATAAGGTTATTGTCTATGCTTCATTATTTCTTAATAAGGGTGGGACATGAAATCACTCTAACATTCTTGCTTTGTTTATGATCACTCCGGTGTTGGAAGTAAAAGAATTTTTAGAGTTCTGCTGACTAATGATGAAGGCATGTATGTCTCTCTCTCTCTCTCTCTCTCTCTCGCACTGATACTAATTGACATTGACTGAAAACTATTATTATTGTTCAGTTGTTCATAGTTCTTATAGTCATGAAATACAGGGCATCATCCATCACCATAACTGTATAAAGATCTATCGGATAGTGAAATTTCCAGATATGTGTGTATCTGCAGTTTGGACTTCCATGCAGTGTTTACTTTGGTCTGATATTTCACAAGTAATTTATAAGTAAACTTTTTGCCTTAAACCATTCTTCCTTAAAAAACACCGAAAACATAGATAGATAGATAGATAGATAGATAGATAGATAGATAGATAGATAGATAGATAGATAGATAGATAGATAGAATAGATAGATAGATAGATAGATAGATAGATAGATAGATAGATAGATAGATAGATAGATAGATAGATAGATACATTGATAGATTCTACCATCTTGCTGTATGAGGATTTAGACTGTGGGATATTTCCAGTAAGAATTCTCTGTGAATGTCTCTTATTACCTGTCTAGTCTTTCTTTCTTTTCTTTCTTTCAGGTAATGGCAAACTAGCACAGAGAAATAAGCGACGACGTGTCACCTGCATCATTCAGGTGCTAATTTGTGGGCCTGTCACTTTGTACATTGATAAAGCTTTCACACACCGAGACAGGCTTTTGTTTTGCATGTTTCCAGTCTGCTGAGAAACCGTGGCATCGCTGCCTCTGTATAACCAGCTGTATTCAGAAAAATAAAAGACTTTGGAGTGATCCCCAAGACTCCATGAATTAAATATACAGGTGCTCAGCTGGAAGCAGGTGGATCAAACCCAGTGGGGCTGTGTGCAGGCATTTGTGTTGATCACATTAGAAGGATAAAATGGGATGATTCGGGGGAAAATAAAGAACTCAAAGGATTATCACAGCAAAAATGAGGGAAAAAAAACTTTTTCAGTGTACAGTGTAACTCTCGTTCTTTTTTAAGGCCATAAAGAAGACCCCTGTGTTGCTCTTCTTGACTGCAGAGAGGGAGTATGTGAATCTTTTTTTTATATGTGTGTATTGAGTTGGATGCTTCCATAGTTCACAATGACAAGTATAGCAACATGCAGTGTACTATAAGTATCCGGATGATGCACTCAGACCAGTCAAATAGTTGAGTGTCAAATGATGCGTGGTTTCAGTACTATTAGTATGCAGCACTGTATGCACATGCACCTGCATCGCCTATTATATTGTAAAAAGAGATATCGTTTAGCTTAACCTGAAGGTCACGATTATATATGACAGATTAAATCTCTGCAGATGATTGATGGATTTATTGTTTTTTTAGGCCAATTGGAGGAAACACAACAAGCTGCATACAGGTATTATAAATAACTTATGCAAAACACTTTGCTGCATAGCGTAGTTTGTGACGTTATTACTTATTGACGTTATTGATGTTATTACTAATAGGTTAGACAGAATTTGTATTAAGTAGTGATACAATGCAGTGCTCTGTAGAAAAGACAAAATTAGCAGGCCGTATTGTGCGTTTTTTTTCTGGGGAAAATACGCATCTGCTGCAGTAGCCCACTGGCTGAGAAATAATGGTGTTAAGCAGATGCGGGCAGATGTGGAATTTAAAATGAGATGGAAGCATTGGGCTATGGGGCCGGGGCAGTTAGCAATTAAGGAGCACATGTAGGTTTGAGTAATGGCAGAGCAGACATCTGATAGGCTGTTAGACTCTGACTCAATCTTAAATTGTTATCCACATCTCTGTTTTACCAAATCGACTCGTACTCATCATTCACTGTCAATAATGACCCACACATCAGCATATGTTCAGAAACAAGCATGTATCACTCCTGGGATGGTTTATCCAACAAGGGCAGTGGCTTCGTCCTAACCTCCGGAGTTTTGGGCAGGATCAGTTTCCCTTTTTTACTTTGCACTTGGACCTTTTCTGTTACACCTGGATGTTTCCACTCTGTGCTTTGCCCTTGTTTTAAGAGAGAAGGGCTGAGTGATTGGGGAAGACAGATGCCTGTTTAAGTCTGGGTGAAGCCAATCCCAAACCCTATTCCAGTTTTCCGGCTCAAGGTCGGCGGCGGTGGAGGGAGGGGAAAGGGTGTCATTCCATCTCCCCCAAGGTACAATTCACAGCGGCAGACAAGCAAAACACCTGAGCCACCGAGCCCTGATTTAAGACCTTGCAGTGCACTTGCCTTACTTTTTCACAACTTTTGTTTACTTTCGTATTTGCAGAGTCACCAGGCAAATGTTACCCCCAGTCCACGCACATGCGCACATACACACACACACACACACACACACACACACACACACACACACACACACAGTAATTTATTTCAAAAGCATATTGGACCAGAGCCTTAGGCTACTGCCTAAGTAGATTAAGAGCCACCCAGGTAAATGCCATCACTCGTTTGTATTTCTTTTTTGTTTTGTTTTACTTAAATCTTCTATTAGAGGGACTTTCACGTTGGGCCTCTGTGTGCATAGTTGCCCAGCATTGGATCAGAGGTAAATTTGCTGCAGGTTAAACATGGTTCCTCATTACCCATTAACATTCCTAGGATATAGCTCACATGCTCAAAGTGTCATTTGTGCACTGTTTGCTGATTTGCCCTTTGTTTTTACTCTCCACGGTTTTTCACTTTTCCCCATTTTCTTGGGTTAGGTTTAAGTACACGACTGGGTTTAGTATAAATTCAGACAGAGCACATGTATAAAAGATGGCAAGGCAAAATATGAATACCGTTAGGCTGATGAACATCCAGGGGATTGATCCAACAGTTTTCAGTGGAAATGTAATTATGTATCTGCTTTGTGTATGATGAATCATTGCAATCTTATGCATGCAAAGAAGGTTGACTTAACATGTTTTCATCTGGGAACTGAGCTGAAATCTATCTATCACCAGCATGTGAGGCCTCCGCCAATATCCTGCATTTAGGATGCGGTAATCAGTAGCAGTGGAAAATAGCCTGAGATACACTCCCCATAGTGTAATTTCCATTTTGCATAAGCCCACCCGAATATAGGATCACCACTGTTTGTGGCATATTGTTTATGTGTAGGTGTTTTCATACTGCTAACATGGATACAACAGGGATTATACAAAATGACAATATGACGAGATCAATTATAGTGTGTCTTTTTGTTTGGCATCAACAGCAGTGAAGGAGCAGAGGGAAGAAGCCTGCATTGTCAGTTTTCATCATGTGCAACACTAATGTCATTTACCAAGGATGGTTTTCATATTTGTTGTGGATGGCAGCTTCATAAGGAAACTCGTCTTTTTTGAATATTTTACCGACATCACTTTTTAAATTTTACATTTACATAACCGGGAAAGTTCTTGTCTCACCTGACACACTATCCCACTAATCCCCATACAAAAGAGAAGGGTGAAAGTAGTGCGCTTATGAAAGAAAACCGGATAATTGGTCTCAGAGGATGTTATACATGATCTGAACTCTGTTCTGAGATGATGCTCTTAAGATGTACACTGGTGGTGGTGTAGTTGGCTGTGAGAACATGTGAGTTTTCCTTTTTCTTTTTGCACTTTTTCAACACTTGACTTCATAATCTCACAAATACCCTCGTGCTGTCAACATTTAAGAACATCAAGAATGTGTAATATTGAACCGATTCATTCATCTTCCTTCCAAAACCAGATGCATATGTGTGTAATGGGTGTGAGGTTGGACCCAAGAACAGCACAGACTGACACCAGAGTAGGAACAGTTTAACAGTTTATTGAACAGCCGAGTTTGCAAAAATCCACAGCCAACACACAGGCAAAAGTTCACAAGCTGATCCAAAGCTCCAGGGAGGAAATCCAGCAGAACAGAAACAGGCAAGGGGCGAGCAGGCAGAGGAGTCAGGGACAGAAGGCTGGTCGGGTTACCTGGGCAGAGACGACGAGGACGGGTCAGGGACGGGCAGAGTCGAAACCAGGGAAGCAATCCGGAAATAAGTGCGCGAGAGCTTAGCATGCTGCTGAAGACAATCTGGCAAAGAGTGAGGGGAAAGTGTGGGTTTAAATCTGGTGAGGGAACACAGGTGAAGGTGGTTGGACTGATGAGGAGGGAGTGGCAGGCAGATAATCAGGGGAGAGAGCACAGGTGAAAGTGGTTGGACTGATGAGGTGGGAGTGGCCGGCAGGTGAGTGGAAAAGTACTGCAGAACTGGCAGAAGGAAAGAAACCCAGGAGCGGATCATGACAATGTGGTTGGTACAGTGGTTAGTACTTATGCCTGACAGCGAGAAGGTTCTTGGTTGGATTCCCAGGTCAATTTGCATATTTTCCCTGATGAATTTTAGAGCATTTCATCTTATGGCTTCTTTGAGTACTGACTTACTTACTATAATACACACATACAGATGCTAGTACATGTGTTGTGCATTTTCCTTCTGGCTGTTTATGTCAGTTTATCACAATCTATCCTTGACCTGCATTGTTAATCATACATCTGTGAGCATGTTCGGTGGTATTTACCATTTCTCTTATACACAGTGAATATATGAATATTCTATATATCTATATATATATTCTATATATGAAGACTTTCAAACTTAGCCAGCATTGATTTTCACTTACGTATGTCCAATTTTATTCTGGATTTAGGCTCTTGTTTTCCCCCCTTTCTTCTGATTCCTGAGAACACAACACGCCCAATAGAGAATATCCAGATCAGATCCTAGCTGTGGCAGAAACCGGCTGATTGGCAGGTGCCCTAACCCCAAGGGCAGTATTGCACCAATCATCAAAGAGTGTTTGTCTTTACCTTTGCATGAATGTCAGAAGCTTCAGGGCAAGATTACTGGAGAGGCTTGGGGGGAATACAGTTAGTCAATTTTGACATTTGATTTCCATAAAACACAAGAAGTGCTTTATCCTTGCAGACTGACTTGAGTGAAAATGTCTCCAATAGGATTCTGGCGTGAGGATGTTATTGCTGTGAGAAGCTGTGGTATTTTTCTCTGGCCATGATGTTGTCATCCTTGAGCTGTTTGAAAAGCCCCCAGTCGGAGCTTATAAACTGCACAACACAACGGTGCCCAAAATTGTGAATAATAACTATAATACTGACCGAAAGTTATATATAGTTAACTATTCTCATGTAAGGGTAGGGGATAGGTTGATACTAAGATGAGACATTTGTCAGAGACTTCACAATATCTTAATATAATAAAATAATTTAATTGCCATGTTAGACAACAATTAGCATGGTTGCACTATAGTAATTTTGGTTCTTTCTTAATTTTTGGCTTAATTTCAATTATGTGCGCTTATTGTTTTCATTCACTGAATTAATCACAGGCTTATTGTTTATGTAGTTGTGTATAATGTCTACAAACAATGGTATAATGTCTATCAACTGTAGAATAACTATCAAACTATTCATTACATTAGACACATGCTTTATGTGACAGAAGTTGATACAGCATGATATCTGCAGTCATATAGTGTTGTTTGTAGCTTTGTGGTTTTCATGGGTTTCATTGCTTAAGCACCTTGTTACATTAAAAAACGCATCAACATTATAGATTTCTGCAATTATATGAAAAACTTATATATATAAATTACTTCTCTCCTCTCAGATTGGTGCTTAAAATGCTGTAAATTAGCATATACAGTATAGGAACTGAAATGCTGTACTACATAACTAGTGCTCAAATATAGCTGATGAGCTGGGGGAGTAGAAAGACCTTCAGACTGATTGTGTCCTTGTGTATTCAGAGTCTCCAAGCATCAGAAACTATTGTCAGCCCACGTCCCAGCGGTTTGGATCTTTGGCTCTGAATAGTGATGTTGTTACATAATTGTCAGTCCCATAACGGTAATCAAAACCTTTAAATACAGAATGATTGATCCTTTAATTAAAATGCTGTGCTACATTTTTTTTTAAAACAAAGCATTCAGTTGATCACTGTGAATATTGCTTATGCGGCCGTTTTTCCAGCATTTTGCATCGTGATGAAATATAGAATCGGTCAGTTCAGAGAGATGCAGCGATTGATTTGCAATCAAGAGAAAGCCGTCAACTTAAATGCAGACAAATAACAGTAATAGCGGGTGAAATTCAGCTTTGTTCTGAAGTCTGCACCCAGACAAAGGTGGATGATAAGCAAGAGGAGAAAAAAGGCCTTCAGACTGGCTTTATGTGTGTAGCGAATCCCCAAGTATCAACAACAAAAACTGTTGCCTGAGAGCATGTCCCAAGGGTCTGATTAGTTTCATGGACCCCAGGCCCTGTCACTGCAATGGCCCTCGAATACTTGAGCCCATAGCTGGAGGGCAATAGCTCTTTGTGTTGTACCTAGTGTGGCTTGGGTTCATTACGGCACATAGCAACGCACTCACAGACTCGCATATAATACATGTCTCTGCTTCTTGCGCCCATGCATCACGGACCTTGAAACTGAAATATAACTAGGCACTTTCCAGGTTACGCTATCCCCTCAAGGTCTGAGCAGATACATACATGTAAGAGGCAACACAAGAAAGGACAGTGCGTTGTGATTTAACTTATATTTAAACAGGAAGCAAATGAAAAGAGAGCCATCTGGAAGATGAACAAATAAAAACAAAGATGAAGGAAACAAAACAAAAAATGTTAACTTTTGTTTTCTTTATGATATGCTTTTTTTATTTAACAGTGGTCATAGTAGAAAAAAATGGATAATTGAAAAATGATGAATGAATGAATTTGAATGAATTTCACTGAACAGAATTCAACTCCTTCACAAGGTTAAGAAAAATGGACACAGTTGCAAAACAAACCTCACAACAGGAGGAGCTATGTCAGGGTCTGCCCCATTTATTTTCTCATAGACAGCGTTCTCGCACTTCTTGAATCCGCATAAAAATCTGTTAACATGAATACATTTTGGCAAGAAACATCCACAGATCAAGTTAGACGTCTCCTCTGCGTGCCCACCACTACGGTTGTCTTAAATTATCCTGCAGTTCATTTTACAAGGGATCCTGTATATTTTGTATACATTTTATATATTTTATTTATTATAATTAACACAAACAATTACAATAGAGTGGTTCTTCTAATGCTGTTACTATAGTTGCTGTCACTAACTTCAAGACTCAGGATGTTGTGGTGCAAACTTCACACCAGTCCATCCATCCCCTTAGTAGTTTGCATGATCTAGAGCTCCAACATATGATGTGATGATTACACAAAACACAAAGCAATAACAAACAATTCCGAGTAGGCCTGCATGTAAAGAGCAAATGTTGGATGTATTGTTTTTCAGGTTACATCAACACAGTTCAAGGTCGACGTGGTTAACAGTTTCTAAATAGCAGTGCCGTGTAGTTTGGGAAAGAGTCAGCAAAAGAGTTTAAGCAGATTTATAAAAATGCAGCCAGAACCAGCGACTTAAGAAATACACAGCACATTAACCAAAAGCAAGGCAAAATAAAAAACACTGGTTCATGCTGAATGTTGAGTTCTTCCTCTTCCCCCTCCGTCTGCACACCCCATCCACACGTTACCTGGGAATAACAGCATGTGAGCAATGCTTTGTTAGCTGGCGGATGTTGTATATTCTCTATTAGTGCTAGAAAAAGGCGCTGAGCCGCACTCTGAGCTTATTTACAACAAGAAAAACAAAGCTCCCTTACAGTAAAAACCTCCCACACGTTGCCTGTGTGCAATTTTCTATCTGTTACTTTGTTCGACTGCTTTTGCCCGAAGGCTTGCTGAGCACCACAGAGACATGGTGGTTAAATGTTTCTATCACATCTTCAGCATAATAGCTTTGTGTTCATAAGGACACAGCGGTCACAGATAACCTGCTGCGCCCAATGTTTGTTTGCTGCCTCATCAAAATAAGACCGGCCCCTCTTCCTCCCTCTCTCTCTCTCCCTCCGGGATTCACCCTTTAGCATAAAGAGAAATGTCAGGGCTGTTTTATTTGTACAGAGTATTTACACAATCGATGTTAAAAAGATTGCATAGTGTGATGTGTGAGATAAAGTGGTGTTTTGTTTTGGAAATGAGTATGAAGTCAAACAGGTTAAAAGGACACTGCAGCATTTGCTATTCGCTTCTTGGGTTTGTGTAGAGGTGCTGGGTGCTCTCCAAGATCGGACTGTGCCTGCCAGGGCAATTCAGTTTGTGCTCTATCGGCAGGGTTTCTACAGCCCATACGTTTGCTGCACAAATTAACATATGCAACACCACATGTGTTAACAATAAAGGTGGTTAAAATAAAACCTGCTTGAATAAAAGTGTTTCGTCCGTCATGTGCATTACAGAGAAGTTTGAGTTTGGAGGTTATCCAGAGTGCTCCTCTACGCCTCTACAAGCACCATCCCCAGAGTATTCAGTACAAATGCCACAGCTTGACCATCAGCTAAAAGAAACTCTGTGGCAGGTCCGAGAGACCCTGCCAGCGCAGCCATTGTTATCCTGAGAGGCAGCATTTCGTCTGCTGTGACTCTGACATGACAGCTGGGGTTTCGCCGTGTAAGCTGCCGACAGTGTGGGGGAAATGGACAGTGAATAGTGGAAATTTTTAGTCTTGAGCTCATCAATAAATTGTGCGGCCGGTGACTCGCGAGGTCAAGCAAATCGTCCACTAATCAAAAGGTCAGTGGTTTGATCCCCAGCTCCTTCTGGGCTGCATGTCTAACTCCTCCGGTCCCTGTTCCCCCTGACAGCTGTGCAAGCAGTGTGTGAATGGCTCTTGCGACACAGAGGCAATGGGTGACTGTTACTCGTAGCACTGCACAGGTTACTTTTGATAGAACTGAATAAGACAGGTGGAATATGAAAAACTGTAAGAATGTGGCATTCAAAAACTGCATTGTCGCATGATAAAATAAAAAAAGTTTTGAATAATATTGATATATTATTAAAGTTACAATAATGGAATGCATAATACTAATACTAATACTAATACTAATACTAATACTAATACTAATACTAATCATCATCATCATAATAATAATAATAACAACAACAACAACAATAATGTGATGATTATACAAGATTACAGTCCTGTAAGGTAAACAGAGGGCAGCCGTCATTCAGACTGAAAATTCTTTATGTCAACACAACTAAAGCAATGTACGCTCAATTTTCATGGGGATGAAAGACATAAGTAGTAATGACACTTTTGAGAAAGCGTCACTGAAGCACTTCAGTCATATAACAGAATATGCGCTGGCACTATACCCGGCGTGTTGTGTATCCATATCAGGGGCATGTATCCACATTTATGGTGCCATATATTTGTATACGGGGCACTTCTGCCCCTCCTACACAACAACACGATCCACCTCTCCGGAGAAGCTGGTGTCAAATCTACTTTCCATTACCCGACTGTCACCGCGCCCTGGTGGGAGGCGCACAGCTTTTGCAAGAGATGAAAAGGCCTGATTTTTATTGACCGGCTCCCTGCCACATCTGCTGTTAATGCAGACGCCATACCTCCTCGCCGAACATCGTTACAGAACCTCACTGCAGGTGGTCGTCATTTCCCTTTGGTCTTGAAATTACCACAAATGAGCTTGTGCTGTGCGCATGTGTGGGTGTCTGTGCCTCTGTATGAGGAGATCTGGGCTTTTGTTTGACCTTGAATCGATTATTAAAGCTCCAGCTCATCGACAGTCAGAGAAGAAACATAAAACTTACTTTCGGCTCTGCCGTCTTGGCTTGCACCTGAAGGTGAGTGCGCACAACATGAGTGATTTGTCCAATAAATAGCGCTTTTGCTTTTGTCTCGGCTCTTCCTTTATTGATTTCGGTGGCCAGAATATGAATGGTGAGGGCCACTCTATTGAATTAAAAGCATCGAATACATAGATTTCTTGTTTTTTGTAACATAATTGCACCTTCCAACAAGTCACATCAGCATAGCACCTAATCAACAAAGAACAATGGTGAACTGGGAAAGTGAAGCCCATTGTTTACGTGTAAGCCCACACGTATTGTACTGTACAGTATATTGAATTAGCGGGGCAGGACTGATGAGCCCTGAGAGCAATTGACCTGTGGGCTTATGACTTTGTTGCTGGTTCAGAAATCCAGGTTTTACCAGAAGGAAGGGTATATAAGTAAGTGAGTAAGTCCGATCTACTATTCAAGTGATGCAGTCCATGCACCTTGAGGAGCTTCCATGATACATTCGTATTCAGCATTACTCACCCAAACACGATGTATCCCCAAGCCCTGAAAGAATGTTCAATCCATTCCCTACCTCATAAAAGATTTGCAAAGCAACAGTCTTCTTCTCTACCTTTTATATTGACATGCTGCTTTTTACCATTTACAGGACATTACCACCAAAGCGACCACCCTCCTCAGTCTGGATGGCATCACCTCCTTGCTCACACACACATACTGTACGTACATACAGAAGTACAGTATGTCTCTGCCAGTTCGGTTGCCCACAAGTACATAAACATTAGCTGTGAGTGTAGGACCGAGAAATGCTTCATCTCTAATATCTTCACATAGCTGCTGGTATCTTCACATAGCAAATAAACACTGATTAAAAAGGGTTTATTGTGCACACGTTTGGACAAACATACTTGCTCCTGAAGGTTAGATGAGATGATCTAACCTTCAGGATCATCTTCCAGAGGGCTTCCTTACAGCTCGAATAGTAGTTTTTTTCTTAATCTATTCTGAGGTTAATATACATGTAAACACTAGATTAATAGGTTTCTGACATAAACCCCTGCAATCAGATTAAGTACACACCCATCTTTTGTGTATCCTATACAGGGGGTCCTCGAGTTACGACGGAGATCCGTTCCTGAGAATGTGAGAATTGCCTTTTGTCACTGTAGGGGTTGATATCACGAGTGTAATGAGCATTTCCTTTAGTTTTCTGATATCAACCGTGTAGACCCTGTGTTGTGAAGAAACCTACGGTATCGCCACGATCCCAAACGCATCTGTGTCTGTGTGCATTTCCTTACCGGCTGCCGCTGCCCCCCTGCCAGCCGTCCATTTCACATAAGTAAACACAAGGCAGCGTAGCCTAGCTGTGCTGTGGAGGTGTTGGAGAGCCGGCAGACAGAGAGAGAGCGCTCACCAATTAGTTCCCTTGCGAAGTCTGTACGTATTTACGGGGCAAACCGCTTAAGCCGAACAAGGAAGTTCACGGGAGATGTGTCGTAACCACAAAAACGGCGTAACTCGCGACCGTCGTAACTCGAGGACCACCTGTATATGTATACACACACACACACACACACACACACACACACACACACACACACATGCGCACAAACACACACACTCAAACACATATATATATATGTGTATGTGTGTATATATATATATATATATATATATATATATATATATGTTTCTTGTTTGTCACAGAAAAATGGCATTCAAGTTAATGTTGGTGCACAACAGAAAGAAAGAAAAGTAAAATATTAAAATTAATTTTACAAAACCAAAAAATAATCCCCTAGTGGGCAAACTATAAACAAGGTACCTTTGACCTTCCCTTAAATCAAGAAAAATGCCTTAGAAACAATGTACCCGTCTCAGCTGTTTATTTAAGTAGCTCAGTAAATGAGAGACATTTCCTTGGTGGAAGCTCCGCAAAGTAGTGAGAGGACTATAAATGATGAAAAAACATACACACACTGGCAACAAACAGCGAGCAAACTCCTACGAGTTCCCTGATATGCACCAAATTTAATATACAGAGGGAAATAAGGTGGATTACCTGCTCTGTCACTCACTGCTATTGTGAGCTGACTTCCCCCCTGTTCTGTGAAATGCTTTATGCAAAAAATGCTTGTTTTGCACATTTCCATTTGAGGAAGTTTCCTGAGTGGATCCAGACTCTGGGTGTCCATACATCAGGTGGATAAAACTTGCTGGGATCAGTGAAAGATAATACCAGCGCAATCTCTCCTGACTTACACTGCCGAGGTTTATCTGTATGTCAGAATATTTAGATTAACATATATTTCAGGATTTTTGCAACCACAGCCAAAACCTAAACTAACCACTGCACACTGAAATAAAGTGGCATGACTTTAAGCATTAACAGCATTTTGCCCTCAGAATCTTTGGGCGAGTTGAGCACTCACAGACTGTATGTCAGGATGGTGGTTATGAATGGGTCACATGATCATTTTCACAGTCTTGTTTTATTGGGGACAATATTTTTTAAAAAGTAAGGTATATTCCATTTGTATCACATTGTCATAAGATTAATCATAATTAAGACCAAGATATTTGCCCCTTTCATTCACTGTATAACACAGGGACTAGTTAGCCTGGTATGTTCTTCTCGTATTGATAAAGTACTTTAGATTTGGATTTTTATTGTTCTGCCTGTTTTGTATATTAAGAAAAAAACAAATCAATTTTTAAAGACTAACAGCTTTTCTTATCAGGAAACTGTATTTTTCTGTCCTGTGGGTTGACCACAAAAGCTGCCACAGTCGCCACTATAACATAATGTGAATAATAAAAGACATCATCACACAGTGTGAAAGCACAAGAGATGTAAAATGATATTTAGTTCGTTCTTTTTCATGTGCAAGCAGAGAATTTGTGCTGCTTGTCACACTGACACATCAAAGACAACTGAGGAATATTGTTTTCTGCTGTCACAGTCTGCTGTTTCTATCACTGGGAGTAATTACAATAGCAATCAGTTTAAGATCAGCAGAGGTTACAGATCACAGTTTACTTGCAAGTAAACGTGTCATC
Organism: Trinectes maculatus; assembly: GCA_016785345.1. Lineage (NCBI taxonomy): Eukaryota > Metazoa > Chordata > Actinopteri > Pleuronectiformes > Achiridae > Trinectes > Trinectes maculatus. The sequence goes on from JAFBJQ010000613.1 coordinate 81,801, forward strand.
TCTCCAAACACGTGCCGTTCTCAAAATAATAACAATAAAGACAGACATATTCATTCAACAAAGGGAGAGAATTGGCAGTGTTTTTCTTTTGTTCATATTCTGTCAGGCAACTCAACGGGCTGCCCCGGATATTTAATGCACCGTTTATAACTCCCCTCGTATCATCATGCACTTAACCTTGGCTGACAAACTGACCCCTGGCCACAGTTCTTGGAAATGAACCATTGCGTTCTTGGTCAGTCGGGTAATTATGCCAGAAAATGTCAAACTCAAATGATTTACATAAATAAACAAATATAGTCAGACACCAATTAGTATTTTCTTGGGTTTCAACATTAGGAGGGAGATGTCAAAAGCAGCTGATTACGGAGGGAGGGAGCACAATGTTTGTGCAGAAAGTCAACACAGTAGCTCACTGAAGCACATGAAAAATACTCCACAATAATCAGTCTGAGATTTATAATAGGTACCTTCACTTTTTTTATTTACTGACAATTTTTTACTGTTTTAAGGAGAATTTTTTTTCCCATCCATTTATCCATCAATCCATCCATTTTCTTATCTTATCCTTTTCAGGATTGCAGGGGGAGCTGGAGTCAGTCCCAGCTGACTTGCGAGAGGCAGGGTACACCTGGTCAGGTCAGCAGCCTATCACAGGGCCAACACATAGAATATATATAGACAGACAACCATTCACACTCACATGCACACCTATGGACAATTTAGAGTGGCCAATCAACCTAACCCCCATAGTGCATGTTTTTGGGTGGTGGGAGGAAGCCGGCGAGAACCCATGCAGACACGGGGAGAACGTGCGTTGCATTTTTTGATAAGTATAAATACTATAGTTGAGTTGTATATTTATTTCTCAAAATACTGTAAAGCTTTAGTCAAACAAAATATTGAACCAGTGTGAATGCGCTGAGCCAACTCTACATTCAATTTTATAGTTGATATCGTTGATATGCTTGTACTATACATATTTCTCAGCCTTTAGCCCACTTGCACTTCTTAAATAAAGTTTTAAATTCAAGTGTTTGACTTGAAATGATGGCTTTTTATAGGACGGCACTGGCTCTTTGTGAATGCTCAAATTGCACTTAAAAGCCCCCTCAGTAACACTATTAGGCTACTGATACAGTATATAGAGATTTAATTCTAGAGTTACCTTTACAGCTTCTTTGAAATACATGTTGTCTATAAAGCAGCTGTAATTTTACCTTTGGCTACACACACACACACACACACACACACACACACACACGCACACACACACACACACACAATGATGACTAAACACTTACTCTGCCACTGCTCACATAATTCATGAAGACAAAAAATAATACAGGCTGATCACTGACATGAATGGAATCAGTTCAGTGCAGTAGTTCAGTTTAGCTGAGATAATGTCTGCTTAATTGGCATTAGGACACCAATCACAGGCCATATGCTCATAGACCGAGGACAGGCATTAATTAGCAGTCACATCATTTTCCAGGATTTTCCAGGATATTCCACTGGCATGAGCTCCAGGGCATCATGTGTAGATTGTTGTCCGGGAAAATAGCCTCGGGTGAAAATAACAAACAACAGAAAAGGGGGAAAAAGTAGGAGATCATTAAGGACATTTATTTTTACAAGGCCAATAAAGGCACACGCACGCACACGCACACGCACACACACACAGTTTTTGTAATTTCTCAACAGGTCCACAAGGATTTGGACAAGACCTCTCTCTCTCTCTCTCTCTCTCTCTCTCTCTCTCTCTCCCAGAGAAACCCAAGCCTCCGGCTCGCGCACGCTCCTGTATGATTGTTCCTGTCTCGCGCGCAACGGAGAGCCGCACGCCGGGCCCATCCGCACCTCCTCCCTCCCTCCCTCTCTCTCTCTCCCTCTCTTTCTCTCCCTCCGTCCGTCCGCACTGCGATTCAGTCAGTGAGGCGACGGCTCCAACTCTCGTGCAGGCTGCGTCCGTCGGCGCGCGGCAGCGTGTTTGGGGAAAAGGAGCCTCGCGCACACAACCAATGCTCGAGAGGAGCGCCCGCTGCGCCCGGAGCCGATGGGGAGGGAGCCGAGCCGAGCAGTGATGGGACACTTGTCGGACAGAGGATGGCGCCTGAGTTTGATCGCCCTCGTGCTGACCGCCGCGCACGCACCGGCCACGCTGGCCAGAGGTAAGCGTCATGCGGTGCCACGAGCCGGATGTTTGGTCCCACCGTGATTAACCCACGAGCGGCGGGCACATACCCGCTGTTTGTTGTTGTTGTTGTTGTGTTTGTTATTTTGTCTCTTTGTGAATTGTTGCATTAGTTGTGCTGTTTGTGTTGTCCAACATAATGCAGACCGTGTGCACTGCGTGGCCACTGGAATAAGTTTCCGGAAGTATGACACTCTCTGTCCTAAGCTGTTGTTCCTTATGTAATTAACAACACTCCCGAGCTCAGTGATGAATGGAGATGGCTGCCGAAGAGCTGTGCTCACTTGTGCAACTTTAATTGGTTGTTTTTGTTGGTTGCTTTGACAGTTGTGTGTATGTGTGTGTGTGTGTGTGTTTAATTTTCACTGAAAATTGAAAACACTTTGTGTTTTTTTAAAAAAGGCTAGATGATGAAGTGTTGTAAAAAAGATGTGTTGTTATGTGGTGCCTGCAACAACACCAATATGAAGGAAGCGTCAGCTGTGCAGTAAAACATGAGACCCTCTCCCTGAAGCACACATTTGAGACAGTATGCAGTATGGTTGATGTAGCCTGAGAGAACATGTGATGGTTTATATGATGTCTGAAGATATTTCCACTTGGTTGGTGAATTTCTTATCTGTCTTGACCTTTTCACATCCACTCAGCTCACTTGGCAGTAGATGGCCTGGCGTAGATAATATCTTCAATGTGTTTTTCATCCCAAATATTCAAAACCAGCTGAAACTTGGAAATCAGCATCCTATAAATATTAGATCATATCAACGTATATTTTTAGGGCCGCTTTTTTTAGGAATTGGACAGGTTCTTTTTTATTCTTTCAAAGCTTTTCTGAAAGCAGTTACATTGAACCTCTCACGACTGGCTGTACACTGTACTTACACGAGCCGCATTTATACAGTGGCTGCATTGCCATGACAAATGTTGACCATGCATGGCAGTGCAGGGGGGGGGGAAATAATATTAATGTGAGCGCATGAAAGTAAAATGTGCCTGCGCGTACAAGTTGAAGTTTTTATAAGCTGCACAGATAAATGTTGTAATAGATCTGCCAGGTTTTAAAGAGGCGTCTGCGTTTGTGATGGCTCCTCGCCAGGCTGTAAAATTAATATTTATGTTGCAATAATATGGATGTCAACACTCAAATATCTGACTAAATAATGCAGCACCTGAGCACCAGCCTCCGTTGCGGAACATGGTTGTAAAAGTCAGTTCTGTGGTCACGTGCATGTATAACCTCGCCTGCTGATTCTAATTTAGTTTAGCCATTATGCAGGGAGTCAGATTTATTCCCTGTCTTGTCACCATTCATCAGAAAGCATGTGATTCCAAACCATCGATGTGGTGCAGAGAACCTGAAGTGATGATAACAAACTTACCTCATTGCAAGAACCTGGAATCAGCAACTGCAGCAACACGTGCATTCAGGGAGATGTGGTTGTTCAAATTTTAAGCAGCGGCGGTGAATAGATCAGAGGTGTCTGCAGCGAGAGTGTCAACAGTGACAGAATGAGCCAGTGCATCAAAGTGCGGAGATACTCGCACATGGGCAGAGTGAGCTATTTAGTTTTTAGAAGATGCGAAGATGAGTTAAGTCAACCACCAAACTGTTTATTTTGTACTCTCATTTGGAGTCAGCCCCACAGATACAGGCTCGCTGATGCCCCTATACAGTGTGCATTAAGCCCTGGTTGAAAATAGTCTTGCACAAAACGCAGTTTCAGTTCTAGCTTGCTAATAACTACACTGCCTAGTTTTTGAGGTAATTTACTAATTTAAAAAAATTAAGCCACATCCATGCGACCTATTTGAATTTTCATTAACAGTGGCCTTGCACATTAGCTTGGATCTGAGTGTTACTTACAGGTTAGGGAAGTTGGTAATTACTGGGAGATGGATTAACATGTTGGGGTCATTGTCATACTAATTTGATGTTAGTTTAAGACGAATGTGATGCACTTCTTGATTGACAGTACTGATATGGGCTTTATAAGGTTCATCTGGCTGAAACTGTTAACAGTGGCATGGCAGCAGTGTTGAGGACTGTTGAGAACAGGTCAGCCTGGAGCGAGCTGCCACTCTCTGTCCCCAATGCAAAGACGCAGCATCCTGTCATGCTGTGAGACAGATGCCTGATTGACAGTGGATCATCACAAAGAAGGTTAGGGTGGATGACCACAATGTCATGCACGACAGGGCAACACTGCAAGACGCCTGCAGTATACGCAGTTTCATTAAATTTTTGTCACACGGATTTCCTTTTGCTTTAATAAAATCCGACAAGCTCATAGTGGCTGAGGTTTGGAGCTGCAGCCCTTGTAGCTTTCCGCTGCTGGGTTCAGCCTGTTGTAAGGGGGGGAAAAACCCCACAGAGAAACAGACAGAAAGGGGTGTGTGTGTGTGTGTGTGTGTGTGTGTGTGTGTGTGTGTGTAAAGGGCAATGGAGTCATCTCTGCCATGTTTTATTTATCCCAAAAAAGATGACTGCCAGACTCTTTCTCAAGCTGCAGCTTTGATTTAACTGACATTCCACATGCGCTGAATCCGCGAGCACGATTGGGCTGGTATCCACAGTTGTTTCTGTTCTGTCGGAGATTGCATGGTGGTCATTGCCCACTTTCAATCTTGCATTATTCAGAGGGAACCCATTTCTCCATCCAGCTCAGCAACCCCCCATCATTTCTTCTTCACACTCAAAGGGAACTAAGCTCCCCAGCTGCCAAACAGGAGGAATCACTGTCTCCAGTGAAAGTAGAACGGTACAAAAATCGAATGAGTGGAAATGCTACATTTGTTTGGGAAAAATACAGTTACTAATTATACTGATAAGGGTGATGGGAGTTTGGGTTGGACTCTTCTATCAAATAGCTATTGTTTTGATTTATTTATTTTGTCTCTGGGATATTGAGGCTTTGGAATCTGGTCAATAAATAAGCTTTTGTACATGATATTCCCCAGAGGGAATGGATTGATTGGAAGTGAATCCTTTTGTTTGGTCAGACAAAAAACATCAATGCATTTTAAATTGGTTATCGTAACTCCATATTCATGCTCAGTTTAGATATGGTTGTATACAGATGGATGGATGGATGGATGAATATTGTCAAAATTTGGTGGATCATGTTTCTCTTTGAGACTCTGTTGACACAGGCCTGCATTAACCACAAACCAAACAGCTGGGTTAGATGGGTGTGCCAAAATACTTTATTGTATTTATTTATCACACGCTCACTGTATGTAGCAAAATGCTTTCACCTTAGTCTAAAGTTGCCCCAACAGAGGTTGGGAATCTCAGTATTTCCTGATATCCCTGCATACATTGTGGATCTATTGCATTTCTGCAGTGTTACACACTACAGTATAAGTTTTTATACTGTGATCGCTCTTTATAAAGTGTACATTTCACATTTGACACAGAATATTTGCATGCATGCGTGCACCGTAATATGGTGCCGTTTCTTTTGTGTGGTCAAATGGCGGCATGTCAGATGTTGCCTCGCGCAGATGCGCCTCTCAGCCTCATCCCCTCGGCCTTGAGGCTCCCTGTTCGATAAAAGCGAGCAGTGCTGTCATGTGTTCTGGAGGAGAAGCCTTGGAGATAACTGCCCATCCACTATGCATTATTCGATGCCTCGCTGGTAAACTCAAGGGCATTGCCACAAAGGCTAGACCATTTGCTTCAATGCCAACCCCTCTCCCTTGCCCCTCCCCTTCCTCTGTCTCTCACAGATCCCAGTTTGTAACTATGGGCGACAATTTTTGGCTTCTTTCAAAGCACTTTTGTTTCATAAACACATCGGCCCCTTCATCCTCTCTTGTTGGTCTTTGCGGTTCCTTTCGTTGTGTAATTCAGCTTCAGCTGGATTGTTGGCGTGACAAATGTTTCGGTCGCGCCATCATTTCTCAGCTCACCTGAGTGAAGGAGAGGAGAGCTGAGCTCGGAGAGGCAGAGTGAGGGAAAGGGGCGAGATGGGAAGGGGGGGAAGACGGATCGCAGGGTTACACTGCAGAATACTTAAGTATCTCGTGTTATCAGTAACTGCCACAGCAGTTTGTCAGTAACTGCGAGCACCTGTCGCAGCTCTCCATGATGGATTAATTTCTAGAGTAATCAAAAGCAAATACATATTTAATGACTTTGGATTGAAGGAGGGGGCTCAATGTGTTGTGTCTACCATGTGCAGTATTTTAACATGCAGCGGTCAACATCTTCTTATGACAGCGTTGGTGTCAATTTGATTTCATTTAAAAAATGGTGTCATTACATTTTTTTCCCATCTTCAGATTTCCAGAATTTGTCAGTTTCTCCTCTGAGAAACCCCCACCCCCACCCCCACCC
>JAFBJQ010000613.1:88356-103881 GCA_016785345.1 Trinectes maculatus
ACACACACACACACCCACACACACACACACACACACACACACACACACACACACACACACACACACACACACACACACACAAACCAAGGTGCATGACAATGCTCCTGTGAAATTTATTGGGAGAGCGTCAAAAATGACAAATGTAAGAAATCCATGTAATTAATTTCCTTGTTAGTCTGTTGTAGACCTAATACAATACATAGCTTGCACCATAAAGAACATGCACATGCTGTTGTGGCACTGGCCATGCTGATGTTTTGCTTTTGCAGTGGTTCTGCAAGAACTGAATTCATATATCTAGGGAAAAAAGAAGCAGAATCCAGCATTGGCTCTGCCTTTCCATCTAGCAGAAAAAGAAATTAGATGACACCTAGAGCTATAGGAAAGGACTATATCTGGCTATATGTCATGCAGTCCTGTCTGTCCTCAACAGCTCTTTGGTGGTTTGCTAGGTGTCAGAGATGCAGGATGGGATTTAAGAGTCCCTGTTGGCACATGAAACCTACATAATACCCCGCTGTAGTGATGTGTAACCGTATGTTGTAAAACCAACAAAGCTCTGCCATTCATAAAATGAAACAGAAAGTGGAATTCCATTGCCCTTTGAAGATGCCTTTTGGCTTTTCCCAAGAAATCCTCAGTCCTACAGACAAAGGCGGAGATTCAGAAGCACCGTCTCTGAGAAGTGTTGTGCTGAATCGCATCAAAGTTCAACTCGGGCTGGAACAAATGATGACTTACAAATAACAAAAAACAGTTTGCATCACAGTGAACCCAGTGTAAACAGATTGTACTAAATACATATGCATTTTTTTTAACAGTAACAGTAACTGGAATTCAACCCTGTATGTATAAAAATACAGAAAATAATTTGTTTACTTTTTGTTTTGCTCCCAAAATTGTCATTGCCATTTGTTTATGAAGTTTTATTTATATAAGTGAAGCTTCATAAACAAATAAACAAATCCCTCTAACACACACACACACACACACACACACACACACACACACAGACAGACACACACACACACACACACACACACACACACACACACAGTGTACTAGTGTATGTCAGGATGGACACTGTATGAGAGTTTCATTACATTCAGAAATTCAGAAATGTATGTATAAAAATACAGAAAATAATTTGTTTACTTTTTGTTTTGCTCCCAAAATTGTCATTGCCATTTGTTTATGAAGCTTTATTTATATAAGTGAAGCTTCATAAACAAATAAACAAATCCCTCTAACACACACACACACACACACACACACACACACACACACACACAGTGTACTAGTGTATGTCAGGATGGACACTGTATGAGAGTTTCATTACATTCAGAAATTCAGAAATGGTGAGCGAATCATCTGAACTGCCAGTCCGAAATGACCGTTATCACATTTCCACTTGCCTTTTAGCAGCAAATGCTGTTCTGAATATATAATTGGTCATTCTGAAAGCCTGCGTGTGTGTGTGTGTGTGTGTGTGTGAGACCACCATTTCCAACGTTCGGACGTCACTGTTAAATGACATTTGTTCACTCTTTTCTCTTTGAAATGATGCAGAGCTCAAGGCAAAAAGAAGAGGGATGGGAAGGAGATACAAAAATGAGGAGCAGAGGAAAGGTAGATTTCACTACCAAGAAAAAGGAAAGAATAAAAAAACAATGAGTGTGACTGGATTGCGAGAACAGCAAACAGGGAAGTTGTGTTCTCTTCCTTCCGCCAAATAAAGGTATTACTGTTTGGTGGGCAGTCAGTGTTTTGATCGATTGATTGGTTGATTGGTTGATTATAAATGTGGAAGCTTCCTTATCAGTCAAGGTTAACATACAACTAATGTGAGACGTTAAACAATTGGACGACAGTGTATTTGATTGTATATGTATTGTATTTTTTTATTGTAGTGCATCAGTAAATACATACAACCCATATATTCCACCATGACGTAGAATAAATAGTGTTTAATATATGAAAAATATGTTTGTGCAGCTCACAGGTCATTTAGTAGGAGCAACCTCTGTGGGACGGCTGTGAGTTGAGGAGCTTACAGACCACACAGAACCTGTTCCCTAAGTCTATTTACCTATTTAACTTTGGCAGTGAAGAGAAGTTCCTGTTTGAAAAAGCCCGACGTCTTCTATAATCACAAGTTCACACAACAGTGCAGCACGGACTGCAATATTGTTCCCTGTGCCCAGCTCCCTCAAGCGTCTTTTACACCCTCGCAGCAAACAGAAGTCAGCTGTCCTTCCCTTTGCCCACCCCCTCCTCCCCCCACCCCCCATCCCCCATCGCTGTGTCTGTTCCAGCTTTTTTCTTTTCTTCCCTCCTGGCCTGCTCACTGGTTAAATGTCAATCTTCAGTCCGAGCTGCAGAGTTTCCTCTGTGCCTTTTTAATTCTTCAGCTCCGCTTTACCGCAGCCCTCCCTTGACCATGAACGCTCAGACCTGCTTTCACAGCCTGAGACGAGAGTACGTTCAGCTTTTATTGTTGTCATACAACGCGTTTACACACTGCCCCAACCGGCATTCCTGTGTGCGTGTTTGTGCCTCTGTAACCTCCGTGCAGGTCGGTCCCATTTGTTGAACGTAGTTTTAATGAGGACCACAACATTGTATTCAACCAATTTATATTAAAATTCGAATTAATTATCCACTTTAAAACAAGAAGTGAGAAATGCAGTAATTAAAAAAAAACATATATATTTAGACTCCTCCAGGCCTGTGTTAAATCCTCTACCAGTGTATTGACAATGGTGAAGTATTGAAGTGTTAAATTTAAATGTTTATCCATACGTGAGGTTGTGTGTCTTACCTCTGCCTTCTAAGCGCTGTTGCGAGGTTATGCATGTGTAACTTTGATGAGGTACCCCTTCAGCCAAGGACTGCGCTTTGTCATTAAGATAGATAACATCTATTCTGTGCATCGACGTGGCTACTTTCGTTTAAGGACTGCTTTTGTTTCACCCCACAGACAGCAGAATCAATAAATAGCTTTGCCTATTTCTACTTCATTTCATCTTAGCTGGTTTGAGACTCTGCCACAGAGACAATGAATTGAATTAGAGTACAAGAACCGGGATCCTACATTTAGCACATGGATTATTTAGAGTTGAATAATTGGCCTACAAATTCAGCTGAATATCTGACTGTACAAGCTCTGTTGTCGCAATCAACAATTGGAATGAATGAATGAATGAATGAATGAATGAATGAATGAATGAATGAAGTCCAGCTTGTTGATGTTGTTTTTTTTTTACCCTATTGTGAACATGATGTTAGTGTTTCTAACAGGGTTAGTTTCAGTTCATGTTATACTGAGTTCTGTCTGTCTGTGACTGTCCCCATGTGGCAGGAATTCCCCCAGTGCTCCCAGCGTCAAAGTTATTGACAAGCCCAGAAACACTTGAGGTGGCAGAGCCACTCACGTGTTATACGTTAATGTCCAGCAGTGCAGAGTAGAAAGTTGTATTCGCAAATATTAGCAAAATAATTTAATTGCATTGAAAAGCCGACAGGGGACTTCCTCATTAAATATGCTTCTTTGGAAAACACAGGTGGCAGGAACTCGATGATTGCACAGTCAGCATGAATAAAAGTCTAGTGAATGCTGAATTTTCCCCCATATATCATACCGAGGGTTATGGGCTGAACGGATGAGCAACCTACACTATTAAGATTAATAATAATAACAGCAGAGCCATCACTAAAATTAACAGGCCTGTTTTGCAGTAGGGAAAATGTACTGTCATTTCAGTTTGAAATGTTCTTAAAAACTTTATTTTTGCCCTTGACCAGTTATAGAAACTAACTTTAGATTCCCCAAGTGAGGTCTAAAATATGTGGTATTTTGCACATTTCGTTTTTTTTAAATAAATGGTTTATGATTTCTGGTTGGCCTTAATTAATTCCATTTTTTTACTATCTCGTAATACTGTATGTGCGCCACAAAGTGAATGATGATGCGTATATTGTGGAGTACGTCAATAGTTCTAACAAAATATAAATGACCCTCATTAAGTTATTTTTTTTGTTACAGTGAAGGTGTCAATAAATAAATAGAAAACAATGAATAAGGTCGAGCGATTCTTAATTAAAAATGCTCTGACTCAGGAATAGGTTGTAAATATTTATAGTCATATTAAGCCCAACACATATATGTTACCAATCAAGTTGGCATTATATAAATAATGCAGTGTAGTGTAATGTTTGTCTAGTGGCAGGCGACTTTCATATCTTTGAGGTTTGGTTTAACATAATGTATGAGGAAAAAATATTTCCACATATTAAATAAAACAAAAGGAAACACTCTTTAATCCTCACGCCCACGCTGCACGTAGCGATCTCTGCGCACGTGTATACGGCCCATGTATCGTCAGTACACTTTCATGCTGAATGATGTGATTTCTTGCAGGTTACTGTGAACGACTTTCGTAACAGTGCCACTTTCCTGTCAAAAGTCAATGTAGAAATAGTGAAACACGCATTAGGTGCTGAGATATCTCCAGTTGTCGCGCTGGATGAGCGCTGGATGAATTGTCAGCCTGTCGCCGTCTCACACTGGAGCGTACACGTGTACTGACAAAACTCATATTCAAGGCACTGAATTGCAGAAGCGTCTGAAATTGAAATGTCAGGTTGAAATGAGCATGTCTTGAATTAAAATGTGGAAGTAGCGAAGGCAAGCTCTTGTGCATTGACTTTTTTTTTTCTCTTTGTGTTATGTTTACAGGCTGTGTCCAGTACCTTGATGTTCTTTATTTGGGTATTTGGTTTTGATGGGGGAAGGGAAAGAAAACAAAGAAAAAAAAAACACCTTTTCTGATTGATATGGTCAATGGTCTCCTTCTGTGGAGTATCATAATGAGACTGCAGCAGTGCTCTCACCCTCCCACTTCTAATCAGTTATCTTGAGATCTGCTAAAGTCTAGGTATCCTTTTCTTTTCCCCCCTGTGTGTGTGTGTGTTGTGTAGCCGTAATCCAAAACAAGGCCTGATAAAATGAGAGGATAAAACCCAATTACCCAGTAGGCACTCCTGAGTCATCTCCTATTTGTTCCAGCCATTTTCTCCTCTGCCTACTCCTCCTTATCTCGGCTTGTATGGTTTACTCAAAGACCACCTCAGCTGATTGCAATCTGTAGGTGAAAAGAAACGAGATAATGGAAAGTGTGAAGAAGAAACTGAATTGATAGAGTGACCCAATCAATGCCAATCAGCTCGAGCGCTCTTTTCTCTCCTGTAAAATTTGTGAGGTTTGTGTGCGCCAGGCTTCTGAGGGGACCAATTATGGAACAGCAGGTCAGGAGCCAGGACCTCTGGCTGTCCTAATAGCCTCCACGCTGGTGAAGTTCTGATCCATAGTCAGTCGATAGTGCAGGCATCCCTGGTCTCGACCACTGAATGCCAACATTCACAGCGGCAAAGAAAAAAAGTCATGTGTTATGTCCTATTTTTAATTTCTCTTAAACTATTTAAACTAAAAAAAAAAAAAACTAAACAACTGTTTGTTTTAAACTATTATTTTATAGTTTTAATATATATTTAATATTTAATATTGGCAGATGCTCACACATGTATTGAGTTTTTAGCTCTGGTATTTATGGTTTCCTCATTTCCTGTTTATTTTTCTTGCAATTTCTTTAAACATTGTTTTATAGAGGGGTACGTTAACAGATCTGTTAACAGTTCCATATCAGTTACATTGAGTGATTGAAAATATTTGGCAGGATACAACAAACAGTTGACTTATTGACATCCCAGTGCAGAACAATCTTAATTTGTCCCGAGACGGCTAAGTGTATGACAGGCCAGAGCAGTCTCTGCTGACCTTTGCAAAAGATTACCGCATTTACCATCTTTTTGAGCTTATATCAGCGAGTGTGTGTTTGTGAGATTGTGTGTGTTAGAGAGAGATATTGTGCGTTCATTTTTTTTGTCCTTGTTGGCCTTTGAATACAGTGTTTGTTCTCGCCCTGACGCACTGAGGGAATATACTGCTCCCTCTGCTGACCTACATGGTGTATGATAACCTACTGGAGCAGCGGGTCAGTTTTTCAAGGCGAGTGGACAAGACTCCCAAGACAGAGTATAAACCTTTGATGATATAACCCATCGCACAGGTTTCTGTTTACACATTTACGTTTCCCCTAGAACAGGGGTGTCAAACGTACGGCCCGCGGGCCGGATCCGGCCCGCCAGGGGGTCCAGGTCGGCCCGCGGGATAAATCTGCTATATGAAAAAATACAAAAAATAAAAAAATCATGAACTACATTTTTTTTAAATAGATATGCTGTTAAAAATTCTCCAAGTCAGAAATGAGTTTGTATCCATGCCTTTGTTTTGAAGTGAGATTTTTATTTTGTAGGCAGTTTCGCACCCTTTCCTGCCTCATGTAGACTGACCGAGCTGTTGTTTACAGTGGCACGGCAGTTTCTGACGATGTAGGTTACAGTACGTTCATGGTGATGTCAAATGAAGGTGTACGTGTAACTTACCTTTTCTGATAGTGATGGGTTGCTCCTGGAGTATATTTACACACGTTAAAACGTTCGTTTTCACCCGTTAGCATGATCGCGAGTTAGCATCTATAAGCTAACTGAGCTGGAGGAAATTTGTTATGACTGGTTTACATGTATCTGCTACATAATTAAAAGTTAGAGCTACGTTCATTAATACTAAGTGGATGACACTGAGATGTATTTATTTGCTGTGTGTGAAGTGGTTACTGTATTTGGCTGCATACATAAGGCAGTAGACAGTGATAATTTGGTTCATTATTTGTTGTGATCTTTCAGAAACTGCACTGTACCAGAACGTATGGCGGCACAGTTCTGCAGTAAACATTAGAATCCATTGATGTCTCCTGTGCTTTCTGACCGAAGCCCTGCGGTGGTCAATTCGGTTAAATCAGCATCAGAGGTCAAACTCCTCAACATATGCAGTTCCTATGTTGTCTGCTAAGGGCACACTGTTTTAGTTAACATAGAATCTATGTAATTACCGGTACTAAGTTTACTGGTCTGGCCCCCTTATGATCAGATTAGGGTGTATGCGGCCCCCAGACCAAAATGAGTTTGACACCCCTGCCCTAGAAGGAGAGCCCAGGTAGTCTGTGGTATAATGTGACTGCCAGGGGCGGAGCTATAGGTGGGGCCACTTCCCCTGGGCATGGGCCCCTCACAGTGGCTTATGGGGGCCCACCTATAAGCAAGATACAGTATGATGACAATGCCAATGAGATAGAACTTTATCAAGGTAGTAGGATAATTTATGGCAAAAGAAATCTGTGAAGTAATTAAAACAGTCTTTAATGTAGTAATTAGTAATGTTTTGTAGTTACATTATGCTGTTGTCTTCTGTATTTGTCAAAACTGCCGTGCATGAAACTGCACCCACGAGGCCACTCCCCCTGTCTATGACTCCCCCACACAACCGTGGAAAGAAAAAGTGCCACTCATGGTCCTAGTTTCAGTCACTCTGGGTTGATTCAGTATGTCTAAAGTTAAAAATTATTAAGTAATATTGATTAATGACATTAATGAATTAATTAAGTTTATTTAACAGGCCTACAATGTTCTGCGTGTATTGTGTACTTATGGCATATGTACGTGTGTGTGTGTGTGTGTGTGTGTGTGTGTGTGTGTGTGTTGGGGGGGAGGGGGCATGATCCAGTCCAGCGTGAGTGCAGTTGTTCCGCCACTGGTGACTACTTTCAGTCAATCAATAGCATTAGGTTTTGAATTCTGGCTTGTGTATGTTACTTTTGTGAAGGCACTGTTCTGCATTCCATATGTAGACTTGGTTATATATTATGCAAGATGGATGGTGGAGAGTAATTGATGTTGTGTGTTTTTTTTGTTAATTTTTTTTTTCCCCTCACCAACTTCAACATTTCCACAGCCACTTCTCATTGCACCTGCAAGTGATGTATGATTCAGAACGAGAACTGACACAAGGGCTTAGCACTTCCTCAGCCGTCTGTTATACAGGGACCAGAACAAAGCAGAGGGCGGTCTTCAATTATAAACAGCAACAACTGACATGGGAGACATTTATTTTTTATTTGTATATTTATATTTCAACATTATTTTATTTATTTCTTTTTTCTTTGATTTATAACATGGGGTGGTAAGCATGGATAGAGAGTATTTTTATAATATAATATAATATAATATAATATAATATAATATAATATAATTAGAAGTGCTGGTTTCATTTTGTTTGTGAGAAGCACAGCTCTGACATTCATGCTTGGTTAATATTTTATCCATCTGTTATTTCTTTTCCTTTTTTTCAGTATGAATATGGGCACATATCTGCGTTTCCATTCTTCTTTCCACTGTGTCATTTCATCACAGTTACCCATTAGCTCCTTGTGTGAAATAGTGCCTATATCAGTAGGCTGTTATGATAACTACCAGCTCCTTTGTGAGACACTGTGAAACAGAGAGAGGGAGTTATAGGAATACACGTGTTGGAGCAGACTATAAAGCGATGCTGTCTACAGGCAGTCTGCTCTTTATTTCTAAAATTAATTACCGTAAATTCCGGACTATAAGCCGCTACTTTTTTCCCACACTTTGAACACTGCGGCCTATAATACGGTGCGGCTAATACATGTTTTTTACATGGGGCGATACACTCATTGTGCCATTGTGCATACATTGTGCCACCAGATGTCGCTATAACACCACGCTAAACTAAGAGTTTATTATGGTGAATTGCCTTTTGTCCTTCTTGTCCCCCGCCGGCCAGCCGGCCATTTTACATAAGTAAACACAGCTGTGGAGGTGCCGGCACTCTCTGCAGCGCTGAGAGCGCTTCACAGTCAAACTGATACGTTTGATGAAGCGGTTTACATTTAGTTGTGTCCCATTTCAGGGTTTTAAATTCTCTGTCTCTCTGCAGCGCTGAGAGAGAGAGCGAGCGCTCAGCAACTCTTCCAGTGTGACGTCGGTACGTATTTACGGGGCAAACCGCTTAATCCGAAACAGGGAAGTTCACGGGAGATGTGTCTTAACTACGAAAACGACTTAATTCGCCACCGACGTAATTAGAGGACCCCCTGTATCTCATACAACGGGGGACACATGCGGCTTAAAATCTGGTGCGGCCTATACAAGTACAAAATTGTGTTTCTTTCTAAAATTGGAGCGTGCGGCTTATAATCAGGTGCGCTCTGTAGTCCGGAATTTACGGTAATTTATTAGAACAAGATAAAGTGCTGTGCTGTTGTGGTGGGCTTGAGTAGTTGTCTGTATGCCTGTACAACATGTCGATAGCCACACTACTATTTAGATTTATTTCCATCTGAGTGTTTTGGACCCTGTTTGTGAGTTAATGTGTTTTGTTGTTTGATTGTCTTAAGTGGACTCTATGGAGCCCATGGAGTCTCGCAAGGTTTAATTGTGTTTAATTGTTGGCGCTATTGATTTGTCGGCATCGGTTTCTTATTTTCTTTACCTCCCATCAGCGATTTTTCTTCATTTATGCCTCTTAATGTCCGCTTAAAGGTTCTGGTCTCAAACCCATCAGCAGGCTGCAGCCTTCCTCTGCAGACTGCATGTTGTCCCAGTACCTGAGTTTGTTCCCTCCTGTACTCCTAGGACGTACTGAATAACTTGATTGGCAACTATATATCAGTGTGTACGTGCATGTTTGTGCGAGACCTATGAGAGACTGTAGACAGCTGATCACAGATAATTTATAGAAGCTGTCCAGCCCCTGCTCATACCTGCTATTAACATCTGTCCTGATGCTCTGATCACATGGTCACAACTCTGTGGGTGTAAAAACACACAAAACACATTGATGGACTGCTTACCTTGCTAACGTTCTTGTTTTTTTCCCAAATTATTAAAAACGCATTTCGCAGTAGAGATATGTGCATTGATTCTCCTCAGCCCCTCCACAGGTCTCTCGCTTGTGTGTGTGTGTGTGTGTGTGTGTGTGTGTGTGTGTGGGAAATAATAGCTTTATTCTATTCCACCCATTATCCGAAGCCATTTTTCACTTTTGGTAAGTGGCAGGTTGCACCTTGGACAGGTCACCAGCCAGTCACAGGGCCAACATACAGAGACAAACATGCTAACATTCACACTATAGTCAGTTTAGAGTCTGCAGTTAACATACCTCTGATGCATGTCTTTGGACTGGGGTTAAACCAGGAACTGGGAGGTATGAGGGCTCATCAGTGCACTACCGTGCTGGACTGGATTCTCTCAGTCCACAAGCTTCATGACATTCAACGTCATTGTGTTGTATGATAATGGTGAGAATGGTCTGGCAGAGATGCCAGTGGAAAAAAAACATATCTGATGTAAATCATCATCACAAGCTGTGTTTTTGGATTTCTTGAAACAGACAGTGGATAATTATCTTGGTGACTTTTCTTTCATGCATTAAAAAAAAATCACGATCGTATTTGGTCCATATGTTGCAATAAGTTTGCCACAGTGCAACAGACTTATCATAAGTGCATCGTAAAACAGTAACTGAAACGCAAAACATTGGCAATATGAGTAAGAATCTCATAAAAAATGTATCATTGTCGTTCATAAACAACTGCCAGAACTTTTATGAAGTTATCATTTATGCCAGGGCAATAAAATGGTAAATAACGCTTTGCTGTTTTATTTAGCACTTATTTAGCACTGTGTCACCTCTATAAATTAGAGACAACTTGCCTGAACCGTCCTCGTTCTCTCGGCGTCCGCCTTGAGCTCTTTGCATCGTATGCAGAAGTTGTGGAAGACGTAATGTGATACCGCAGATCTGTTGTCATCCTTCAAACCAGACTGAAGGTGAGAACAGCTCGCTAGTCAGACGGCGAGAATCTGCGTCAGATTGGTTCCCAAAGCTGGATCTTTCCTTATTTAACCTTCTCAAACTAGAACAGAGCATCATTTATGCAATATGGGGAGATGGCATTGATTACATGAGGAAGAGAGTTGAGACGCGGCAGTTGTTAGGTATTCTTTTTCATCACTGGCCACACCTCCTTTGGCAGAACTTGTTCTATGGCAGTTTTATCAGAAATGGAGGAGGTGCTCAGCTTACAGTGTTTGCAACATAATGCTTTGCCAGATGTGTATGCATTTACATAATTTGTGCCACAAACTGTGAAGAAAGCAGGGTAAATTAGGGAACGGGTGTGTAGGCTCCTGACTGAGGCCTAACATCTTCAGGGTGGGAAAACAGAGCAGGGACATCTAGTGGCCAGGTGAGGAATGACAGTGTCCCACATAACAGCACAGGTGTCAACATCCTTCTCCATAGCAAGCTGTCAGTGGACAGTGCCAGGGACATTTGCTTTATTAAAACTGACCTTAACTTTTGCTCTTAAACTTTTGCCATTTAAATATGACATTTTGTATATGCATTTGCAGCTGTATTAAAACGGACATGAAGTTTCTAAGAAGAATTATCTTCTTAGAAATTATCAAAGAATTATCTCGTAACCTAAGCAAATACACAAGAGTAATCATGATGGATATTTAAAAAAAAATATTTTCTATTTTACTAGAGACTATATGTTGTATGTGGGAACAATTAACTCACATGTATCTTTATTCTGAGCAGAGTACAGAATGTTTGCATGTCCTGCCAAAATTACATTCCTGTGAATTTTAAATTTATGCCTCAGTGTTCACCTTATTTTGTGCATATTCGGCCAGATCCAGTCAGGTCGGTGGAGATATTATTTTCCAAAACATGCTGTACATGAATTTTAAAGTCACATGGATGCATACCTAAAAGCTTTGATCCCCGCACACACTCCCTTCTCCTCTGCAGGTAGCAGAGCATTAACCTTTAGCCAGTGCTTCTAAAATGAGGGCTGGGGCGGTGGGAGGCTGGTAAACTTATCACACAGCTCCAGTCTCCAACATCTCAGCTTGTTGCCCCTTTGACCTTCCTCATTCATGTAAAAACAAGGGCTCAGTATTCATGGCTGACTGTGATCAAGAGCCCTCTCTTCTCTATATGAGCTGTTTTATGTGTCAAATATAGAGATACTTATTGTTGTACTGTTGGTCCAAAATGACATGAAAATGCTGCGAAGGAAGTGCAGAGGCTTGTACTATTGGAAAGTCTCATGCTATAATGACTTTGATGATGACTTTGTTGTATAGTTGCTGGAAGTGAACAGTGCAGTATGCAGTCATCTGTCTACTCAATGCTTAAAGTCGAAAAGCCTTAAATACTGAACACAATGCTGCAACTGTAAATATCAGTAAGTATTTCAGCAAGTGCCCAAAACGATGGATCTTTACATTGAGGTTGAAAAAGCCCTCATGTCCGCTGACACTATAGAGTTTCCCACAGGAGCTGTTTGTTTCCTATTTCCCAGCGAGTCCCTGAACATTTTCCAAGTTGTTTAGCCCAAACCATGATCTCTCTTTAACCCGAAACAAGTTGTTTGTGTGTCAGTAACCATAAAACCGTCACCCAAGTGTGCTCACATCATAAATCATTCACTTTGCAAATTGATGAACTTGCTTATGTCTGGCATGTAAGGTGGAGGACTTGTTTTGATCCCGTAAATAATGCATTGAATTTCAGTTGAGATGTTTGTGCATTTTCCGGGTCTCCTCCATGTCTTCTTCGTCCCTTTTGCTGTTTTATAAGATCCACACTTATCCATCAGAGGATGCACAGACATTGTTGCATCAGCTCGGTTCTTGTGCATCATGCAGGAGTAAAGCAGAGGTGAAAATGTCAGTGATTATGGGAGTTAAAGAGTGTTAAGAGGAAGCCAGAGCTGCCTAAATGTCTTGCGACTGCATTGCAGTATGGCCTATCGAGCCACAGCCTGAGGAGAGGGTGATATGTAACTACCCTATTTAATGTCTCTGGCTTTGCTGTGATTGTGCGTACACTGGACCAAGCTGTGTCTGCTATGAAATATTTATATCTCAGTCATGCTAAAAGTGAGAGTAATACCACGACAGTGAGACTGTCTCACTACTTTCATATCGGTGTTATATACCGGCCACAGGAGACCATATGCTATTTAAGGAAAAGTAGCGTGGTTCAGATTTAGGATGAGTGTCCCGTTGCTGGGTAATTGCCTCTGAAACCCTTATGAACCACCGCAGAATTAAACGCAGCCATAAAGTCTCATTTGGTCTAAAACTGGAAGAAAGTGGGATCCTAACTATGTCACGGTTGGATGGGGGCCTGCTAATATTTTATCCAAGATAAAAAGAGAATGACGAAATTATGAATGGAGCCCATCAGCCATCTGCTCTCGCTTATATCATTGTGGGCCTATGCATCTCTGATACACTAGAGAGCTGATGGGGAGCGAGCATGAGAGCTCAGTCTAACCTTTGGGGAAAGGCTAAGAATAAACACTTCAATAAACCGTTTTTGATGGCTGGTAGGTGTTGCTACCCGGACATTCAGACTGTGCACCAGCACGGAAAGGTCGCTTGTCCCAAACATATGGGTAATTGGGCCTAAAATACCACCTAGCATGTTGTTTCCCCACAAGGTGCGCTGGATCCTGTCAACCTTTACAGACACCCTATTATGTCTTGTACTATATAGAAAGGCAATTATGTTCAGTCGATCCACATAACAACAGCTCAATTTACGCCTGGCATTTTTTTTAATTTCACAGATACCTTGAGTGCTGTTCAGTGTGACCTCCAAAGGCTACCATGTATTATTTTTGATACAAGACTGCGGAAAAGACGATATTTAATTTTATCAACCATTATTGCCGGTGGAAATGAGGTAGAATAAGTTGGTATTTCATAAATTGGTTTCTTTCTTTGCTACCATGCATATAACTGATCACCCTAACACGTAATATAGAAATGAAAATATTCATTAAAAATATGATTTTTACTTTCTGTATGCACAAAACATTTCAGTACAGAAAAGTAGAGACCTATAAAGAGACCTTGTATAGGTCTCTAAACCCATACAAGGTCTCAATCTAGTGTTATCAATGTATACAAGATATACACTGATAACACTAGATGCATCATGCCACATTTATTCATTTATCACATTGTGGACAGCTTAATGTTGCAGTGCTTCAGTAATTTCAGCCCATTCACCTCAGCTTCTTAACCTTTTTTGCTCGGCTCTGTTTTTTTCCCCTGTTTTCTTGAGTTAAATCAATGATGGAGCACAAACCGCTGGTGCCGTTATGATTACTGAACTCAACCGCAGCAAGAAATATACGGTCTTCTGCTCGAAATACATTTGAAGCTCTCGTTTCATCAAATTACAGGTTGACCACCAGCGTCTCACTGTCCTGTACTGCAAAACCATACAACTGTGATGTGTGTGGGTGTGGGTACAGTGCGTTGCTGAAATAAGTGCTGGTGGTAAATCGTCAAAACAAAAAACAGAACAACACCTAACTTTATGGCATGATAGTGAGTTATCAAGAAACTGTTTTGATACGGTTTGGTTTTGCCTTTGTACTTTTTTAGATTATTGTGCCATACTATCTGAATTCCCATCGTATATTAACTTTTAGTTTAATGATTTCAGATAATTTGGAGTTCCAGTACTTGATGATATTCACTTGTGTGACGGTGGGGAGATGCTGTTCAGTCAGAAATGCCAACACCAATGGGAGTTGTCAGGCTGTGATTTGCGTTAAGGGCATCAATCGATTTGACCTGTGCTTCGGAGTCCCCCTGGACTAACCGCACGCAGCCCTGCTTCCTACTGCAAGCTGACGGGTGTGGGAGACCGCAAGGTGCCCTGTTTGGCTGTCTGTCTTTCTGTCTTTCTTTCTCTCCGTTCTCCAGTGCTCCGACTGCTCAACTTGCCTCAGTGTTGTGAGGATGAGTAAGGACTATGTCCTGGAGGCATTTCACTCCGAACCCCCGACACCTCTCAGCTTGTTCTCTCTCTGGCTGCTTCTCTTGGGCTTTTAAAAAAAAGGGAAAGAAACCTGTGTGTCATAGTTCTCAGCTCTCCTCTCTAGACTGGTTTGCACTTTGTCTTAATTTGGACGATACTGTTTTCATCCTAGCGTTTCAGAAGCCCCAGAGAGCAAAGAGCAGCTTCATAGATTTCTGTGCTGTACACCTACACACCCGACACCAAATTGTTGTACCGGTAGTCTGAAGTCTAGTTTACTGGTTATTAGGTAAAGGAAGATAGAAGATGGATTGTGATTGGGTTATAGTTCTGCCAGCAGAACCTTGTGGAAATAGAAAATGAAGCATTGACTTAGTTGCTTCACCATTACTTTTATTTACATTCATTAATATTCAGGCTCAATCAGTAGTCCTGGTATTTAAAACCTGCCAAATGAAAGAGTTTAATTATGTATTTAATCATAAAGTTGAATTTGATAAGACATGTAAAACTGTAAGAAGTCACAGTGAGTAACTGCACTACAGACTCGGAACAGATCATAGATTTAATGTCCCCATTAGTCTCATTTTACTTTTACATTTTATTAACTTGAAAACAATTACGGCTGTTAAAATTGATGAGATGAGATTTGTGTCTCATTTATTCACTACAAAATACTCACTATA
>JAFBJQ010000613.1:103978-147866 GCA_016785345.1 Trinectes maculatus
AAATTTCATTTTGAAAAACAGCTGATTAGTTTCCTGTAAATTAATAAATGAACATCATTTTATTGCCCTTAAATGAAAATAATGTACAAAACTGGGAATGTACATCACACACAGGCACATCAGTGCCAAAAAAGACGAGTTGCAAGGATGGCAGAAGAAAGTGAAAAAAAACCTGTAAAAATCTTACACACTGCAAGGCTCATACTTTCACTTATTTACTGCTCTGAAACTATGGCGACGTTTTGAGCACCACTGCTTTTCACTATTAAATGCCAGGCCTTGACGTGTTGCACGAGTGCCAGAAACCATTAAATCCCCTCTATGTTGGAGTCTGAACTGGAAGCCGAGGACAGAATTCATCCTCCATACCATGTTGGAATTCGAGTTGAGCTTTATCTAAGTCTTCTGAGTTGCTATTTAACATTCTTTGCTTGAGTTCTGCATTTTATTTTGGGTTGCTTTTTATTGATTACATTATTAATTGGAGGCTTTTTAATAGAAATCTATAAATTCTGATAAATATTTTTCTTCTGATGAAGGTTTGATAAGAGTTTCTCTCTTATTTTCCTAATGGCCTATTGTTAAATGCCAAAATGAAGCAGCTAAAGAGACTAATCCACCTTCTTTTTCCACTGGGTATTACTGGGGCCTGTCGAGAGTCCTGTTTGAAAATACTAATACTTGTAGTACTTTTTTCACAGATAACTTTTAATGTCAATTTTTATTTGCAGTTTTGGGACAAAATACAAATACGCTATGAATGTAATGCTATGTAACCTTGCGGCATTACGTCTTATAATGACAGTTGATTTTATAATGCCATTCTTTGTGTGCAAGATTTTTGTTTTTTGTCTTGATACCAATTAACTTAACTTGCATCTAATTAATTCTCAGTCTTCCTCCTAATAGTGAGATATAATGAGGCTAGCCTGCGTTCCATGAGTTGTTTTTAGCATCATGGTTCTATCTGTAATTATTAATTGTGGGAACAGTTTGAGCTAAAGTAAAGCAAGACAACTGCTTTTTGTGATGAATGAGCTCCTGATACAGAATATGAAAAGAGCCACTGGCTGCAGGGGCCCTTTTCTTAATGTAAACAAACCCAAAAACAAATACCAGACAAAATATTTTTGACTGTCTATATATACTGCAGGTCCCCTGCATCACTTTCCTGTGAATCATTTATCATAGGGGTAATGTAACTGTGGGGGGTTGAAGGGAGAACTAAATGATCAATAGATTTCATCCAGGCTTTCTATGTTTGGATTTTTGTTTTTTTGGCTCATCTTTCTCTTCCTTGTGCCCTTTTCTTACCTACTCTCACTTCACTTACATGTGAATTAATCATAAGCTGGGTATTTTTCAGTGACACTTCGCCAGTCTCTTTCACTTTGTGGGTTTGTTGCGGAAAGCAAATCTTTCCCGGCGTGTGGGAGACGAACAGGCAGCCGCACAACAGTAGATGTGCCATCAGCGGTGGTCATGTAACTTGAGTCAGTCACAAAGTGTGTAGGTAAGCAGAAGTACAGTAGGTACGGAAGGGGAGAAGAGCTTGAGTAAGAGCAAAACTAACCCAGCTTGTGCGGACAGTGTAGTAATGATGATTTGTGTCATGAAGGTTTTGCTGAGTGGGCATATTTTTTTTATCAAGCCACCAATGCCGACTGACCTATTTTTCTTTATCAACCAACATATTTTTTATTCTTTATTTTGTGTGTGTGTGTGAGTGGCTGGTTCTAATTTTGGACCCTACCAACTGACATTGGTGTCAGCTTGGTGTCAATGGAAAAGCAAATTTTCTTCTGTCTGACAAGGGAGCCAATAAACCACAGTCTGAAGTTGCAAGGCCTCTCGTTAACTATAGAGAAGAAAGGAAGAGGAAAAGTTCCCTGCTGAAAAACCTGAAACTCAAAAGTTGACAAGAACATTTTGCACATTGGATAATGATTTTTTTTTTTCCTTAAGTGGTGTGAAGAGAGAAATCAAATAAAACACAGGAATCTATTCAGTGGGATTAGTCATTGTTATGATCAGTAGGAGAGGAGCTGTTCAAATATGGAACATTCTGCTCTGTGTTACTAAAATGTTACTCGTATATGGATGTATGGATTCCGCCAGTGCAACAGTCAGGGCCTCGGGCACAGCTGGTTTTCCAAGTTGGTTTTCATTCCGGAGCTGAGGTTTTAGATGAATTGGAATATGCTGTAATTACAGTTTATCACAATAAGGGAAATTAAAATTCAATAACCCACAATGTGCAACTGTTCTGCTCCAAAAAAAAAAAGAAATCCGGTGTTCACTTAAGTGATTAATTACGACGACAAGAAAGTGTTCGGCCTCGGAAAACAACACAGACCCGCAGTGATTATTTTACACAGGCTCGACACAAAGCCCGCGTGGTTGAATCTGCTTATCGTTACCAGTTACACAGTGGCTATGAGGCCTTTTAACAAGCTGATCGTAGCAGACACAATTTATGATGGAGAAATACGGCTTTCATTTTTATCTCAGTAATCGTGTCCATATTAGCCTGGAGGGTTCGCTATAAAACCCAGACCATAGTTTCTGCTGACAGACAACAAGGACATCATAAAATGTCTGATCTTAAACCTTTATAAAAGTATAATTTTTGTTCTTACGTATATCTTTAAGCTGTTAAGCTTGACTTTCATGATTACATGACTTTTTATTTCTCTGATTTTTTTCCTTTTAATATTACTGTGCTTGTTATACAACATACTGACCAGTATTTTTATGTTTTAGTATCATCATTCAGAAAATTGAAATTTGTGCATTAAAGGGGCTCTAAATTAAATTAAAGCCAAAAGAGAGAGTTGTGTAAAAGCTGTCAGACACATCTTTAAAATGTTCAGCTGTGTCATCTCGTTGTAGCTGTGTATCATGTTACTACTTGCTCCAAGCGCATCATAAACTCTACATCAAATGATGGAGATGTGGTTTTGGCATCGTGTGCATGGCGTCTTGTTATCCTTATGCCTGTGGTTGTGTCGTGGCCTTTCATCATCAGGACCACCCACTCCTCTATCTTTCAATCGGACTCTGATATGTATCAGCACGAAAGCTGCTCTAAAATAAATTCAGTCGCCCACGCGGGTCACACCTCTGAACCAGTGCAGACGCCAGCTTTTCCAGCGTTGCAAAGTTTCATGAATTGATTTATGGTTCTGACTTTGGCATAACTTCTACGTTTGACATTTTAATTTCACCATAGTTACAAATGTGAAGAGTCTGTAGAACTTTGACAAGGTAATAACTGTACCAGGCTAATATTTTTGATTGGCTCTAAAAGGCTGATGCTAATGGGAATCTTTTGGTCTTTATCCACAGTGCTGGACAAGATGTAATTGTGGCTCAATAATGAAGCAGACTAGGATTCGTGAATGGCTTTACAGAGCTTCATAGCATTTCACTGAAACTGATCAACAGACCCGCTGACACATGAAATAATTCCCAGAGTCACGTCACTTAAAAATGTTTAAACTGTTACATTACATAATTCACCCAAGGAAGAAACGTAACAGATGTTCTCTCAAACCTCAGTCATGCACACGGTAAAAGAATACAAATAAAAAGAACGCATTGCAGTACAGGTTATTAACCATATTGTGCCAGAGGTAGCGATTGAGGAGAAATGCTGGGAAGCAGATGTTAACAAAATCGAGACTGTTGTTGCAACAACATGATGTAACATTGAGCAGAAAGCTTAATGAGTGTGAATGAGAAAATGGTTGGGGAGATGTGTCGTTACAGGTTTAGCCCGACCACCCCCCCCCCCCCCCCCCCCCCCCCCCCCCCCCCCCCCCCCCCCCCCCCGATGTTAACAAAATCGAGACTGTTGTTGCAACAACATGATGTAACATTGAGCAGAAGGCTTGAAAATGGTTGGGGAGATGTGTCGTTACAGGTTTAGCCCGACCCCCCACTCCCCCCCCACACCCTTATGTCACGTTTCCCCCTCACCAAACCCTGTGAGGGTACACTGCATATGTTGAAAATTTAATTCAGTCATTTTAAGCATTGTGATTTCGCTGCCTTGTTAGTGGATCTAACGCGCAGCATGCATAAATTATTCACGCGGATCTAACGAGATCAGCGAGCAGATCATCCCACCTGATGCAGGAGGGAGTGATTAGACCCTTTTTTACACACACTTAACTGCTGAGCACATTTACTGCCACCAGAGCAGTTGATGTCGCAGAGAAGGACACGGAGCGATTTTGGCAAAAGGAAAACAAATCAGACGCGTTATCTGTTAAATTAATTCCCTGCTGTTTTGAAATATTTCAACACGGCTTTGAGGATAATATCATTAATGGGTGAAATAATGAGAAATATGCAGTGAATCCTTCACGCGGTTTAAAGGTAGAGACTCTGTCAGTACAGTGCAGTGCTGCATAAACAGGAACAAAAAGCTGGGAGGCAAACTGGCACTTCTCTGAAGCTGAAGAGGAACTAAATGAAATGGAATAATGCAGTTTCGACTCAAGTTTAAGGGAGATGCTAGATATCAAAGTGTTCTGAGGGAAATCAGCGGGACCGCAAAGGCGGTTTGTGTAAAAGCGGGATTAGAAAAAAAAAAGTTTTTTTTCACAAAAGCAAGTTTTGTGCTAATTGCAGTGTCAGCACAGAGGGAAAACACATCTGACTCTGTTTCTCTTACATCCTTGAAAAGTGAAAAGAGGATGGCAGGCCTTCAAGAATTCAGTTCCATTTTAGTATCATAGAGCAGGCAGCAGTTGGAGCTTAAGGCCCCAAATATCCTGCCCAGCCTAATCCTTGTGACTTCAGGAGACAGGAGTGGAATGAAGATTTTGTAAAAATGTATTTATTTAATGTGAACGGGCACCAGTGTCTGTGGGTCTGGTATGTCGAATTAGTGTGTGTTGACGTGTTCCGGGCCAGGAACTGTATGTTTATTGTTTGTGTTTGCATATTGTCTGTTGATGCGTCTTCGGCGGGAGACTTTACGCTTCAGAGAACAAAGGCAACGTTTCCAGTTGCAGCTGAATTTCATTTGGTTGATGCATTGTCATGGCGGCGGAGTCGGACAGGTGTTGTTAGTTATAAAACGGATGTGTTAGCTCCCACGTCTTCTTAGAGTCAGCCGTGGCAGTGACGTGCGTGTGTGTGCGCTTGCGTGTGTGTTGGGGTGAAGGGATTCTTGGAGTGTTTTCGTGGCCGCGGGAGCAGCTGTGGCACTCTGTGCTTTTTATTCATTACACAGTAGGAAAACCATCAGTACTCTGTCCTCTAGGGAGTGTTTTGTTCAGGGCTGCTGCAACCTTCACTGGATGTCTGACAAGCTTGTTTGAATATTAAGGAACTAAGGGAAAACGGTAGCTGCTGAAATCGCGTTTCTTTTGCGATTCAGAGAAGGAAGGTGACGGCGATCAAATGGAAACCGGCGTTCTACACTGTTAATCATTAGGCATGTTGACAAACCTGTAGGTTTGGATGAGGCTGATGAGACCTGTGACGGCTGGTTTGAACGTTACACCAAACCATATATAGTATATAATTAATCAAGAGGCTCAGCTTAGAGACTTCCATATTCCACCACTGGGGTATAGGTGCTGGGTAACCTTCATAGGAGCTCTGTTCGAGCAGTGTCGGGGGTAATCATGCGTGCTATTTTCCCACACTCATCACTTCCTGAAAGCGGGTCTGCCTGCTCCCTGACTGGACCTAGTAGACGCACTCATTCACACAGCGCACATTGCAGCCTGTGCAATTATATTCAGCATTAAATATAGATTCCGGTACAGTACACCCAACATACTCATATGCAAAAAAAAAAGGTTTTGTTGTAGCTCATCCAGTTTGACTTTATACATACTATCTTCTGTGTGTGAATGCTCATTATGACAGTGTTGTTTGTATTCCTGCATTTTCTGCTTTGCAACATTCTATTACACTCCATGTTTCCACCCATCTGCTACTAGCCAGGAATCTATAGTATTTCAGAAGTGCATTGCTTGCCAATTCCTGCAGCCCATCCACTGTGAATTGTGACCTTGGGAAGGTGTAAAGAATCGCTACTCAATCAATGCTATTAATTAATCACGTTTTCCTAGAGGAACACTAGAAAGATGCAGGAGATCTCTAGTGGACAAACACATTTAGGTGCTTATATGAAGTGCTGGGTAACTGAGGACTTGAGATTGGAGATATAGCCTTTAGTGCACGTGAAGCAGCCAGTCATTACCGTCTGACTGCCTGTCGCTGCACTCTCCCCTCGCTGCTGTTGGTCTGCCACTTCTCACTGATGAGGAAACATTGAGTGAAAAAAACGCAGAGTTGTGTCTCAGCAGCCTGCTGATGTGCTTGAACTGTGAAAGCCAGTAAGACGGGGGGGTGAGAGGGAGAGGGGCGGTGTTGTGGATCAAGGTGGGAGAGGGGGCCTGGAGTTCTCATGCAGGTGGAATTGTTTTCTATCTGCTGAACTGGAAAACATTTCAGAGAAAATAGTGGAGGAGTTTATATTTATTTATATATGCAGTTTTTTTTTATAGCAGCAGTGCTGGAATGAACATCACCTTTGGAGATGTGTTTGATTAGTCTGAGAACGTGCACGTGCTGGATCCACCACTGACACTGCATCTAATTACCATTTTTTAAAATAACAGATGAATTATTATTTAATGAAACACAAAATGTGAAAAGTGCATGTTCTCAAGGCCCAAGGTGATGTCAACAGTAAAACCCAATGGTATACAACTCGCCAGGTTTCACACCAAGGAGTTTGTCATTTATTGTAATTTGTAATTTATGCTCTGGGGACAGTGAGGAGGTCTAGAACCAGGCAGACAGCTTCCT
This sequence comes from Trinectes maculatus, assembly GCA_016785345.1. Classification (NCBI taxonomy): domain Eukaryota; kingdom Metazoa; phylum Chordata; class Actinopteri; order Pleuronectiformes; family Achiridae; genus Trinectes; species Trinectes maculatus. The sequence continues at coordinate 110,816 of JAFBJQ010000613.1, forward strand.
CTCAGACACGTCTCTGAGTTCAGCAGTGACCATCATCAGTGTCGATGATTCACCTATACACTCTATATAGTATAGTGCAGCTTAATATCAGGATAACATTCACTTGCAGCTGTGTAGTGACTTGTTTGGATGTGGTATTTTCTTTTCTTCACTTTCACCTCATCTCTGTCTTCACTACCACACACGCTCGCGCGCACACACACACACACACACACGCACACACGCACGCACACACACACACACACACACACACACACACACACACACACCAGTGGAAATTGTTTATTCTTTCATGTTCTGCTTGTCTCTTCACACCGTTTTGACTAATGCAGCATATCGTTGGTAATTATAGCTTGTTCCAAAGAGGGAGGATTAAGGTATTTCAGAACAAAAGATGATACAAAATCTTACGATTGGGTTGCAGAAATTGTTGTTGTTTTTTCCCGGAGTTTGAGGACGTGTGGGAGAGGAGCAGTTTGCACTTTGTCTCTGATGATGTGTTCTGACTTTAGTGCAGAAGTAACAACGGTAAATGATGTGTTGCAGTTTGAAATGTTGACAAAGCAATAGTCTAATTTAAGGCACCGGCAGCAACAGTATATATAATAAGGTATGTTTGTGTTACTTAAAAATGCAAAATAATAAATAAATGCAAGGAAGCGGTACCTGACTGGAATGATCAACTCCTCTCCTTCATTCATATGCTTTCACTAGTGTGTGAGGTAGACTGATCTGTATTTTAGTAGAGGGCACTTTGAAATATTAGCTTGAACTAGGGCGTCAGTGGAAACGTCATGTACAGTTGTGGTCAAAAGTTTACATACACTTGTTAAGACCATAATGTCATGGCTCTCTTGAGTTTCCCGTTATTTCTACAACTCTGATTTTTCTCTGATAGAGTGATTGGAACAGATACTTCTTTGTCACAAAAAACATTCATGAAGTTTGGTTCTTTTATGACTTTATTATGGGCTAACAGAAAAAGTGACAAAATCTGCTGGGTCAAAAATATACATACAACAGTGCTAATATTTGGTTACATGTCCCTTGGCCATTTTCACTTCAATTAGGCGCTTTTGGTAGCCATCCACAAGCTTCTGGCAAGCTTCTGTTTGAATCTTTGTCCACTCCTGTTGCTCTTTTGACCTGCAGCTGCTTTGAAATGGCTCCAAGTGACTTTCCTGACTTGTTCAAGTCAATGATTCGCTTTTTCAGCTCCATGCTGAGCTCCTTTGACTTTCCCATTGTAGCGTTTGTGGGTGTTTGTATCCAATGTAATAATGTAATGTAATGTAATCCAATTATTTAAATGGGCCAGCTGTAGTCACTCATAATCACTCACAATAAGTTAAGAGGCCATGCTATGAAACTCATTTCATTGACACAACTTTCTAACTCACCAAAATTGCTAAATAATGTTGCTGTATGTATATTTTTGACCCAGCAGATTTTGTCACTTTTTCTGTTAGCCCATAATAAAGTCATAAAAGAACCAAACTTCATGAATGTTTTTTGTGACAAAGAAGTATCTGTTCCAATCACTCTATCAGAGAAAAATCAGAGTTGTAGAAATAACGGGAAACTCAAGAGAGCCATGACATTATGTTCTTAACAAGTGTATGTAAACTTTTGACCACAACTGTAGGTAAAGTTGCAACATCTTGATCGCCCCCTGCAGGTGGGACACTGTATGTGGTTAATATACTGTGAAAGTATCCACAATGGAACAGAGTGAGAACGGCCTATCACAAGGCTGCCTCAATAAACTGCTGCAGCCGCCCTTGGAGAGAGTCACCTCCAACAACGCAACGGGCGCATTGTGCTTTCCAACGCTATTTGTATAAACAGCTATTGATCCTACGGGAAGGACTGGCACAAGTCAGCAACTTTATCAACAGCCGAAAAGAAATGAAATTACATTTTTTGATGGATGCTCCTGTCAGACGCAAAGAAAAACAAATGCCTACAGCACGAGGGCTTGCAATCCTCACCTAACATGTGCATGTAAACCAGGCTATACAGTGAGATAATGTAATACCTTTTTAGATCCAACACTGCTCTTATTATTTATTTATATGAAAAGAGAAACTCTGACCGTGCTGGAGGTGACTAATTTGTCTCTTTTTGCCTGTTGCACCTTCACATTCCTTTAATGTTGCCTTGTTAACTCCAGCCCCGGTGATCGAAACGTAATTCCCCTGAGCAGAGCAGGCTTGAGCAGTAGGGCCTGAGAGTGCTAATGAGATCCCACTGAGGTCTTCCATAATGAAACATCTTCGAGGGCCAATTGTCCATCACTAATAATCATATGGTAATAACCACTGCAAAAACCTGCAGAGGAAAAGAGTAAAATTCATTTACGCTTTTAAGTGCACGCTCGTCCTCAGCACGGATACAATAAAAGTAGGTGATAAAAGTTAAAACGGCAGAAGGTTGAAAGGAAGAATGAAGGTGTGAGTGCAAATAAAGGGTGTGTGTGTGTGTGTGTTTTTTTATAGGTGGAAAAATATGAAAGTGGAATGAGGCAAGAAGTATGGGGAAGTAAAAGAACACCGTGAAAGGTGGTATACATATTTAATTAAATATTAACTATAAGGTGGGAGAATGATATATAGGTATCTTTGAAAATCTCAGGCTATCAATAAATGTACTTGGCTTTGCATTTTTGATTTTGATTTGTGAACTGTAAAAAAAAGTTATGAAACTTTCTCTATAAATTCATTTATTGATTCATAGATAGGACAAATGGTTTTTATCAAGGAGGAGAGCGATCAAACTTATACACATAGGAATGTATTCATTGGTCTGTTCATATAGATATTGGCAAAGGCAGGATCCACACTGGACAGTCACTTTTAACAATTTGTTCTGCAACTTTTTTTTGCCAAATTCAAATATCTTGCTGTATTTGGCTGCATCAGGTGCAAACTGACAGGTCTAAAAAATACAAAATCTCTCTTTATACTCAATATCAGCCTCTTTGCATATCTTGAGTGTTTTCAGTACTGCTTCACTGCCATTAGGTTAAAAAACAAATAATGTATAATGATGTAATATTTCGGTTTGGAGATGAAAGTCGTTTGCCTTTGATTAAGGTTAAAATAATAAATTTGATCAAAGAACATTTTTACATTTTCAAAAAAGGAGGTCTCTATCTCTCTATGTGATTATATTGATCACTTCAGCCACATCACTCTGTCTCGTGATGTGAAGGAGCTTCACCTGTACAGGCACTTGAACCTGTTTCCTACGGCTGTATAATGCATCAGAGCAACTGAGTGTTCAATATACATAGACACAGTGTCATTATCCTGCTGAGACCCAAATGTGCCAAACACACACTGCTGTCTGTCGTTTCTCATTCAGACATAGAGATGCGTTTGCCAGGAGGGCAGAAGGTGGTCCGCTACAGATCAGCGGAGCTCCAGAAATTTGGACCGACTGTCAGGCCAGATGGCCTGATCACGCGGCTTATTACGTACAAAGACCCCGACTACACCGAGGTCCACAAAGTGAAGGAGTGGTTTCAAAACAGAAGTGACCACTTGGAGCAGAGGGAGATTGACAAGGTTGACAACTTCACCTCAGAAAGATTCAGAGATGGACGCCGATTTCACCTCTTATTTCACAAGTACCAGTCTTTGACCATGGATGGCATCCATGAGATGGAGTTCAGCAAAGCTCATTTCGACAATATAGTGCGGCGGCTGGTATCACCAGGTGAGATGACAGAGATGTTTGAAGGCCGGACAGACTTCCTTTACTACAGGCAGGTAAACTACAGCCAAAGCGTTCAGTTTTCAGAAGTTGACCAGGACAGCAGTCTGCTAGAGAGGGTGGTGGAGCGGTTCCACAGGAACCGGTCCAAAGCAGCTAATGAAGACGTAGCTGAGCGCGTGTTCCTCTTGACTGAAAGGCGGATCGATTTGACCTTTCACCTGGAGGATCACAGGTTCATCCCTTCAAAGACGAGCTTTATCAAACCTCAAGAGTCAACGGAAATGCAAAAGGGTGAGGACTTCACAGCTGACATGGTCAAAGACTTTCAGGTAGCTGATTCTGAGACAACTTTGGGGACAATGTCTCTGTATGTTTTGCTGGTAGCCCTGATGAAGGATGAGGAGAAGGTGATTAACGAGATCAAAGACTCAATTAAAGCGGTGAGAGACATTGTGTCCTGCAGACAGCAGGAGGAAGGAGACATTCAACTTGCCTTCTCGCCATGGACGAGAATAGGAGCAGCTATGGTTAGAAGTCAGCGACAGGGAATGGAGCGTCAGGCTGTGGAGGAGCAGCCGGCGGTGCAGGAGAAGGATGCCCTGGCTCCGCTCCTATTACGGCTGGGTCTCTCAGACAAACCGAGTGCAGAGGACGCCGAGCTGCTCTACAGGGAATGTTTGTCCGCGTTGGAACAAAGACAGGCGAAGGATATCGAGCTCATTCAAAAACGCTACGAAAAAGAATACAAGGAGCTGCAGAAGAAACGACAGTGGTATGAGAAGAACCAAGTCAACATGACACCACCACAGAGGGAAGAATATTACTCACTCTGCTCTGAGAAGACACGACGAATAAATGTGGCCAAGAGACGCCTCCACTACCACAGGGAGACCGATCCTCAGAAGTACCATGCTCTTGATCAGAAGCTGAGACAAGACTCTCGACTAGCTTCTTACTTCCGCAGCTGTCCCTAACACCTGTGACTCTTTCTGTGAGAAGCCGGTGTGTGCAGAAGAAGCCACAAGTGTGACCCAATGTGGCTTGGCTTCTCCTTGGCTGACTACCTGATACAAATCCATGTCCATCAGTGGAACAGGCACTCAGTAATGATCCTTGAGGATAACAAAGATGGCTGGTCAGAAGATCCACAGACATGGGAATATATAAGAGACGTCAGTGTCTGGGATGACCTCTTTTTGATATTCCACACTGTTGAATAGGATACTGAAGAGTGGATATTCTACTGTGCTCTGAAGACTTTCATATTCTGCTTTTGATGAAGGGTCTGTGAGGAACAAGATAGTGAGTTGTAAATTTGACTCACTGAAAAGGGGAATTGGTTTAAATGACCTTTTCATGACTCATATAGCCTTTAGGTACTGAAGTGTTCATACGTGATGCACATTATATCAGGGAGGGCATAGAAACTAATTGTCTCTTGGGATCTGCAGGTTCCTGAGGATCTGGATTGGATGGAACGTGTCCAGATGTGTCAGAGTCTGGGAGACTTCAAAGTCAGTGTCGAGTCATTTTTTAGTTTTAGAGCTTACAGAGCTTTTGGGAGCTTTAGCTTTACAATACATTAATGATTATAATGTATGTTTAGCCTGTCAAAACATTAGGCAATCGCAGTTTCAGTGCCAGAACTGGTTATATAAAATGTTCAAAAAAAAAACAAAACGTGTTTTTAAGGCCTGTGTTTTTGATTATGGTTTGATATTTATCCCACAAATACATTTATTTGTGTGTCTGTGGGTGTTTGTGACATATGTCCTGTGTTAGCTAATGTAGCCTCTGTGTAGCTCCTATTAAATGGGCCATTCATCATGATCTTAGTAAAACTGGTGCAGGTTGTCAGGACTGCAATAGCGCCACCGTTGGGGCTGGCAAGCAGAGAATGTAATGGCATCTAAATTGATGCCATCATGAACTGCAGAGTGCTCAAGCGGTAATTTTGGATTCACAGAAATACTGAGAGCTGTTTTGCATGTCATTACAAGATTGTTCAGTTGAAGTAACAAATTGAGCTTCTGAGAAATGGTAGAAATTAGTATGTGGGAGTAACAGTTTCTCATAGCTGTTCTTTTCATAACACCCATAATAAATTTTGCCTTCAAAGACGGTTTAAAGCCATTGCATCACTTGAGATGCTTTGGAAAAAAATTAATATGCAACTGAAGGTTGATTTTTATTTTTAAATATTTTTTTATAATTAAATCTTATCAAGGGCGAGCATCTTCAATGTTTTTTAAAAATATTTGTCTCCATGGTTACAAGGACAAGTTGCTTGTTTTCATCAGTAAGGCACATCACTCCGATGATGTTTCATCAGGGTTTATATTGCACAGGAAACAAATGAAAACTCTGCACAGAAAGCTTTATTTCTCGATAACTTTTCTGTTAATAGCGCAATTCAGCTGAAAGAGTAAAAATGAATACCTTAGAGGAATGTGCTGGGAATTGGCACATTAGTGATATAATTACCGCTCAGCGGGGAAGCGTAATCCTCTTTCCAGAAAAGCCATTATCTGCATGATGTCAGGGAGCGAGGAGCGGTCCACGTTGGACTGTGTGATGGGTCAATACGAAAAAGAAGACATGAGCCAGGATAAACAAATTACCACAACCACTTCATGGCACTAGTCATAGTGGCCTTGCGAGCACGAACTCACAAACCCATCCACATATTCTTATGGACAAATAAACATACAAACGCTGGATCGCTGAACTGTGACAGACGGTTGGTCTGCTGCTGCTTAGGCGACAGCAAAGCAGCTAATAAAAATGGCTCGATCGCCGGCAAGTGTAAAACTCATTGTAAATCAAAATGTAAGCATTAGTGTAAGCTTTTTTTTTCAGATCAGTTTAAGTGAAACGCGACAGCGATACAGCTCCATAATGTGTGTTAGATAGTAATGATGGAGGGATTGATCTGTCACAGCAAAGCAGTGATTCAGACCTGCACATTGCTATGTTACATTAGCATTAGTTTCTAATAAAGAATTGGAGATGCACATTGATTAATTGTACATTTTACAAAAGTTCAAAGATGATGGATAAATTGTATGTATGAAATAAATAACCGTGATCTCAGTATAGAGATTTTGAATAAGAAGTGCACTCAACTTTGACCTTGGATCAATATGAACACATGTATGTAACTAATGAAGATACTAAAAGTGACAGTGGCTTTACATTTATTCAGACAGATACACATATGATCAGAATTCTCTGATTCTCCTCTGTCCTGCTTCTGGGCAGTTACCTTCCTGTCTAAGCCATTGCATAAATCAGGCAATACTTGTTTAGAATAAAGACTAAATAAAGACTAACGCAGCTAATGAATTGTCTGCAGCTACATTGATCTGTTATGTCTGTCTGCTCCACTTCATTTCAGACCCTTTTAAATTATGTTATTTGTCTGCCAGACAGCGCTAATGTCAGATTTTTATCCTCTTTGACAAAGTTCAACTCAATTGAAGTTTTTTGCATATTGATGTTTTAGTTCGGAAAAAAAAAGTGAATACTCTGCACTCCATTCTGCACTGTAAGATATAACACACATGGTTTATGGCTGGGTAATGAGGAAAGGGTGACAAAACAATTCCGAAAATCAGAATCAGACAAACTTTACCGATCCCTGCAGGGAAAGAAGTATTTATAAAATTTTAATTGTAATAAAATAGTAATAAAGATTTCATGCAGGTTTAATATGTTTTCAACTCAGAATGGTCAGATAAATCTATTGTTTATTATTCTTCTTGCATCAGACTGTTAGATAATGAAGCTACAACATTTTCCAGGAAGAGAATGTTAAACTTACCATTTGTTAATTGGCTAAAAGTGTTGATGACTTCAGCATTTGGCAAATTAAATTAATAACACTACACAATAAATAAGTAAATAAATACAAATTACTCCCAGTCACACTCTCAGTTCAAGAACTTTCTCACTTTGCATATTGGCTCAATTTGATATAAAAGAAAAATTAGATCTGGCAGTTTCGTTTTGTTTTTTCAGTGGGGGTGTGGACATTTCCTGGGCATAACTGACATGTGACATCATGATAATGCTTCACTCAACAAATGAATAACTCCAGATACACAACTCGGTAAGAACTGGCTGCTTGCTAGTACACAGGTGCATGCACAGTATATATGCACAGAGTATTACGGGGTTTACTCACTTTAGATGGAGAAGGGAAGAATAGTGAATTATAGCAGTGTGCTCCCTCATTACACATACAGGTAAAACTCCATTGGCACGTTACCAGCCATCACTCTGTTCTTTAAACACACAAAATGCTACCTGCTCAAGAGAATTCCTTCCGAGAACAACTTGTATGCTTAATCAAGATCGTTAACAGCTTTTATTGACAGCCATGACTTTGAAGGCTGGAATTTGTTTATTTGTTCTTTGTGTCGACACACACTGATGTTCACATAGATCTTTGTCACCGCGCAGGTTTTTTATCTCGTTCCTTGCATATCTTTAAAGCAGCCTTCTTAAACCATCATATGGACCTGTCACAGTAGGTTCATTTGAAGTGCATCCTCACACACATGGACTTTAGCAAAGTCAGAAAGGTTTGTGCAGAACTGTATTCACTGATGGCTATTTGTTTGGATACAAATTCATGCCTACACATAGGGATGGGGCTGATCTGATCCAGTATTGGTATTGGGTTCTGATACCAACATAATTCACAGACCGGAAATTTCCGATCCAACCTGCGAAAATTTCGGATCCATGAGTTATGTCTATGCTTTAACGTTGTCTGCTGAAATTACTCCGCAAGTGATCCCTGCCGGCTGGTCTGCTAGCTGGCTGCAGTTTATATGGCTATATTTAATAGAGCAGTGCTAAATTCCTTTTTATTCCATGCAGAAGAAAGGCTGTAGCCTGACGTGTATGGTTTTAATTTGCCTTTCATAAAATCGCACGTCCCCACTATTCGAAAATTGCGTATGTGAAAATCGCGATTTGGATTCTTCACCAATAAATCGTGCAGCCGCAAATAATGATCATAATATAAGAGCCGAGCACTAGTATCGGAATAGTATCGGTAACGGCTGATATCCAATCGGATCGGAAGTGAAAAAATGTGGATCCGTGCATCCCTACCTACACATAATCACATGATACTCACAAAATATAACCAACCTTTTTTTTTGTTAAAGATTTGGCATGTATGGGTAACAAGGCTCCTTGTTACATTTTCATCACAATAAACCCAACAGACTACAGCTAAACGTTTCCATATTATATTGACAGATAGGCACAGTGAGGGAGTGCAGACTGTTCAACCCTCGTTTACTTTATCACAAATATCTGCCTCGGCAGCATGTTGCCTAGAACAGTCTCTACAAAAATACACCGCCGTTACCTCTTAATACATGCAAATAAACACATTTCACGCTGTAGCAGAGTTTATTACTTTACTCCTATCTGTAGCCTGTATCTATATTATAAGTCCACTAACACACAGCACATACACACATATAATTCATTGAGCGGCAGAGGCACGTACCAACTGTAGCGCTGCATCCTTAATGACGGTAAGCAAGCATTCTTAGCTGACCAGTTCATTATGATGTGATAATTGGCTCGGAACCCATCAGACTGTGAGATGACAGGCTGCAACCTTGTTAATTTGAATTGCACCTCAATTACACTGGTGGGCCTGCATGTAAGTGTAATATACACAGGGTTGTGAGTGTCTCTCATTACGCCAGTGCCTTTCTCTATTCAAGCCAGTAAACTAACGAACCTCAAAGAACATTACAATAATGATTCAATTCAATTATACGATGTAAGTAAATACGGTTATACGCCATCTTCTATTACGGTGTATGGGCCTCCCATAGATGTTCCCGTCTCGTGTTCGATGGGTTGACATTTCAAAGAGGCTTCCCTTGTGTTTGAGCTACAGGATGCTTCTGTTTTATGTTTCCATATCCCCCCTCCTGTGTCTTCTGTATCCCTGCTTTCTATGTATAACTGCAACTATAGCAAGGTCCTGCTGTGTACTTGAGTGGATTGACACCCCAGGTGGATATGGTGAATTTAAGGTGAATAACACATGCAGTAATGGTCTCGTCCAAGGTCTGGCTAAACTTACACACCGTGCATACACACGCACAAACACACGCACAAGCACATACACACCAACCCCACCCTCCCCACATCTCAGAAAGACTGGCAGCTGAGGAGTGAGTCAAGGAGGCAGCAGTAATTTTCATTCGCTTTGACTCTGACTGTGACGTCGTCAGCCTGCTGTCGTTTTCCAAATGTGAAGACGAGTCACGCTATTTATGTCGCTCTGTTATGACTGATATGATGAACTTTATCTGACTATCACATTGATTGTGTATGGATTGCCCTTAACCTCAATCAATCCTGTACAACTGTGCATTAATTTGTTTTTATTAAGAGGCTTTAATTATCCAATGGAAATTGATGGTGCTGCAAAACAATCTAAAATGATCGTGTCAGCCGTCAAACTTTTGCACTTAAAACTTTGAAATAATTTCCATATAAACAGTCACTTTTATGTATACTTACTGGTAAATATTATTAGTAATATTGTTAAATAATGGTAATGTTATTAATCTTACTAATATTGGTAAAAATTTTGAAAATACGCTATAAATTTACACTATGTTGTAATGCCAACATGTATTCAACAAAATTAACTAAACTGAATATTTTACCAGTCTAAATATGTATATATTTTAGAAATGTCCTTTCTTTGCAGTTTTGTAACTAAAATTTAAATATTAATAAAACAAGGTAATAGACAACAAAACTGAACAAAGAACGTTAGAAACAGAGAGGGCAAGAGGAGGGGCGCAGGTTCAGAATACGAATCAGGAGTCTCGACGGTGACAGGACCCCCAAAGGCTGCGTGACACCTGACATGTTTCATCTTCACCCATGTCACGTTCCCTTGCCACGGTCCTCAAGCTATGGATGCTGCAGCCACACACGGAAATAGAAATGACAATGTACGGCACATCAAGGAATTATACTGAGTGCCCCGACGTGGGCTGTGTGGGAGAGGAGACTGGAAAGCAGCCGTTTTGCTTCAGATCTGTCCATATCACTGATGCAAGGGCGACCCCCAAATCCATTACAAGCCAATTATATGTGCTAGGCCCCGGCTGGGGCTGGGCATTCACTCGTGAACCGCGGTGCTTAATCCACAAAGAGGAACTAATAGGAAATTTGAAAATAGAATCCACACTTGAGTAACTTTGGAGGGATTTGGTTGGATTAATGAACTGTCAGGCTCACTGTCAACATGCCGGGAAGTGCAATCCTTTACTGGCCTTTGCCAGTCTCTTTCCAGTCTCTGCTTTTCTCACTTACACCCAGACTCTTTCAACTGACATGTTCTCTTCCCCGTGAGCAGGACGCCAAAGAGAATGAAAATGACGGGCGAACCACCTGTGTCTAATCTGTCTGCGCTAATCTCCCTTCATTTTTAACTGCCTCTACATCTCATCTATCATGTGGACACACACACACATTCGCACACATACATATATATAGGACAGGCCGCTGCTCCCTGATGAGTGAAAAGCCTAAATGAGCTTCCCCTCGCGGAGCAAAGGCAGCGTCTGCTTTAGTCTAAGGGGACACGCACTGCAATCACAGGAGCTACCAGTCACACTCGGCAGGCTTAAAGACAAGCGGAGGAGGAGAGGAAAAGTGGGCTGAACGCAGGCGGCAGAGAGGGAAAGGCGACACTCGGTTGATGGCAACACCCTCGAACAGATGGAGAAAAACACTTGGACAAGGACAATGCAGCGAAGTCAGTGGGAGATCATGACAGGGTTGCGCAGTGAAACGACTCCAGCCGAGATATGTATTCAGACGTCCAATCCCAAGAGCTAGAGCTGCCTGCCTTGTTTTGCCGAGCCACTGATAGAAAACAGCCACTGCAGTTGCTCTGCATGTGCATCACACAGCTGGATGTCTATGTCAGGATAGAGTAGGGCTGGGCGATAAACCGAAAATTTACCGATACCGAAATTTACGACGATAACCGAATTCATTTTGCCCATGTCGGTATAGTCGGTGTTTAAAAAAAAAGAAAAGTGGTTTTCGTCTTTTGGCTGTTTGTGTAGGTAGGCTGTGTTCCCCTTTAAGACGCCGCACACAGTACAACATATGTAGTCACGTGACTCCACCCCATCCAGTCTGTAACAAGAAGGGGAAGAGAGGTGAAGAAATGGAGGCGAGTTTAAATGCCGAAGCGGCAGCTGAAGCGCCAAGGGCGGAGGAAGAGCAGCAGCAGCTTGTTCCAAAAAAAAAAACGCCACTTCCATCGTGTGGCAGCATTTTGGATTCAGCAGGGAGGATACTTGTCAAAAAAATGTAAATTGTAAATTGTGCAAAAAGACTGTTGTCACCAGCCAGGGCAATACCACAAACCTTTTCCACCACCTGCAGTACAATCACGTGGTTGAATTCGACGAAGTTAAAAAAGCTCAAAGCGATAAGAGATCAGGGGGACCAGCAAAAAGTGCTTCCAGGCAGCAGTCATTAACTGAAGCATTTGCTAATAGTCAACAATATTTATAAGTCAACTATAAGTCAACTCAATATTTATATTCATTTATTTTCAGACACTGTAGGTTTACAGTCCTTAATTAATTTAACTAGCTGTGGAGCAATTATGCTGCCACAGCCCCATCTAGTGGACAAACTTTTTGCGCAAGGGATGGTGGTAGTTATCGTCCATTTATCGTTATCGAGGTGAACTGCTCAATTTATCGTGATATTGATTTTAGGCCATATCGCCCAGCTCTAGGATAGAGGTTAATGAGAATCTGAGTACATGACTGGATAAACACCAGTAATCCCACCAATGGTACCGGTTTAAACAAATCAAAAGGGCAAACATAACAACAGCGTAACAGGCCTTCTGTTTCCTTGAGTGTAGCTGTCACAGCAAATCCCTGATGATTTGAACACTGTCCAAAGTCAGTTAATGTTCTCTTCATTCCAAATAACTTGATCATCAATTGTATATTTAGAATGTCCTGACTGAGGATGTAAATAGCAATAGAAGGGAGTGTGCTATTTTGTGGTTTCGGTTACTGTCGTCATACCTGGCATTGCTTACACTTGTTTCGCCTTATCTTTACCATCATAAGTGTCACTACAGGAAGCTGGCACAAAAAGTAGCTTGACTTGGCAAGAAGAACCCACAAAAAAAAAAGACACAAAGAAAATACCTCCGCGATGATCGTAGTCTCGCCCTCTGGAGCAAACGGCGGTAATGGCGCAAACAAAAAGCCCATTCACTTTGTGTCTAATTCTGTTGCCAGTGCCGTTCAGAGCTCGGGCGCAAGAATGCATGTCACGCCTAAACACAAACACGCACACTGGAGATAAACAGAAAAATAACCACTGATGACGGTAAACACGAGAGCAGTATTTCACTGTGTTTGCCAGTTGTCGTGTTGTTTGTAATGACTACTGACTATTACGGGAACAGTCTGGCAGAAAAAAAATGGATGTTTCGTAGACATTACTGACTACATTTGAATTTTATTAGCCCTGGTTGGAGAGCCACTGGGGAGCAGAACAGCGGTGGCACATTATTTAAATCACTGCGAGGAATACATCTCTTCATATCCCGCCACAAGTCTTTGCCTCGCTCAATCCCGTTGTTGGAATTGTTCTTCTGTCATCGCCCCCCCCTCTCCTTTTCAAGTCAGACTTCACCCCTCACCCCCCCATACCACATCCCACTCTTTTCCTTCACCCTGCTCTGTTTCTCATAAGGCCAGTACACTGTGTCGGTGGTTGTGCGTATGGCACCTTTGCCCTATGCCTGTGCTGTTTTGATTGCCTTGCACCTGAGCCGTCTATAGTGCCATAGGCAATACAGCGTGGCTTACATCCAATTAGACTCAATCCAGCAAGGGTGTGTGTGTTAGTGAGTGTGTGTGTGTGTGTGTGTGTGTGTGTGTGCATGTGTGTGTCACATAGTTTACACATGTTGGATCATGGCTCTATTAAAGCAATAAGAAACATATAGCAATAATATGCCAGCGAAAGACAAGACACAAAGCCTCGGTGCAGCCACACAACACTGGCCTCTACATCCTAGTCTTTACTATTGATTTTTCCCCAGACATGATCCATGTTTTTCCATTTACTTGTCAGATTTTATGTTCTCAGACACAATACTGATCCAATAAAAGGCAGTGTCAGATCCATTCTTGTTGTTCGCCACCAGCTAACACACACATGTTGGCCACCAATGATGAAAACTACAGAGGAGGGCGATAGTGTGACGTATGGCGTATTTGTTGTTCCGGTTTTCTTCCTGTTAACAAAATTGAGTTGCTGAAGTTTTACATTTAAGAAAATTCAAATTGGAAAGACTTTGTGCAACACTTTGCTCTTTTCTTAACACCAGCTTTTTCCAATTCAGCAGACAAATGAAACTGCACTTGAGTCAATGTGATATCTTTTAAAAGCCTGTCTGAAGGCCCTCAGGAGCTTTGTGTGTCTTGACCCTTCCTGGTTCAATGTACATACTCTGCCAAAAAGGTATTTGTTGGGAATGAGCAGGGCTGATATTTTCAATGAGATGACAGTGGGGAACAAACAAGTCAATTTGTCTGGGTTTTAGTCCAGTACAGAGAAAAGCCTGATTGATGCAGTCATTACTGTCCCTGGGCTTGTAACGGTGTGCTTGAAACCTGTTTAATCTTGATCAAATACAGTGTAGAGAACGGGAATAAAAAAGGAGACGAAGGCATATCTGTCAGACTGGATTATGACAGGAAGGAGCGGATCAGATATGAAGAATATTAAGCCATGTAATGCCTATTATTTTGGGGGAAGGTGTTCGGTGATATTGGCCGAAGCACTTGATGAACCTGAGGTCCATGATGATGATGTGTGCCAGAACTGGTTTAGTCTGGTTGGATTTTCAGTTTTCGTTTTTAGTTAACCTTGCACTGGTGTGTTTTGATTCCTGACAGCTGTTCACTGAATGGTTTTAACTTTCAGTCAGTCTTTCCTTACTTCCTCTTCCTTTTATTTTCTTATCTCCTTTTCTTATACAATTAGACCAACTGGACATGAGTTACTGTACCACATGGACAACGGAATTCCGACGCGACACGAGTCAGGGATCGACTGGGAGGATGCATTGCCCTGCGCTCACCAAACTTTTACTGACATTGCTCGAAAAAGAGATAAATATGAAATATGAGAGAGCTTTCAGTGCTGCTTAGGCCTGCAAAATAAGTCAATTAGTCACGGCAGGCAGCAGTCAAATGGAGATTCTGCATGATGGTCTTAACGGGGGCCGCGCGGGACAAGCGTCCGACAGCTCGTTAAATTAATCCTTTGGGTGTGCTGCGAGTGGAATGAGGCATGTGACTGTGTGACCTGCTTATGTCCTCCACATTAGATTACGTGAAAATACACGACAAGCACACACACACACACACACACACACACACCGCAGATGCAACAGACCCTGAGGTACCAATGGACTGTAGAAAATATTTCTGATCAAAGTTTCTGTGTGGCCCCAGGAATGATCTCTCGCTCTGTCCCTCTCTCTACCCCCCCACCAACCCCCCTCTCTCTCTAACTCACACTGTCTCTGCCAGTTTCTTTCTTCTTCTCCTGTGTTGGACTTCTTTCTTCCCTGACTCGTTACAGCCCATGATTATCGCCCCCTGCGAACACATGCGCTCTCATTACGCAGGCCGTAATGAGTATGTTCTCTGACAGCTCGATTCAGTGACCCTGTGTTTTTAGTTTTTTTTTCCTTCGGCCTGGTTTGTGTATGACCCATGAACTAGAGCAGCAAAAGTTGACTTTTTGCACTGTGTGAGTCCTGTAAGTACAGTATGTCTGCAACAATAGAGACTACTTTCTCCCTCTGTGTCCTCCTTTCTCTCTTATTCATCAATTGCAGTTTTAAAGTTTAAAGTTCTGCTGCCACCAAGACCACCAACATTTGGAAAGTGATATTCAGCTACACTGGTCAGGGTTCAGCTTTTTTTTTTTTTTCAATCCATCTCAATCTACTCTGCTTACCCAA
This sequence comes from Trinectes maculatus, assembly GCA_016785345.1. Lineage (NCBI taxonomy): Eukaryota > Metazoa > Chordata > Actinopteri > Pleuronectiformes > Achiridae > Trinectes > Trinectes maculatus. The sequence goes on from JAFBJQ010000613.1 coordinate 126,621, forward strand.
GCACAGGAACGGGGTTTGGGTCTCATCTGTGTATCGACACAACGTGAGGCTTTCGTATCCTCGAACGCGCCAGCGAGCAATTTACTCCTCTGTTCTCATTTCCCAGCCATAACAGAGGCTTATAAATTGCCCCGGGGAGCTTTTCCTGACCGCCTCGTGTTTTTCTGCTTTCGAGGCGCCTGCTCCTAAATCACTGTCTCACCCTCTTTGACACCTGTGAGTCTGTGGCACAGTTTAAACATCCTCAAAGAGGTGAGCACTAAAAAGCTCTGATAACCTTCTTGTAAGTGCGCACACACACACACACACACACACACAGACTTGCAGATAATAGTTTAAGCACATTTAGAGGCGTAACAATAGGAAGAGCACTAATGCATAGTATTGAATTTGCAATGTCTTAACCCCTTTTGAAAGAGTCTGGGAATGCAGAGGAAGGGACATCTCTGTGAATGATTAAAACAACAGAGCCGGAATAGCCCCCGCAGCAGATGAACAGCATGAAGCTGTGAGGTATGCTATTGGAGCCAGCTAGCAACATCATTTGTTTTTACCGGGGGGGAAGAGATTATCTGGTTGAGTGATGGAGGTGGCCTTGATCAGCCCTCTGCCTGCATATAGCCGTATATCAGATGTCACGCCGCTGCAAGACCATCAAGCCTTCACGGGCCTGGGATGCACATATTTGCCATGGTAAATGGCACTCGTACTCGGTAAACACTCCTGTTTGTTTGGGGGTTTTTTTTTGTTTTTTTACCAATCATCAGCATGCAGGATTGGATGATGCATCGATCGTTGTACATCCTCTGTAATTGCTCACTGGGTGATATCTGGTAAAAAAATGAGGCGGAGCAGCGTCTTGAATGAAATGTTCCAGCGGCAACGTCGGGTTTGAAAAGTCGCTCCCGTCTTTGCCTTTTCTTTCCCTCTTTCAACGAGACCTTCCTCATTAAGCTGCCGGCGCTTGAATTGCACAAATCTATCAAGTCAATCAGATTTAGCTGCAGGTCTTATTTTGTAAAAAAAAAAGGAGTCGTAGTAGGGAGAATGAATAAGTTGACTGAGCAGAGAATGGACACAGAAGGCAGATTGAAAGGATGGAGGGGCGATGGAAATACATGTAGGCTATGTTCAGCCATTAATTAATCTAATAGTTTTCATGGGACAAAGGCTGCGTATGGCTGCTGCCTGCAAAATGAGAGCCTGCAACAAAGTCATTGACTGCAACTCATTTCAGATTAAATGGAGTAAAGACCAGGAGGTCTGGCACCATACAAAGCTCTGAATTCCAAAGCCTTGATGTTGTGTATTTAATTGAATGTTCGTTAAATCCCTCACATGGCAACTCCATGAATAATGTGCTGTGTTAGCTGTGGAAACAAATGTACATGATTACCTAGTCGGCACTAGTTATTATTCAGTTTTGAGTGTTTCACATTGGAAATCAACAGCATTTTTTATCTATTTTAATTGGTTGAAACAGCAGCGAGAGAGTGGGACCGGCATTTGATTGGAGGTGTAGGAGTGATATCACAGCTCAGTGGTGCAAAACGGTTGGGAAACAGCCTAGATCTTATTGAATTTAAATTCAATGGGTCTGTGATGCGTATGATACAGGGGGAATGGGAACAGGAGGCCCTCTGGGCTTCGTAATTTACCTTTTCTCGTTTTCCCGAGATTTCTTACGGTATCAGTTTGGTCTTTAATGCAGGCTCACAAGCACATGCACACGGTCCACAGAATAACGTATGGATCCACTAACCCACATAGAAAAGAGGTTTTCTATGTGCTTTGTTGTTTTTCCCTTCCTGGGAACTATTTTTGACTATTATCCTATGTACTTACCCCCAAAAGGGAGAAGACTGGTTAACAGTAATGCTTGATAAGAAATGTATTTCCTTATTTCACTTCATTCTGATTTGCTGTACATCAGTATGCTATTGGACAGAGTGAGGTAATAATCTGACCCGCACGTGATGTTTTGTATGGATTTTTTTCAATATGTTGACTTCTGCTAAGCCCTATGAAGCAAACTGTGAATATGGGCTATCCAAGCAAAGCTCGAGCTATTTGGTTCCGACCTGCTCCACAGTGTTGTCAGATGAACTTGTCTATGAAGGTTGTTGATGGAAAGGCATGAGATTGAAACTCAGGTTTAAAAGGGGGAAGGTTCTGAGCCAGTGAAACTGTCTTATGGCAAACAATCAAGCATTGAACTTGAACAAAAGCAAAAAAAAAAAGATGTTTTAAGATGAATCTTAGGTAGTGAAGGAGCAGTCTGGCTTTCTCAACTGAATTAACTCTATGGGACCCAGTGGAGATCACTCAGTCAAACACAATCATCATGGTCTTTTAGCTCCCATGACACACTCATGCACCCTTAGATACAGTACCTTGTCAGGCTCTCAGAGGAGATGCAGCGTGACATTAGGGCTCTATAGCAGTATAAGGATCTAAAATCCTTGCGTCATATTTGGTAGGATTTAACTCAAATAAAATTACGTCGGTGCAACTTTTAAGTCTTTAAAAGATTTTTTTTTTCTAAAAGTGAGTCAATCGGCTTTCTCTCTGTTCTATCAATAGACAGAACTGGCTGTGTGTCATTTGCATGACAATGACAAGAGATGCCATGTCCATGAATATATTGCCGCAGGGCCAGCACAGAAATGGAAAAGAAAGCAGGTCCAAAAAGACAACCTTTCAGCACCTCGCTGGACAAACTCGCAGGGGAGAAACTAAAATTACCAGTGGATAAAACGAACAAAAATTACCACACACACACACAAATGAAAACTGCTGAACCATATGTGTATACACACACACACACACACACACACACACACACACACACACACACAACCCCCCATTGTAGCAAGGGTCTAGCAGAATACAGGGACTGACAGTATCAGATGTCTTGAAACGTGTAAAAAATGCTTTTCCCTTTTAATAATTAATTAATGAAGGCAAAACGACTCTTCGTCAGAGTAACTAATTAGTGTGAAACAGAGGTCGTGTAAGAAATTTGGACAAACTGAAAATGCTTCTTAAAGGTTAAAGGTTTCCGAGCAGTGCAGTAGTGGAAGGTTTTATTCTGGCAGTGACCTTTCAGAGGCAGTGTGAGCAGATGACTGAGGGCGAACAACAATTGTTTTTAGCAGTCTGTTACTGTCTTGTTGGAGTAGTTCAGTGGAAATTGCCACAAACGTATTTTGTGACAGTTAGTGGGGTTGAATGTTGAATGGTTTGGTCAGAGAGAGACTAAGCTCTTGCTGCCTGATCTTACATCAAGTCTTGTTGTGCAGTTACTTCTCCTTTGACTATCTGTTTCTGATCAGGGCGGCAGGTAGAGGCAGGTTGCTTGCTGGTTTATAACCACTATTTTCATTTTTCAGTGTCGCACTGGTTTTAACTGCAGTGGAGAAACGAAGAATGGTAGATTAATTTGTTTAAACAAAAACTACCTTTATATTTATTTGGCAGTTTGTGCTGTTTTGTGAATCTTTACCTAAATCATAGAACACCATTCCAAATAACCCTGCATGTTATAATTCGTTTTGTCTACTTTCACGGCAAAAGTCAATGCAAAAGAAAATAGATAATATGAAGTTGAATAAGAATGAGGAGGAATAACAATAATGTTTGTATGTGCTTTGCACATTAGGCCTGCAACATAGATTTAGTGCTTTTCTCGTCCTTGGGAGACACTAAAAGGGCTTTCACACCATACAGTTTTGCCATCTACCCATTCATAGACACACTTCTATAACCAAGCCCTTTCTCTGTCACGCCCATTGTAAGGTCAAATCTATTGAGGTTTTGCCGCCTAGCTTACCCTACTGCCTCTGATCAAATAACTGACCATGAAGCGCTACTGATTCATCCACGTCAATTAGCCCACTGCTAAATGGCAGCCCTCCTCTTAAGGATCCAGGGCTCTTGTTACTGAACTGGGTAGCGTCTTGTTTGTTGGATTTAGAATAGAGCAACCTTTAAGAACCTGAAGATTTTGTGACCACAAAAAACCTAACTTTTTACTGTCACAGGAACAAGATACAAAGTTAACTTATTCTTATAAAAGCAGTGATCGTAGTTTATTTCAAATATTAGAGGAGTCAAAGTAAAAACTTCAAAATGAAAAGGTTGAATGAGAGTAATAGTAAAAGTAATAACTGTAAATGTACAGTAGTAAAAATATGGTGTTAAAATGTTGAAGGTAAAAATCGAGAGTTAAGTTTGGCCTAATCCACGTTTTATCGGAGCTGAGCTTTTGAAAAAAACAGAATTTAGGGTGAGGATTCGGCAGAGAAAGATCCTGGAATTTGACTTGTCCCGTTTCAGCTTTAAGAAAAGGTGGAATTATCTTTGAATCATTTTGACTGATCAGTTCCTAAATAATTGTTGGGAAATGGAAAATGGTTCATTCCTCACTGCAGACATGCCTTGAATAGTCAGTAATATAATACGTTAGGAGGCGTTGAGTCCTTTCTGCTATGAATTGCTCCTCACAAGCCCAAGAGCCACAGTAACAGGGTCCTGCCAAGGAATGAACCTCGGACCACTCTTTTATATGATTTCTGACCCACAGAAACAGGTGCAGCCCATCCACCAGATTAGTGTTGCTGGAAATTCGTGCCTGACCCTGTGACCTAAACTCCATGACCATTTCCAGCTTAGCTTGTGACTCACCTCTGTCGAACCATCCGGTCAAGTTTCAAATAGGCCTGAAGTACATCCTGCATCCTTCTGCTTACACACACACCATTAGATCATTTACTATTAATAATATTACTTCTTGGTAAATGTACCAGTGTTGGTACATTTGCTACCATTCTCTCGTCATTTGACAACATTCACATATACCTATGTGATGGTTGGTGGCTTCTTGAGGTCGAAGCGAGTTCTGGATCTATTATGTATCCAGTTTTTGGTCTGTATTTCCGAAGCATTTTTTTGAATAGTATAGGCATTCTAGTGGTGACTGGCTCCTCTACCTCGTGATGGGCAGCGTCCTTTTTGGCTTTATGATAGGGACAATCGCTCAAATGACAGTTAAATTTGCCACAGCCACACTTCTCATCTGGGTTTTGTCCCGTTGCCGTTTTTGGAGCTTCTGAAGTAGATGCCTCAGGGGCAGGTGGCTTTGGACATTTACTGGCAGGCGGCGTCTGTGTAGCTTTGTTTTTCTGCCCTGTACGTAGCAGAGAGTGTTTTACCAACGGCATCTGATAGGGCTCCTCTTCGATGTATGTCAAGTCTTCATCTGTTGCGTCAATGATTTCTTGTAGTTGTCCTACAAGAAATGTTGGGACATCGTCTGGCTGTTCTGCGATTGTTGCAGCAGACAAACATTCCAGAATTGATTGTAGTCCATTTGGAATTGAAATATAAGGGTGCATATTAAACAGCTATTGACCATCTCTCTTGAGATGCAAAGCTGCATATGTACGTAGCATTCAGTTCAAACTACTTAATGCGTTTGTTTCGTTTTCATTTCATGGTTGCCAGCAAACTTAAGTTCCTGAAGATGCCTTTCCGCCACTATTTGTTTCTGTTTCTGATGTTTAATGGCGGTTGGCAAACAACCTTACAGCATTACTGCGAACTCACATTATACTTATTTTGTATAACGTAATATATTAAAGGCAACAAAGGAACCGCATCATAGGCAAGATTTCAAAACACCGGTGTGTGTGTGTGTGTGTGTGTGCGTGTGTGTATGTGTGTGTGTGTGCGTGTGTGCGTGTGCGCGAGCATGTGGAAGAAGAAATCATGTCATAGAACATATTTATGGACACTACATAAACATTCTATTCCACACACATTTTACCAGAAGACCCTTTGCTACAGTGTCATGTAATGTAATGTCATTCAGAAGCAATACACCTTGATGTTGGTTTTCCAAAAAAGTAAGTAACATCAGAATAAGAATAAGACCATTACCAAAACCTTAACCACTTAACAGTTTTAACACTTTAAAACACACACATGCACGCATGCAGACAGACAGATGGGGGACAACACCCTGCTTTGAGCACAGGGTAATAAACACTTTAACTTCAGTGTTTAAATTCACAGTAGTCTTTATGTAACATTTTTGCCATACTCTTCTTAACTACTTGCAGAGAGGTTTCTGATTGTGGAGCAAGTGTTGCCAACCTTGGTCATATTTAGGTCATATTTAGTCTCTCATCTTTACAACCTAAAGGCAGGAATTCCTTCCTAGAGAGAAGCCACAACAAAACATGTATTTCAGTTAAAAGTGGTGTTAAGAGGGACATTTATCTTGATTGACTGTGCTTCTGTCTGTCTAGAAGTAGCTTCTTGTGGACACAAGGTACAGCAGCTCTCAGTGCTCTGGACAGTGCTCAAAAGGATTTGGGCCTTGAGGCTTTCCTGAAGAGGGATGACGAACATAAAGTGGCACGCTGAAAGTCAATCCATCAGTCCGAATGAATCTCCAGTAGCACTTATGTGGACAGGGGAGATAAAATAGAAAAAAACATTTTTGTAACATGGAATGGAGGACAGTTCCTGGGAGGAGTGTACATCCAAACATTAAGCCTGGACACAGGAGTTTTTCTTGGCAGCAGGGATTTGTCACAACACCCGATTTAGGACCAATAACGATTTATGTTTCTATAATTTTCAACGGCTGGGTTACTTCAGCATTTAAGCTGGCAAAAATGGTTTCATAAAATCACCTCATTCCAGTGGGGCGCTAGCAAATGGCGGATTATTTTAGACGGCCAAGTATCATCCGATTGATTTCAAGTCAGAGCCATTGATTTGAGGAACACTTTTGTGACCTTTAACTAGGATGTCCAGACTTCCTCTTTTACCCAAACATGCCCTCTTTTTGAGACTTAGAAAATGCATCCAGCCAGAATTTAAACATCATCCACGATTTTGTTCTGCCTAAAACACATTCAACATCGGATTCGCTGGGTTTCATGGGTCTTTAACAAACTAGTTATGACGCACTCCATACTCACTTCCACTCACTCTGCTCATAGGATTACTGTGAGATCGAGTGGAAGTGAGTAGGGGGAGGGGAGAGGCACCAGTTCCAGTTTTTGGAAATCTCACCCTTTATGTTTCACCTTGAGGCACAGTTTCCGTGGAGAATTACCACTATTGGTTGATCGTCTTTGTCTTCGTCTCTTAAACAGTCAATTGGTCAGCACCACAATTAGCACCAATCAATAGCCCTCAGAACCAGCTTCATTGTTTACAACAGCACATGTCGTACAGCCACAGAGTCGTGTCATACAGTATGAGGTACTGCCATACGGTTTAAGAATATGTACAGATTGGATTTACTATTTCTTCTTCTGATGGGACTTTTATTGACGAATGACATGAAGGAAAAATTATGGGAATCTGTGATCATTTTTCTGTCTCTAAATTGCAGTGAGCCCTATGAAAGAATTAATGTTCTGAATGTTTTGTTTGTGGTTTGTTTGGTTTGTGAGATGTTTTCATAGTATAGTAATCCAAGATTTTTTTGCTCAAACTATCTTAATCATCATCTATCTATTGATTTCTATTCATTTTCTGGGGCTGGAACTTTCTCATCACCTAAAACCTACTGGGCATCTGAAGAAAACTTACTGTTTCTGCACACAATTGGAACCATCAGATATTTTATTATAACGAGACATGCGTCAAGATTACAAAGAACTCATTACTGACCATTGTTGTGAACCATACTTATACATACTAAACACAGGTCTTAACAAACATTACCTTGCAGTTGCAGCATTGTACATTTTAGGGGTGTCCTGACACTGGTCTCAAGTACTTGTACTTGCAAAAATACTCCAATACTCTACCTAACACCAAATTACTCCTAGGTAAAAATAACTGAAGCTCTTACCCAGCACATTGCCCTTGATATTCTTGGTATCCGGATTTGGTCTTTGTGGGTACCCAGATTGGGACACCCCTAGTACATTTATTCCATTACATTGTTTCTGATGTTCCTGAACAGTAATTGATTTACTTTTGTTTGCTGGTACAGGTAACGATATATGAAAGCATAGCAGTTCCTTTCAGAGCTTTGAGTTGTCCAGGTCATGATGGAGTTTCACCGTCATGACCATGTACGAGTGTGCACAGGGGGCTAAGGATCTCTCTTCATTCTCACATGCCTGTGTGACTCCGTGACAATTAATAGAGCTGCGGATCTGTAATGTATCCACCTTTTGGTCTGTATTTCCCAAGGATGTTTTTTAGTATCCGGGTGGTGGCTGGCTGCAGTGCCTCGTCATCGTCAGAGTCCTCTTTGGTTTTGTAATGATATGCACAGTCCTTCAAATGACAGATAAATCCACCACAGCCAAACCTCTTGGTTGGTTTAGATTCCATTTCCTTTTTTGAAGCTTCTGACGTAGATTCCTCTGAGGTCGTGGACACTCCCAGTGTAGGATTTTTTGAAGTGGATTTTGTCCCTTCCAGCTGTTTCTGACAGCCCTCCTCATTGATGTCTGTCGAGTCTTCATCATTGGAATCAGCAATTTGTTCCAATTGTTCTATGAGAAATGTTGGGATGTCCTGTGGCTGTGCTTGGACTGTTGCTATGGACAAATTCTCCAAAACTGGTAGTAGTCCATTCGGAATTGAAATATTAGAAATCATATTTAAGAGATACTGACCATCTCCCTTGAGATGCAAAGCAGTATATGTAAATTGGGTTATGACTAAGGTATTCAGTTCAGTTTACTATATAATAATGGATTAAGCTGCAACTTGCATCATGCATTCCTTTCGTTCTTTTTTGTTTCTTAGCCAGCAAACTTAAGTAAGTAACTTAAGGTGCATTGCTGCCAGTTCTCTTTTTTTTTACTGTTGTTTAATTGTGGCACTTTTAGGTGTATTATTGCAAAATCACATTACATTAAAAGCCATTGATGTTGAGTCATGATAACATCATAGTGTATTAAAGCCAACAAAGGATGCATCATAGGCAAATTTTCTACACGTAGGTGTGCGTGTTTGTGTGTGTGAGATTAGCTGACTCCCGTGCACTTACTGCTGATTGAAAGAGGTGATACATTGAGCAGAATGTGATGCGATATAATATAATGTTATATGATTAGGTGGGGATGCAATCTAATGTTTGCCAACCATTATTTGAGATTTACTGCTAAAGCTATCTTTCTTTTTCTTTCTCAAATCTTTGTTTTTTGTTATCACATCCTTTTTCATGCCTTGGTTGGTGTGGGGTTGTACCCTCCTATTAAAAAAGCAGGAAGCGCCCTGCAGGGCATCTGGAGAAAACCTGCACAGAGCATGACCTTTCTGTATTGCTTAGAGGGAAAACTACAACCTTTCCTTCAACTATCAGCTGGATCGATGATCTCCAAAGCTGATGGTTCTTATCATGCAGAAAAAAAAGATTCTGCAAATGTCTTCAAATCCACAGCCATTTGAGGTAATGTCAGTCAAACAAAGCAGCGTGGAAGCAAAGTTTGCTCTCCATCTACTCCATCTTCTCTTTTATTTATTTGACGCATTGCTGCATCGTTTTCCTTTGTCAAATTCAGATCTGTCTGATGAGTAGAATTTTTAAATACACATGCTTCACTTGATAACCATGTGCTGATCCTTTGGTGAAACAGGAAGTAATTGTGCTATTTGCACTATTTACTACTATCGACATACTAACCCAAATTGATTTCAATTACGTACAGGTGTGTGTGTGTGTGTGTTTGGTTGGAGGGTGGGGGGTGGAGGTGTGGGGATGGGGGGGCTCATCGGGGGGTGGACACATTATAAAGACAGCTGGAGAAAACGCTGAGAAAGGAAGCTGGATTTGTGGCACAGTGAGCCAGTGGAAAAAAGGAAGTGTGGGAGAAAGAGGACTGAGTGAGAGGTAATGAATAGCAAATCAGCTCCTTTATAACAAAAACCTGCTCTCAGTGTTCAATCAGAGTTGCCCGGATTGGCAATTTTCCTCTGGCACAACAGAGCGGGCCCAAGAGTACCCTGGCCTTGGTTCAGAGTGGGAGGAAACGAGAGAGAAGACAGACAGAGAGAGAGAGAGTAAGAAAAACCAAAAGATAAAGGCAGAAAGAAAAGACCTGGCCAGTACTCAACCCCATCAACCCAGTGTACTGTCGCTGTTTGGCCAAAACACGACAAGACAGCAGGAACTCCTCAGTAGTGACTTGTGCTGTGTTTTTCATACATATTGGTGTATTAGATAATGACAATTGGCCTGTGAAGGAGAAGCACTCTTCCTTACTCCAGTCGTTTGCATGGAGGACACCCCCATTCACCACCCCACATCCCCGCCTGTGATAGGAAATAGCTTCAGGGGTGTAGAGAAAAGGGAGGAGTGATTGACAGTGTTCACTGTTTATTTGTATTTTTCCCAGACTGGATGTGCATTTGCACGCACACACACACACACACACACACACACACACACACACACACACACACACACACACACACACACACACACACACACATCTCTGCTCTCTTCAGTTGGAATCCATTTTAATGGCAACAATGAGACTAATGACAACAATGATGATTTTGTGAAATTGAAAACTGCAAATTTCATTACTCTCACCCACTCTTCAAAAAAAAAAAGAAGTGCAGTTAAGTAACTGTACACTGCATATCTAGTGTATCTCCAGATTTAGCAGCTCATTGAGGGACGCTTGTGTTTCCTTGAGATAATGGTTATTGCGTGAAATGCCAACTGAAACTGAAATAGAAATGCTCATTAAAAGTGAACCGAGCATGAAAGAAAAAGTCAGACATAACTAATTTAGTCTAGCCTAATCAGACCACTTGAGCATTTATGCTATTAATTTTTGCCAGGCACAATTTGCGCTCCTTTTAAACATAAAAGTGAGGAAACAAAAACATCCTAATTGCCGGCATAAATTGAGATGGAGTGCGGCACAGCAGGCCGAACGGCTGAATGACTGTGTTCACTCAGGGCAACCTGAAATCAAAAACAAACACACGTGCTTACACGCGCACATGCGTGCACGCGCACACGCACACACAGCTGACTTCCAAATGCTTGTTTTCACCTACGTGAAGCTGTTTTCACACACATTACCAGGCAGGTTGCACGCTCTGCATGAAAAGCAATGTGGCAAAGCCCCAGAGGGAGCTCACCAGAGCAATAATTACACTGGACAGTTGTGGGGTTGAATCCAGATGGACTTGGAAGAGCCATGCAGAAACCTGCTGCCAGTGTATACAATTTATACCTGCATCTTATACCTCCCAGACCTTAAACTGAACATTTCCATCTGCATTAAAAGTCTCAATTGGCTTTTGGTAAGAAACAGTGAATATGTGTGTGTGTGTGTGTGTGTGTGTGTGTGCGTGTGCGTGTGCGTGTGTGTGTGCGTGTGTGTGTGTGTGTGTGTGTGTGTGTGTGTGTATACAGGGGGTCCTCGAGTTACGACGGAGATCCGTTCCTGAAAATGTGTCGTAACCGAATTTCGCCGTAAGTCGGAACATACATTCATATGTAAGGTAGATACTAAGTTGTGCCACTAGATGTCGCTATAACACCACGCTAAAATTAGAGTTTACTATGGTGAATTGCCTTTTTGTTCCTCTAGACACACCGTAGGGGTTGATATCGCGAGTGTAATGAGCATTTCCTTTAGATTTCTGATATCAACCGTGTAGACCCTGTGTTGTGAATAAACCTATGGTATTGCCACGATCCCGAACCCATCTGTGTCGGTGTGCATCTCCTTACTGGCTGCCGCTGCCCCCCCCGCCAGCCGTCCATTTCACATAAGTAAACACACAGCCACATCCAGTATACATCCAAGGTCAATAAGCAGAGATTACAAAAATCCATCAAGAAAGTCAACTTGCCGATACTGTCTAACCATCAACTGGCTGATTCGAAATATTCAGTGGTGGTATATGATGAGATGAGAATTATGCTGGCACGGGGGCTTGCTATTTCTTAAACAAATGCTTGGGCCTGAAAACAGGTCTTGATCTTTGGTTTCGTTCTATAGTACTGTATAATAATTGTAAAAAATAAAGCTGCTTCGTGGATTTCGCCTATCACGGGTTCTTTTTGGAACGTAACCCCCGCGATCAATGAGGGTTCACTGTATATCTATACGTACATGTAGTGACTGTAGTAATGTAATTACTTTAGCACTTTACATATACCTATCTTTAAATTTCTACATACATGGACATAAAACAAAGACATTTTCTTGTTTCACTTGTTTATAGTTATGATGTGCTGTGTAAAAACACAAAATATCCAATGACACAATTAAAAATTGTTGGATTGAAAATTGCAGATAGTGTTTTCAATGTGTAGCATGGTTGTTAAAAAAACATAAAAACATTTCCAACCAATATTAGAGGTGGTTGCTGGAAAACAGATATTTCATGAGTGAACCAAGTCCCACTTCTTTTAATTGTATTTCTGTAAATTGCAACAGGAAATATCCGTGGCAGACAACAATCAATGGCTGCATTATGTGTCGAGTAATGACTGTTTTTTCCCCCCTCACATTCACACCGTGGACAGCAGAGTAGCTGTAGTAGGTTAAGCCCATAGCAAAGGGGAAAAAAATGTAATGCTGTAATAAACAGAAGTACATATTGTACTGGAAGGTCGGATATTATGCTGGTTATAATCCAATAATAAACGTACTTGTTCCTTATCAAATACATAAACAAGATATGCTAATTGCATTAGTCATAATCTGGTTGCGTTTATGTTTCATTCGAAACGTATTTCGCGGTGACAGCGTAGCTACATTGAAATATATTTTTTAAGAGTGGGGGTGGGGTTTGGAGGGGGGTCTGAAGGCGGGTAAGGTTTGATGGAGGGCACACACAGCCACAGCCACAGCCACATCCAGTATACATCCAAGGTCAATAAGCAGAGATTACAAAAATCCATCAAGAAAGTCAACTTGCCGATACTGTCTAACCATCAACTGGCTGATTCGAAATATTCAGTGGTGGTATATGATGAGATGAGAATTATGCTGCCACGGGGGCTTGCTGGGTACGCAGCAACAGTCATCCAGCCGTGTGAATTACAATCAGCCGTTTCTGCAAGGTAAAAGCCTCCCTGAGTCTGTACCAGTTATAATGTTATGATCCATTTCTCAGTGTACGAGGGAGCACAGAGATGAGGAAGGGTGAAGGGATGTCAGGTTAGTGATGATGATTTAAATCTGCTCGGCATATACTTTTGGGGAATGGTTATTTTAAGGGATTAATTGTAGCATAAATTGTTGGAGTTGTTTGGAGAGTTAGAATTTAACATCTTGTTTACTATATCTAAATATACTTTATTTATAAGATGTGTATTGAAGAAAGCACAGCAGAGGTGCAAAATTATGTTTGGAGGATAATATTTGAAGAATGAATTAATAAAGACGGCGAAGAGAATTCTTTTAACAACAAATTGTTTCAATACGGGAGAAACAAACAAAAAGATAGCCCCTTTAGCAAATAGCATAATCCCAAACTCATCTCACTGCGCCTCAGGTCTGTTTCTGCTGCAGCACTGGGACTCGTGTTCTTCAATTCGCTTTATGTGCAGTGCTTCTTCGCTTAGGTATTGACCGCATGTTTTAGCCACATGCAGTTGTCCCCTTGCTGCTATCAGCAGGCCCCATGTGGATCCCTGCAGGATGGACACACAGTAGGGATCCACAGCCAGCCCAGCTGACATGCCAGGCTCCAGCCTCATGCTGCCCCTCGCATTATGGCACCACATCAGAGGCACATCAGGAGGATTTTTGATTCATCCATTAGCAATGAAATGATTAAAATGCTAATTTGCCTCAGCCCCGTATTTGATCGGGTTGTGTGCTTTTCAGACTAATTACTGTCCATAGTTGCTTGACTAAGTTACTGTTCACCCATCGAGGAGGACATTACTGATGCTCCTAGAGTCATAGTAGGGAGCGATGTGATTACCTTCTCATACATCCACAAGCAGACACTCAATTTATTTGTTGATTTAGTTTGCACTATTTAAATTTCAACCCATTTTACAGAATCTGTCCCCAACAAGGACATTTTCTTTGCCCTCTAGTGTGCTTTGAATCTTGAATTATTGAGCCCTCCCAGATCTGGGTAACGCTGGTACAGACAAATTAAAAAGACGAAAGATTAGAAAAGAAGAATTTATACTACACTCCCAGCTCTTGGGTGGCGATATTAACTAGGCAAACCAATTTCATCTCAAACACTCCGTTTGAAGATCAAAGCTCTGGCTTTATCTCCAGACGAAGTTGAAAGCATTGAGGGGGGCGTACGATGCACATTTCTCTTTACATGTTCTGAGCATGACTTGAATTCAGAGGTCAAATGCTAATTGTAAGATTGGTTGTGTCGATTATTGTGTCCACTCCCCACATTTATCGCCAAGTGAATAAGTCTGTGGAGTAAATATTCTCCATTCGTCTGTGCAGTGAATGAGCTGAGGTGCGGTCGTCTCAGTCGTCTCAGCCTTCAGCCCAGGTGTTTATCAAGCGATGTGGTTCTGGACATTACTTAACAAATTATAGTCCACGGAACCATGCAAAGGAAAAAAACGAAATTGCACAGGTTGGGCAGAGCAAATAGAAAATGACACTGTAATTGGTGGCTTTATGTCTTTTGAATGATGGGGTGGTGAAGAGAGCACAACAGAAGCTCAGACCTCTAAGTGTTGCATTAAAAGTTGGACATGTTAATTAATGTGGTAACACCGGCGACAGAATCGGAGAGCTGATAAGTGACTCACTTAAGCAAGCTCATTTACAACGAATACTGGTTGTCAGAATATGAGACACTTTTTTTTTTAAACAGTTGTGTTTCGAAGAACTTAGCATTTAGTCGTCGCAAAAATCTCACCCCTTTTCTGGTCAGTCCATGTCCCAACATCATGTGATGCACGTCTGTGGGAGCAGAAACACCATTTTGTATCATTCCTGAGACTCTCATATCTTTCTCCATATGAGCAATTAAAGTGATTGCAAGACTAGCAGCGAGCTGCCGTTGAACGGAATTGTTGGAGTACCTCTGAAAAAGACCGTAGTTAGGCATCAATCATGGTTTTTAGCTCATCACCTCAAGGGCCCTGGCTGGGGAGCTGCAGGATGCAGAGCTGTGAGGCTGCTCGTCCTGTCAGTCAGCGGAATGGATGTCAGTGTTAGCTTAGGCAACTAAAATGCAGAGCTGTCAAGTGCATCATTATGTGCCATCAGTCATATATCAAATATCATTAGGAGCTCTGTGTCCATTTTTTGTGGGAACTCATCATGTCTACTTAAACATTGATTTTTCTTGTGGTTCAGTAACTGCAAGGTAATCACAGATTGTATATATTGTAATTGCAGTATATGTTATTACTTTGCAATATGTCACAGAGAGTTATTTCAACACCGCATCTGCAGTTTCTTGTCAGTTGCATCCACCTGGGGTTTCTATTTTTCAAATTTATATGAGTGTGTCTCGAGAGACTCCTGCAGAGCAGAGACCCGACACTGAATCAAGGACAATGTAACTATTTGTTTGTTTTTCAGATTTCATTTTGATATATAGATTCACCATTAGTTGCCGAGTGCTGTGCACCTTGCTTCGCCTGTTTATTGCGTGTTTGAGGTGCAAAAGAACACTTGAGCCTCATTTGTGCGAAACCTTAATCATTTGTTTATTTTCATGGCCCGAGGCAAAGAATATTCATCAGTGTTTTGATGCATAGGTGTGTTCAGTTACTTCAATTTTAATTCCTAGGAGGCCGGACGTTTATGAATATTTTGTGTGCGATTAGCATTCCACCCAATGTTGATGAAACATTGTGCTAAATTACAGGGGATGGATCATGTTTTAATTATCTCATTGATCTTAATTGATCATTGTAATACTGACCAAAAGAACATTGTTCTGAGTTATGGCCTTATTTGCCTCATTATTCAGAAGGCGTGGTCCATAAGTGGTGACAGGGGACGCCTCGGATTGTCCTTCCTCTCGTCCATCAACACCTCAGGTCTGTGCAAGAGGGTAAACATCGAATTCACTTTCTGCATCAACGGCACGCCTAATCCTTCCACTTATTAGTTCACATGGTACAACTCTTTATCTAAAAAGTGATCATCTCTGGTTGGAGCCGCCGTCCCTGGTGAGCCTCATAACAAGGCCAGCGTTCGGCTCCGGGAACCGCGCTTTTCCCCAGTGAGAAGGACAGAGGCACCAGACCTGAGACTGCCAGGATAATTGGCAATGGCACCTGGATCACACAGCAGGGATGACAGACTGACATTCATTACCTTTAATAGCATTTCCTCCATCACTCTGTCACACTCTCTTTTTTTCCTCCCTCACACACACACACACACACACACAGTCTCAACAATTCTTTTTTTATATTTTGTTTGTGTCTTTGCCCTCATCAGCAGTCGCACCAGCACCCTGCGGGTCACCACCCAGTGCCTCCCAGGTGTTGTTATCCTTGGCACCTGAGAGATAAAGACGCGGCTGATGACTGATGACCGCAGGTGCATGCAGCGATGAGACGCGATTTGTAATGATACAGATATGCTGTGTGCCTTTTATGCGGTCCTCAAGGCTGTGCCTGTACAGCCGTGTCGGGTCACAGGCCGGATCAGCAGTAGCATCATGAAGTACATCGTAAAGGTCCTTGTAAATAAAGCAAATGTGCTTTCAAGCAGTACCCGCAGCTTGGACCTTGAAATAGCTGAGTCCTTAAGATGAATAAATGGGAGTTTCATCAACCCTCCTCTTGGACACAGCGGAGGACTACTGATTGAGCTTTGAGGGCCTTTTTTAAGAGCTGTTTATGATTCTGCGGTGACTGGAGCAGATAATGACCAGCTGTGGGCATCACTCAGCGAGCTTCTCGGGACTTCATTGGCACACTAAAAGATCTCATTATGACACTTTACAGATGTCACCTCTGTTACTTATGTGGTTTGCCTGTTGGCCTCTCCTGATATGTTGGCGCTGACAATATGGCCGCGCTCAGGCTCCGGTCGTGAACCTCTGGGCTGCTGGGATAGGAAGAAACGGAGTAGGCAGCCAGGTTTATACTGTGTGAACAATAAGGGAGCTGCTGCTCGGTTTTGAGTTTTTCCACTGATTGGTTCTGCAGCTCTGTTTTGACTCCTCATTGCCTCGGGTTTTTGGAAAGTAGTGATGGCAAAATGTGAAACTCCGTTGTAAATAAACTCGTGAATAACACATGGCATTATTTTGATTTCAACAGTCTTAATCACATGCAGACACAACTGAATATATTTTCTCCCTTTTTTAAAAAATTCAGAATGCTGTTGATTGTTTTTTATTAATTTATTTAGAAAATAAAAATCCGTATGTATACATCAGTAACTAAAACGGTGGTTGTACTATATGTTTATAATAGAACACAGAGTTTACTATGATTATATCATTATTGTATTCTATCATACATATACAATTTATATAAGTATATAAATTAAAAATGTTTCTACTGTATCAATGCTTCAGATAAATATATTTTACAATAATTAATTTGCTGTCGCAAGAAAATCACTTGTGGTCCTAAAGTGACCACCAGTTGGGCTCTACGTACTAGATCTTTATGCTGTATTTGATATATTGATATCATTTAAAACATAAACCTTTTTTCTGCATAATGCTTCAAATAACCATATCTAACAGTCATTAATTAGCTTAATTAATAGCAATAAAACCCATAAGCTCTGAAGCGACTATCAGGTGGGCAAAACATTCCATCTGTCCGCCATTCGTTTGTCCCTTTCTCATGAGTCTCATCTTTGTCCACTTGAGGACAAAGATGATTCGAATGTGGTGTTCAAAGGTTAAGAGCTGTGTGACCTCAGAGTACATGTTTTTTTTACTCTTAATTCAAGAATCCATTAGCTAATTAGAGGAGGTAGTGACTTTGTTTCCTGCAACTTGAGGGACAGAACCGCAAATCTGCAATACTAGTTATTGGTTGGACTGAGCACTGACTATTGATGAATGATTATCTCCTGAACAATCTAAGGACTGATTGTATATTGTGTGTTCACATCAGGGTTGTCAGAGCTGCTCCTCCGTCATTGCCACTTGAGTGGAAATCATTGCCCGTAATTGTTGCATTCATTACTGTCTTTTAGGCTTAGTGATGTTAACGACGAGACGACTGACACGTCACAACTTAAATCATAGGGTTGTCAATTGGCCTCTGCTGTAGCACACAGTCTGCGTTGAGACAGTATTCCAAGTGTTTGCAGTCTATACCTTGAATGATGTTTCTTGTATCCGTGACTACTCCAAAACTCTGCTAGTTATTAGTGTTAATATGATGACAACCATCGTCTTCTAACCTGTAAGTCTTGTTTTTATCCAAATATAAAATCTTAACCATAGTCAACAACAACGTGACCAAGCAACGTGACCAAGTCTAAGTTTGTAGTTGTAACTGTTGATGACAAACATCTGACACTAGTGGTTTAGACAAGTAACCTACATAGGGCAGTGCACCTTGTTGCGTGTTGTGTTATCAAGCCACAGTGAGCGGTAGTAAGTGGTGTCCAATATTCGACAAATAAATGTCGGAAGTAAACAAGGTCATGCTGAACTGTAATCACGGCTCCTTGACAAACAGCGGCCACTTCCTAGTCCTGCTGAGTGCGTTATTGTTTCTCCTTTACCATGGGCTGCTCAGCTTCTACCTTGGTATCAGAGTAATGCTGCCGAGACTCTCTGCAATATTAGCCTTGTTAAATGTTTATCTGCTGCCTCATTAGTCACACAAGACAGACACATTAATACTGGCAGTTAATGAACTGCCTCGAGCTTTTAATTTGATTTGGCTGCACGTTGTTGATGTGCTTCTTTTGATCACAGCTATAGCTCAGGCGTGGATCAATATGTTTGCATGTTGGACTGCAGCCCGTGAGATGAAACAGACGTATTGCTTCGTTAAATTTTTTTTCCTGTTATATTATTAATAAAACATGGAAGGCGCGGGATTTCGTAACATATACTGCACCACAGAGATCAGTGCTTTTATTGCATTGTTAAGCTAATTATGCAATCAAAAAAAAAGAAGAAAAAAACAACAGAAGGTTGTGGTTATGACCTCGGGATCCGCAGTGATATTTATAGTACGTGGGACATACTGTCAAATTAAAAGCGATCTTCTATGACATTTCCAAGAAAGCTGTTCTCGTCTTCCTGGAAAACCGTATTGACACATACGGCGAGCATCAGAAATTCACTTTGTGGTGAAATTAGAAATTATGCATACATTTGCATAAATGTTTCCTCAAAGCCCTTTTGTTTTTGCACTTCCCCTCTGGTGAATGATGGCCTGCATTTCTATTCTGATTGCAATCTGAATTTAATGCAGCTGTGAAAATGTTAATGGAGACTGTTTTAATCCACAATCTTAATTCACACGGGTTTTGTTTTGCAAGTGCTCTGTGTGGTCGAACACTAATAAGCACATTAGCTGACAAAGTTATTGACTTTAGTATTAAAATGGCAATGTGCTATGAATGACAACATATCCTTGAACCATACTTAGAAGCGTGTTGACTTGAATGGCAGCCTCTCTGCTACAGTGTGAGGCTGCAGAAGCCCAATTGATTTCACACATTTATAAACTGTAGCTCATTTTGTTCAATATTTAACAGTTTATATCTTTCACTCTCTTTCAAACACATCTCTCAAAAGACTCATAAATGTACTTTTCTTGCTCTGGTATTGATTTGGATCTAACATAATTGATCATCAGGGAGACACTTAAGACTCCACTGTCTCTTCTATAGACAATTCAATGGCATCTCTGCAAGTTTTATTCATCACAAACTAGACGCGTCCACCAGGGATTTTCCATGATCAAGAAGCACATATGGAAAAACACTGAAATAACGGGTTGCGAATAACAAAAAAGTCAAGAGATAAAAGAATCAGCATAGTATTAAGCAAGAACAATACGTCCCTGTTGTGTGTCTGTGTTACTGAAATAAGTTGTATTTGTGTTTAACTTCAGTAATTTATGAAATATTCTTGATGTGCTACAATATTGTTTTGTGCTACTCGCACGGTACGATGATCATAGTTGGAATGTGTTTTTCAGGACGTAACATGACTCTTGTATATCAAGTACAGCAGTCAGAATGTGTGTGTTAACTTTGGGGTGTGTGTGTATGTGTGTGTTATGAAGTTCACAGACACAAAGTTCCTCAGTACTTCTATCTGTATGTACAAATAGAAATCAGTCTTCAAACAGAGCGGTTAAACTGCAATTATAGCGGCCGTACCTGTGAGGCAGCAGGTTATGATGGGAGACCAATATTTACTCGACTGTTTTACTCAACGCTCATATCTCTCTACAGTAATTAAACCATTTGTTCGTGTTCCGATGTTTAGGGGTGCATTTTTACTGGCACTATATATATGTGTGTGTGTGTGTGTGTGTGTGTGTGTGTGTGTGTGTGTGTGTGTGTGCGTGTGCGTGTGTGTGCGTGTGATTGTGTGTGTGTGTGTGAATAAAATATATAGCCTTTATGCTGCACAGCACCATATGCTATCAAAATCAATTAAACAGAGCTCTTTAGTAAATATGTGCAGTGTGTCCAATGAATTAAGCTATATCGATAGCTATATAGCTATAACAAAACCCTGCTGGATGCATCACATTTATATCGTATATAGCTTGTACGTTCTTGTAGTGTATCATATTTCCAGCATGCCGCTACCAGAGAGGAGAGTTTTCCAACTTTTACACAAAACCAGTCATCAAACTGACAGATGGTCTCTATCTGCTCCTGCTGTATAAGTATAACATGCCGACTTGACCCTGTAAGGTTAAGCGCCGCTCCCCGAACACGCCTCGTATTAGTTAAAAGGCAGATGTGGGAAACGGGGCCTGAGCTTTCACAGACTCGTTCTCTTAATTAAGGCATCCAGACTACCAAGCAACACACACACACACACACACACACACACATATATATATACACACACAGGGGATCCTCGTGTTACGACGGTCGCGAGATACGTTGTTTTTGTGGTTACGACACATCTCCCGTGAGCGTCCTTGTTTCGGCTTAAGCAGTTTGCCCCGTAAATATGTACAGACTTCGCACGGGAACTAGTTGGTGAGCGCTCTCTCTTTCTCTCAGCGCGCCTGCCGGCTCTCCAACACCTCCACAGCACAGCTAGGCTACTCTGCCTTGTGTTTACTTATATGAAATGGACGGCTGGCGGGGGGGGGGG